>BLKM01000841.1:709424-909424 GCA_013340265.1 Coptotermes formosanus | reverse complement strand
AGATGTCGGCTCGGAGATTTTGACATGATTTTCATACTACAGTTTTTAAAATCAGATATAAATTATATATAGCCTCAGGGTCAGCCCCTTCCCGCCATAGAAGAATTCTGGGAGTTCCTATGTTCAAGCAAGAGTTACAAATGTAATAATATATTTTCCTTAACCTTTTAAAGCCTAGCGGTAACTTTACATAACAACAGGTTTAACATTAAAAAATTCTACGTGGTGCCCACATTGCGTTTATGTGTTTTGTACGGATCTCAGAACAAACAGCAACTTTTGCCTTATAAAACATTAAGAGACTGGTTTTTATAACCGAAGTGGAGAGTGTTTACAGCGCGGTACGCACTGTGTACATATATAAAACAGATACGCTTCGTCTTTAAGGGGTTAAGAGCCAAATTTGCGACAATCGAGGACTGATTTTTATGTAAGTTATTTTTTATGTAGTAAAGTTACGAACCAGTAGCATTACATCAAAAATTTCTGTGTCTACGGCAAATGCCAAATTTATTCGAAATTTGTTTAGTAGTCTCTAATTTAATACACGCGCACAGATATAGTCATATCATATAACGTTTTCACTTCACGCACTTCCGAAAAAAAATGCGACACAATATTGTGTGAACGCGAAAGACAGCACAGTATTTCACGCCACTGTAGCAGAAAATTTACAAGAATTTCCACTGCCTTCCCACGTAACACTGCATCATAGAGTGACAACAGATTCAAACACACTTACTGGGAAGACAATTTCACCAGTCTTCATTATAGGCATTCAACAGGTACATTAAATATTTCACATTTCACATGAGGAACTTTCACAGTTAAACTTCAAATGAACTCTTCAGAAACAGCTGTTACCGCCTGGCAGTTCTACAGAACTGCACTCAAACAATAGAAAGTCACCGAAATAATTGCGTTCAGTGCAGAGTCACGAATGGCTTGACCCACTACTGTCCGACGGCAAGGTGGCCCAACGCCATATGATGGGGAAATCAATAATGTTTCTAAATTCTAGACATCATTAAGGAGCTGTGTGGGGGATTCACGGTAAGCAGTGCAAGAAGAGTGGGTGGAGCGGTCCCTTTCGATTAACACATACTTCCGAACTGCGCTATTTGCGATCTTGCTCACAGTTGTTAGGCGCATTCGCAAAATTACGAAAAGCGAATATTAGCTGCGTCGTGTCTGTCTGTCTGTCTGTCCGTCCGTCCGCATGAAACAGCTCGGCTCCCAGTGGACGGAGTTTCATGAATATTTATATTTCAGTACTGTCTGAAAATCTGTCGAGAAAATTGAAGTTTCATTAAAATTTTACAAGAATAATGGGATCTTTACATGAACCTATGTACATTTATGACAATATGTATATCTCGCTCAATCCTTCTTAGAAAGACAAATGTTTCAGACAGGAAATCAATACACATTTTGTGTTCAATGACTTTTTTTTCCCGAAAATCCTACCGTTTATGAGATAATGTGGAAAAATGTGGTAGAGGCAGAGAGGCCACAGATGACGATATACGGCGCATGCGCTTTGCAAGCTACATAACTAAGGCTACAGATACACACTCAGAATATGTAATACTTAGTGCTTCTCGACGGCAACAATGGTTACACGAACGCGCCTCATTGTTACGTTACACGTTTAATGCCCGTCTTGTTGAGATACAACACAAATCTTCGCAAGATAATCGCACTAAAGATTAGATATTAAGACTGAACGATATAAAGATTAAATATTCTTAGAAATTATTAGGGCCAGTCTTTCGATATTATTCAACTTTCAACACGTTGAAAAATATAGTTCTGTATTTTTCTAACTATGGTATATCATATTCAGATCCAAAAAGATTTTAGATCTGTCCACCGTTCAGGGTTGAAGAAACATAGATTGAATAAAATACATAGGATCCAGTAAAAGATGAGGGTAAAGCAGTCCCATTACAGGCCTCAACAGGCCCGTTGGGCTCCAGGAGGTTGAGGCTCCCAAAATCGGCACATGAAGGTGGTAGGGTTGTCAGCGCTACGCACCGGCCGCCATTACCCCCAGGGAAACATTCCTGGTACTCATTTCTGTTAGACGCTGAGTCAACGCCAGGGCCACAGTGCGGCCGGATGGATTATGTCAATGAAAAATTCCAACGACACCACCGGGAATCGAACCAGCGCCCTGCCGGCTTGTAGCGCAGTGCCTCAACCAACTGCGCCACCGCGTGCCCCACATCGGACTGAATTCCAGCCCAAAATCTGACACGTCATAAACATCTAAAACGTTTCAAAGAAAGGTTATGAAGGTCGACGCTTATGTCACATATTAATTCGATAACTTACGTATTCTGGTAATTTACGTCGCGTAGTTTGGTAAAGTTATCGACGTTTCAGCGCATGTTACTCTCTCCGTCACAGATACTGACGACTGAGGCAGAAAGCTTTTCCGAAAAGTCGATAAAATTCTACAAGTTCATACCGGTGCTAACCGACCCCAGCACGCTCCTGTGTATGTGGTCAGTATATAGAGATTCACTAATTGCAGGAAATGCACGATGTTACGTAACGTTACGCATCTCACGTACACTTGCACACACATACACACACACACACGTACACACGCAACTGCACATACGCAAACATACAGTTTAGTGAAGCATTCCAACATATTTTGCTTCACACTCTAGATAAACTAGATCATATGCGATGCATATGAAAATTCTTCTTCAAAATACTCGCACAATATTCTATTCCTTATCACTATTAAATGAGAGGAGAGAAAATTCTATCTCCAATAAAAAATAAAATATATCCAAAATTCTTTAATAATTTTAAAACAGTGGAAAATTCCAAATATTTGAGAACGACAGCAATACACCAACAACTGCACTCACGAGTAAATATAGGGATTACACAGCGAGTATCGGATCTGTTTCCCAGGGGTAAAGCGGCCGAGGCATGGCGTTGATCACGCACCCCACCTAGCGCCGAGGTTAAAGAAAGATTACAGCTATACCTCCACACCCCCTGCGCCTTCATCGCGTCTTATACGGTGAACTTCACATTTTTTTACATTTTGTTAATGAATTCTGGGAATTCACACTGTTGTTCGGTGCAAAACATATTGCTCTGCCTGCTGTCCAATTATCCTGGAAATAAAGTTCACTCCAACAAACTACAGCGCAACCTGACTAATGCTATCTTTACTACATGGTTATCAGTCGTGGTCGGTAACGTTAAGCAAATAAAAACGCAAATGGGAACCGACTGACAGAAAAGTTTTGAGTTAGCCATCGCTTCAGTATTTTCATCTCGATAAGCATACTTTTTAATAAGACGCTGGATAACAAATTACGTATGGTGACTAGACTAGGGGTCGGCGACCGACTAGTCGCGGTTCTATTCCATGCAGAAACAATAGAATTTTCCCTCATCCAAAACTTCCCGACCGGCTAAGAAAACCATAAGGCTGTCTATTCAAAGGGTACTGAGAATTCTATACCCGGATGCAAAGCGGCCGGAGTGTGAAGTTAAAAACTTACGTCCATCTCGTGTCGAGGTAAAGAATAAGTGCAGCTGCACCTCTATTTCTCCACGTATCTTCATGACGTGCACGGAAAAACCTTCAAGTTTTCCTACTGAGTAGGTAAATATCAGTTAAAAACGAAGGATAACTGCTTTTCCAATATTATGCTTAGCCCATAATACATATATGTAAGTAAAATTTATTTTAAAGAGAGGTATTTACGAATTTTCCTTTATCTGCAATAACGTAACATCCACAATTTCGTGGCACACCTAGAGGAACTCTTGGCACACTAGATGACAAGGCACACCCTTTAAGAAATACTGACCTACTTGTATAATGGTTAAGAATACACGGCCCCTTAAAAATTCTGGAGTTATTCTCTGGACACTGTACGAAATTACACAACAGGCAAAACTTCAGGAAGGCAAGAACTGCCTTCTGCATATTCAGGGTAGCATGGAATTATCCTCGGTAATTTTACATTTACATGAATCCCCCTTAGTCTGCATAAAGTACCGTCAGATCAGTTACAGCGTTAGCCATCTGTTGGTATGCATAAATAACACGCTGCAATTCATATGAATCAATCATGCGAGATCTGACGTTTTCATGGCGGTGGCTCTGCAGATTCCTGTATTCCGAGATTTGATGCCGGATACGATGGTAGACATTTTTCGGCCTTTCGGAACCCGCTAAATTCACATTTAGAGCAAATGTTGATGACAGGTTCCTCCAAAATATCAAAAAAATTTATCAGTATACACTGCGTCACACCCCACAGAACGATAAAAATTTATATAAATTTCTTTTATACATCGCTTTACTTGTTACTGAAAGGTGCTGCTGACACAAAAATAAATATTTTATAAACGAAGAAAGATCAGGTGAAATCTAAAACACACGAAGATAAGACTGAAGCAAAGTTATCAGTTATGGCCTACATTCAACGCTTTATATTCACGATCCTTATATCACCCATAGAGTTAATTGCAATGAGCAGTATAACAGTAAGTTTGTACAGTAAGGTTTGAGTGTCTCTACTTTACCCTTTTAAAGCCTAGCGGTAACTTTACATACGACCAGGTTTACCATTAAAAAATTCTACGTGGTGCCCACATTGCGTTTACGTGTTTTGTATGGATCTCAGAACAAACAGCAACTTTTGCCTTATAATACATTAAGAGATTGGTTTTTATAACCGAAGTGGAGAGTGTTTACAGCGCGGTACGCACTGAGTCCTTATATAAAACAGATACGCTTCGTCTTTAAAGGATTAATGTCCACCTTATCCTCCGACAAAAAATTGCGACATTACGCAAGTATTATTTAAATAATGGGCAATACAGGAAGAGTGTGGTGCAACTTGATGTGGCACCTTCTGACGGAGGGAGGCGCTGAGTTGTGCAGTTTTATTTTTAAAACGTGATTAAATCCCATATATGATCCACCTCCTGGTATTAACAAACACCTTCATCCACACGCTCGCCACCACCAAGTAGAAACTGTAAAGTACTGAAACATTACGAAACAGCCACCTTCAATCCCTTTGAAAAAAGTCTATTTTCGGTGCAACGTGGGGGCGGGGGGAACAATCGTCTGGGAGCGCCCTGTAAATCTCTCAGCCGTTCAAGTGGAATGATTCAAAGATTCGCGGGAAGCTCTGAGACGATCGGAAAGTACAAATCTTACCTCGCTGCTGGAAAGTTGGTTTCTAAGCCTACGTCTCGAATTATGTCACTCTCCGCCACACAAAAACGTGCTGTGTGAGTCAGCATTAAACGGTAAAAATGACAAAATAGGCCCCGTGTTTAATTGAACACCGCATCATGAAGTCTCACCTCCCGCCACTCCACCCTCGGAAAAAGACCCATCATTCGCATAGGTACAGATTATTCCGGCTAACACAATATTTTTATATTATTTACAAACGCTACATGTTTCGATCAAAAACGATCATCATCAGGCATTCTTCTACAAAATCTTAAAAATCAAGGTAAAAAAGTTTTTATTTCAGAGATCTCTCATATACTACAATGTAAATGTTGCAAAACTACTGCAGTTTTTGATCTCCCAAATAAATAAATGATAATAAGGCGCATAATATAAAATTTGTACAGTGAAACGGTAAATTATTGGGACCGGTGTTATCTGTGGCTGAAAACGCTAATCCTCTCGGATAACATTTCTTTACAAAGTTCTAGAGATTACTTTATGTAAGGTCGACTTTTGTGTTTAAGCCGCATAGTTTTGTTTCCTACCAACGTTTCGGGAAACACAGCAGTTATTTCTGGTTGAATGTCACAGGTAGGAAAAATACAACGTTACGTTTGGAAGAACCTCAAAAAGCTACGTGTACAAACCCGAAATCTAAGCTTGTATCAGATACCTGATTCTTAGAATTAGTAACAATATGACGTCAGGATGCAGTTCTAATAAGCTTAGCAAGTGGGGACTGTAACTTACCTGGAATTGTTAAATCCACTGTTCTTTATGAGGTTGGAAATAAAATTCTTAGGCAGATGATCGGGTGGAAGCAAACGACAAATTATGCAGAGAGGAAATTTTGCTTGTCATTTGGGCGTTTTAAACCTACTTTACATAATAGGAAGCAGTAATTCTAAGTGGCTGTAACAGATTTCTAATCTTCTGAAGAAGTACTTAGCCTACGCACTGGTTAACAATGTTCACATAACTACACTGCTTACAGGTGGGTTACTACAGAGGCATATGCTTTATGTCGGTCTTCTCGGCGTCGTACACCATAGCGACATTCTGCTCTCTGTGGTGTTGTCCAGCCTCGCGGCTGCGAAGATAGTTGTGTACCACCTGCAGGAAGAATACGTGCAGCGCTGGGAACACAAGAGAATCACAACAACGAAATAAGTTTCCTGCCATCCGGTACACACTGGTGTTCTTTAATAAAACACTGATATATGCGTATTCGTATTAAAAGTCTGTGACTTTACCGTACTTAACTCGTGCAGAAGTTCAAATCTCAGAATCGGCCTTTCTGTAATGTTTTGCAGAAATTTAGGAATTTTCTTCATCCTTACGAACTGTTTATTACTACATTAGGAAATAAATCATACTGTGAAATAAACAGAGCATTTATGTCAACTATAATGTATCTCCAACTGAGGGGCTAACAAAGCCCGACGTACGAAGAGATGGAGACACAGTTCCACCCATCTCCTAACCTCACAACTTGAGTCTCCGGGAGTCATCTTAAAGTTTCTTCTCATTTACCCGGTTTTAGGGCTGTTCTTCACTGCATTTACTCCTCCCCTATCGAAGATGCATTTAAATTCGCCAGCAATTTTTATTCTTATCTCAGAATAAGTGTGCAACTGACTAAAAGTAGGAAAACCTATTACATTTGATAGGATAGGATTGGTAAAGTAAAATTAAGGCGCCAGAGTAAAGGCCGTAAGGTTCTGAATTTGTTAGACACAGAGAAAAAGTTACAGTGTACGTAGGATACTTCACCAACAGGCACCTCAATTATTACTAATTGCTGGCAATAAGGAAACTTTGCACACACCAGCAAGCAGACTGTGCCCACTAATTTCCCAAAACATACTGAAAGCGTAAATAGGTCCCCGGTCTCACCAGTGTTGCATATCACACACTCTCTACTAGGCTCAATTCACCAATGTTGTAGAATATGGGTCTCCAACTTTTTAAGGCAAAGGGCTACACCGGTTATTGCGGGCTGATTCGCGGGCCGCACGTGGACAAAGAACAGTAAGTGATATATCCAACCGACAGTGTAATTTTTATAATATATATAGGCCTATGTATTTTACAAATGTAACCGCAGGCCACATAACACAAGCTGGCGGGCCGCAGGTTGGGGACCCATGTAAAACAAACTTCAATAAAGCCGGAATCACCAGTGCTGCATATCACACACAGATTCGTTTCGTAGTCCTTCCCTCGTCTGCCTACTTGTTCACAGTAGGTGTAAAGGGTTTTTATTTTCAATTGATCACACTCAGACACACACCACAGTCGGCAGGACTCATCTGGACGAGGGATCAGCCCGTCGCAGAGACCTCTACCTGACAACACAAACACTGTACGAGAGACAAACATCCATGCCCCCGGTGGGATTCGAAACCGCGATCCCAGCAAGCGCTCGGCCGCAGACCTACACCTTAGACCGCGCGGCCACTGGGATCAGCTTCACAGATTCTATTAGGCTAAATTCACCAATGTTGTACAGCGAACTCAAACTTTACTAAGGCTGGACTTAACAATGCTGCATATCACACATAAATTCTAACAGACTGGACTCACCACTGTATCGCACTCAAGCTGTAATGAGGCAGTATTCAATATTGCACATCACACCCAACACGTAAACAGGCCGACAGACTCACCAATATCAATTGCTGCTGCAACTTGGAAGACCGAATTAATAGGGAACTGGAAGAAACTGATCACAAATGACAGGATGATCAGCCCCAGTATGATGACGTATGATACAAGCCAGACGACAACAAGGCTTCTCTTTTCCTGGCGGGAAAACACAGAATTACAGAGCCACACCAGTCGGCAAACATGTCAGTTTTGGGGCTGGTTTCGACAAGAAAACAACTGTTATTGCTAGTATGTTTGTGTCACGCTTTAAATTTTAAACACTTGACAAATGCCAAACAAGCATAAAAAGAAGCCATGTCTGAAAAGTACTTATGTGCAACTTTATGTGAATTTTTCCTTCAAGTAATATAAAAATGGCGGCAATCCGAGAAAAAAGACCATTAGGACAAATATCACATTCTATTTGAGTAAATCTGGTCTGAAATGGAGGAAGCAGTCTGGAGACAGTGCGACATATCTTACACAATCTGTTTACCAATAGTTATTTTTCGTAACTGCGTAAGTACCATTCAGTGTGGTATGATATTAGGTGCAGGACCATCTGTACAGACTTTATTTCTGAGTTCAAAAATATCAGAATTACTTAAAACAAGCCGAGAGCCAGGTCGGGCTTTGTTGCATTAATTTGATTAAAGGCTATGACTTCATTTTGCGGTCGTTTGGCAACCTACGTGTGGAACGAGACCAACAATCGTTCAATACGTATATAAATACATATAAACGTATAGGTATATATATATATATAGAGACAAATATTCCAGAAATACGTGGAACCAGATCATTGGCGCGTTATATGCACAGAAACAACGAACCGCGTCTGTGTCTAATGACCTGCGCTTCTGCTGGCCCTTTGTGCGCAAAGAACACACCCTTGAAGGAGTGTAGGGTATTTCAGAAACTCTCAGTAACATAAAGCGTGTTATGATTAACTATTTATGCCATGATTTTCCGTGCGGTTTCCATGGAAATATAGTTTCGGGTAACCACATAACTGTTAGCTCTATGCTCCAGACTGTGCTGTCTCAAGGATACAGATGTTTCACAGCAACGCAAGTCAGAGTTAGGAAGGAAGGGGGAATTGGCTAACGGAAAGTAAGACACGGTTTGAGGGATGGAGACACGACATAAATTTCTTCGCATCGAATTGCCGCTGGTGTTTTCCTATAGTATATTTATATTATGTAAAAAAAAACTGCCCATGGAGGAGAAAAGGATAATTGTCATGAAGAAATATATTTGAAACTACATCAACTACATAAAAATTTGCTTCGTTGATAAATTATCATTGCCTTACGGAACAGCAAAAGAGTATTTTAGTCAAAAAGCAGACATTTGGACGGGGATAAAAATAGTCTGTGCTATCAAAGGTTCGATACAGGAACACAGACGGCTGCTTTAGGTTTCAAAACAACACAGGAATGGTCATAAGGCTCAGACTGCATAACAAGTTTGAGGAACAGACATGCATGGGGGGGAAGAAATGTGCCAAAATTCCGATAAACACAGTTCCGTCAGAGTGTAAGATGTGTGAGGGTGAAATATGCTGAAAACGTGCAGTTATGAGGACAGATTTAAAAAGTAGTACCTTGTTTACCCCGATGAGAAGAAGAGCGTTCAGAATGATCTGCAGAACCCCTCCGACGATTCCAGAGACCAAAGCCACCTTCAGTTCTGCAAATTCAACACGATACATTTACTGATTCTTAAGAGTATTTGACGACGCTCTTTCACATACAGACGTCCTGTAGCATGAAAGGAGACGGGAAGATTTTAGCGCTATGAAATCATGATGGACCGCAAGCTGCAACTGACCAACCATGATTTAGACCCCTATACTCTTGGGTAATACTTTACAGTTGTATTGAGGCTACTGCTTATGAAATTGCACAACACGAAACTGGTAGTATTCGTTGCATTTACCGATCGCAATGAAGAGAATGTTATGCTGAATTTAGCACAATAAGCAGTTAACCCCTTCATAAACTCCCATTTTATTTGGAATGGTGTTCAAAAAGAAGTTGCCTAGAGGAACCTACGTGTTTCTTCACAGCCAATCAAACTAACAATGATGGTCCTGGACGGCCCGAACACAAGAATGCGACTGCTGTTCTTTTCACTGAAAGTTTCGTTTCGTTGTTCTCCCTCTTCTATCTACTCACAGCAGGTGTCGAGGTTTCTGTTTTTTCACTTGATAACACTCAGGCACACGCCACACTCGGTAGGACTCCTCTGGACGAGGGATCTGCCCGTCGCAGAGACCTCTACCTGACAATATACAACACTTTACAAGACAAACACCCATGCCCCCGGTGGGATTCGAACCCACGATCCTAGCAAGCGCTCCGCCGCAGACCTACGTCTTAGACCGCGCGGCCACTGGGATCGGCTTCACTAAAAGTAAGGGCCGAAGTTCATTAGAGATATCTACAAGGACTGGCTGAGTTTCAGATCTTGATACTATAGGTGACCAAGGGAATGGCTGGTAGTCAGCGCTGTAGCAGTATCGTAGTTCAAACGGCCACGGAGACGACTGGTAGGTGCGCCGTAGCAAGAAAGGCACATTTATTCCTCATATTAACCCTTTAAACAAGAAGCATATCTGTTTTATATAAGTACTCAGTGCGTACCGCGCTGTAAACACTCTCCACTTCGGTTATAAAAACCAATCTCTTAATGTTTTATAAGGCAAAAGTTGCTGTTTGTTCTGAGATCCGTACAAAACACGTAAATGCAATGTGGGCACCACGTAGAATTTTTTAATGTTAAACCTGGTGTTATGTAAAGTTATCGCTAGGCTTTAAAAGGTTAAGACATGTGCCAATGCCGGTGGCCGGGCAGTCTAAGGCGTGGGTCTACGGCCGCTCGCTTGCTGGGATTGCGGTCGAATCGCGTCGAGGGCATATTTGTCTCTCTGCTGTGAGTGTCGTGTTTTGTCAGGTAGTCTCTGCGACGGGCCGATCACTCGTCCAGAGGAGTTCTACCGAGAGTGGCCTGCGTGAGTGTGATCTCTAAACCTCAACAAAGAAAAGTTTGAGGCCCACTATGGCTGTCGAGCCATGAAGAAAAATTAACATGTGTGGACACAGGCAGTGTAATACAGTGTTCTAAATACTTGAAACCTTAGGTACTGGTGCTTTCCTTTCGTATAACAGAACGGAGCGACGCATGCGCATAGCCTCATTAATAGCCATCACATATCTACTTCTAAACCAACCACGGACTAGGAGTTCAACTTATTTGGTGACTACAGTAATTAGCTTCGTTTCGTTTCGTAGTCCTTCCCTCTTCTACCTACTTGTTTACAGTAGGGATCGAAAATTAGCTTAGTAAGGTGATATTTATGGGATGATCAAGTCAAGAATGAGAAGGATGGGGGGGGGGGGGCATGTGGCACATATGGAGGACAGGAGGAGTGCATACACAGCTTTGGTAGAGAAAACTGAGGGAAAGAATATCACCTGGAAGACCTAGGCTTAAATGGGAGGGTAATATTAAAACTGATCTTAAAGAAATCGTTTGGAAGATAATGGAATGGATTGATCCGGCTCAGAATAGAGACAAGTGGCTGGCTCCAGCAAAGATGGTAATAAAACTTCGGTTTCCCTATAGTTCAGGGAATTTATTCACTAGCTGAGAAACTACGAGCTTTTCAAGAAGGATTTCGTTCCATGGAGCTGGACTTTTTATAAACTGAGAGCTTTGTTTGAAACAATATTATATTTATCATATTCGTCTAAAATACGGAAAGTAAAAGAATGTAAAAGAAAGTAAAAGAAGGTAAAATTTGTGGCTGTGTTTAATTAAGCACCGCACATGACGGAATAGGGAGGAGTGTGAGGTGAGCACATGTATTCTCAAACTGGGTAACAAGTGAAGGTGAATACGCTTTACTACCGGAGACAGTGCCCCACGTAGCCCCTAAAAAGTATGTTTTGTGGGCCTCAGAGCCCCTATTGACCATTTCGAGAAGAGAAAAATCATTTGTCCCGGCCTGAACACGAACCATGACCCCTTGTTCGTCCAGCCCGTAGCCTTGTCTCTACACAGACTATGTCACCCCCTCTTATGTGGACATACAAACTTATTTTCACATTCTTTACCTCTAATGCTTACCAAAATTAACGTACATTAAACGACATTCATTAAGCTCGACAGCAATGTGACCGCACGCCTACACAGTGTTGAATGGGTAGCAAAGGGTTAATTAATGTGTCTTCACGAATTGTTTGGATACATGTGTGGGAATGAAGCAGCGTAGTGCAGATGCATATTTATAATAAAACACATTTTTCAACCTCGCACAGAACACATGAAGCAAATATCAGAACGCAGGGTTTCCAATGAATTCCCAGCAAGATTCAACCACATTGTCTACCGGATACAGTCAGCGGCAGAAAAATCTCGCGGTTACGGCAGATCAAAACATGCTGTTTTCAAATATCTATTAGCGAAACTACTTAGAATAGAGACACTTCACATTCTGAGAAAGAGAAGGGGGGGGGGGTTACTTAACGACTCTGTGAGAAGGATGGAGATCGGTTGAACCGATCGTGTGAAAAATGAATTATTACATAGAGTCAAGTAGGAGAGGAATATCCCACATACAGTAAAAAGAAGAAACCTAACTGGATTGGTCACATCTTGAGTAGGAACTGCCTGCTAAAACAAGTTAGTGAAGGAAAGATAGAAAAGACGAAAAAACGAGGAAGAAGATATAAGCAGCTACTGGATGACCTGCAGGAAACGGGAAGATACTGGAATTTGAAAGAGAAAGCACTAGGTCGCACCCTGTGGAGAACCCGCTTTGGAAGAGGCTATGGACCTGTCGCAAGATAGGCTACAGAATGAATGAATGAATGAATGAATGAATGAATGAATGAATGAATGAATGAACGAATGAATTAATGAGCTACTAAGATTACACAGCATCGTTAGTAGATAAATGAAGTATAAATACGGAGCACTGGTGAAATAATATATGGTATGATATGACATTTTTCAACTGCAATTGGGTTTCCACCCGGTGGCAGTAGTCCATTCATTTGTACACAAATAGATGAGAAGCAACTATATACATAAAGAGAAACAATACACAAAACAATACAAAAACACAGAACAGACGAAACAGTTCAAACAATCATAAGACAAAACAATTCAAACATACTTAGAGGGGAAGACCCGAGTACTCGGAGAAGACTGTCCAGTGTCACTTAGTCCACCACAAATCCCATACGATTTGCCTGGAATTTAACCGCGATATCCGCGGCGAAAGACGCGTAATTAACCGTCTGAAAAAATGGCACGGGGTACGTTCTTGTAAAATACATAGTTCCTTACCTGGATCATTCGTTACGTAGAGCATATCGTGTTCCACGAAGGCACCACTGCGATCATCCACTTCAGTAGATACGGAATAGAGAATGCAAGACGAGAAAATCATCATCAGAACCGAATAAGTCTGAAAAAAAAACCATTTACATCAGCAGCATCCGACGGAAACGTAAGTTACTGTCATTCTATAGCAATTACAGTTGAACTCGTTTATAAGCGAGGAATGAAACGTTTACAGTGCTTTACAGTGACGAACTAATTGGCACTACAGAATATTTGACGCTATAAGCGAGGTGTCGTATAACCTGATGTTGTTATAATTGGGTTCGGCTGTATTTTACCCACAGACATTAGTTCTTACATAAGGACACCTTCTGCTCCCCATCGGCTATTTTCTATAGCAACTTACACTCTGGCGATGTTGACCCGCTAACAGCTGTACAAGTGCAGTGACGCCGGGGCACGTTTACTGTACTGATTTTCAAGGCCAGTGGCATTCAAAAAGTGTTGCGCTTAACCCGAGGTTCGATGGGTAACTTTTCAGGGGTTCCGCTAACACATCTCTTTCATAATGAAGTTGCTAAAAGCGTGTTTATGATTCACCTGCATTTGCTATTTTCCTCCCTGTCTGTGTGCACACTCGGCGGTGGATTCATTTTTAGTGTAAATCATCAGGAATAAAACTTTATTTTTCATAAATATGCGTAAATATTTTATTCACACATATAAAAGTTCATGTATTAAAAACTCGTACTTCATTTTTGTACCCAAAAAGTACACATTTACTTTACAGAGGTTTTGCAAAACCTCAGATTCAGTCACATGGACTACACAGACATTAAACAGACTGAAGACCGCTGTTCTAGCCTATTTACTTCCTCAAAACAAGCACATACTACGCTTTATGAGATCATCATGCTTTCGGTATATCTGTCTTTGTGTGTGTGTGTCCGATGTCCTGCCGATCGCTATCCAAATTTCGAAAGAAGCACCCGTTTTTCACGGCAGTTCGAGTGAAGGTAACGTCATTATACGACGTCCACAGTAAGTAAAAGCAACATGGCAGATCCGCGAATTTGTACGGCGTCTTATGCCACTTGTGTATATACACCAGCGTCCCTCAGTTCTGATGTCTAAATTGACGGGTGGCAGCAGACCAAGGATAACATGCACCTCTTTTAACTAATGACTTTACAGGAAGCAAAACAACAAAACGGCGGCCACGGGAAATATACGTAACATGAGCTTTATACTGTTCATTCCGTGAAAATGGATATTCAAGAAGTGGGATGGAGGGGCATCGACAGGATTCAGCTGGCTCAGGATAGGAACAGGTGGCGAACTCTTGTAAATGCGTAATGAACCTTCAGGTTCCACAAAACGCGGGGAATTTCTTGACTAGCTGAGAACCTCTTAGCTTCTCACGAAGGACACTGCTCCACGGAGTTAGTTAGTTAGTTAGTTAGTTAGTTAGTTAGTTAGTAGTTAGTTGGTTGGTTGGTTAGGTATCTTGTACTACAATATCACTTTAAACACTCCTACCTGTTTGGAACCCCAAGGGATCATCATCAGGAAATCAAATCAAAGGAACGCCGTAAAAAGACCAACAACTTTTGCATATAACAGACAGGTGTAGAAAGTCAAACAGTTAAAATATAGGCGATTCTATCTAGCATAGCTGTATAATGGATGCTGGTAAACAGTGTCTCGCGGATAGCCTACGTATGTAACGAAGTATGACACCTTACAAATTCATCCCAACTAATGCACTGTTACTATTCAGTATGTTGTTACATCACAGTACTTTGTTCCAGCATGTTCCGATCTATGTTGGGATCATCGTCAGGGATACGTTTAAAAGTTACAATTACACAATCACAATGACAACATGTTGCATATGTTACATTCTGCATTGCATTCTGTTTGCGTAATTCTAACTTTTAAACGTATCCCTGAGGATGATCCCAATAGATTTGAAACATGTTGGAACAAAGCATTGTAATGTAACAATATACTGAATAATAGCAGTGCATTAGTTGGGGTGCGTTTGTACTTAATGACTATGCACGGTATGAATAATATAAAGTATGACACAGTAAATTCAATGTGTTCCATGTCCGTGCACTATATTATACGAAAGCACTGATCACCAACAAATGCACAAAGAGAGTTTTATCATCAATCGTAATACACTCCTACATGTTTCGACCCTACTGGGTCGTCTTCAGGGAGAACTTTTCTTTACCGTTACACTAGGG
Source organism: Coptotermes formosanus (assembly GCA_013340265.1). Classification (NCBI taxonomy): domain Eukaryota; kingdom Metazoa; phylum Arthropoda; class Insecta; order Blattodea; family Rhinotermitidae; genus Coptotermes; species Coptotermes formosanus. Next base: position 893,929 of record BLKM01000841.1, on the reverse strand, counting down.
TTGCACTTTAGAGATCAGTGAGAAAGTGCTGTTGACTGTGTACTGCGTTGTTTTTGAAGGCGTGAACTCTCCGCGGTCCGGGAGGCCCGGACCGCGGACCCGGACCACAGACAGTTCACGCCTCCAAAAACAACGCAGTACACAATCAACAGCACATTCTCACTGAACTGTAAAGTGCAACCCTAGTGTAACTGTAACGAAAAGTTCTCCCTGAAGATGACCCAGTAGGGTCGAAACATGTAGGAATGTGTTACGATTGATGATAAAACTCTCTTTGTGCATTTGTTGGTGATCAGTGTTTTCGTATGACACCGTAGTTACTATGTCATAGGCTACGCCCGAGACACTATTTACCAGGATCCATTATACAACTACACTACAAAGAGTCGCCTATATTTTCAATGTCTGATTTTTTATACCTTTCAGTTGTATGCAGAAGTTGTTGGTTTTGTGCGGTGTTGCTTTGATTTGATTCCCTGATGATGAGACCTTGGCGATCGCAACATATAGGAGTGTTCAAAGTGATACTGCAATACAAAATATCTGGGAACAGGACTGTGCACTCTGTCTGAGTGTTGTGAACTGGATATGCAGTTCTGATGGGAATGCTTCCAGCTGGTACCTAGTGCCTGGTGTGGAGGAAGGAGATGCAAATATTTATACTCTGAAAATTATTGTTAGAATATAATCCTATTTATATGTAGGGAAAAATTAACTTCTATTGAGTAACAAAATTAAACTTTTAAAGCCTAGCGGTAATTTTACATACGACCGGGTTTAACATTAAAAAATTCTACGTGGTGCCCACATTGCGTTTATGTGATTTGTACGGATCTCAGAACACACAGCAACTTTTGCCTTATAAAACATTAAGAGACTGGTTTTTATAACCGAAGTGGAAAGTGTTTACAGCGCGGTACGCACTGAGTCCTCATATAAAACAGATACGCTTCGTCTTTAAAGGGTTAATATAAACACTACACATCACCATATTTAATATATTCCACGCACTGTCACTTATGTTCATTAGCGATTCCTGAGCTGGATGTCAGGGTCTAGCGGAAGGGTTCACAATGCGGCATTGTACGTTTCCTCTAGACCCTGACTTCCGGATAAGGATTCGCCACTGTTACGTGTGGCCATGACAGCAACAACACATTGACTCAATTCCAGAGAAATGTGCAGTTGTGCCTCATGATTGCCCGACGAGTCGTTGCTCATGAATTAATGATTACTCTTCGTTCCACTAAGTGGCGTCAATTACATGTTGACATACGCGCAGACTTGTACAGTCTGTCAAAAGATACATTCCCATTACCACCACCGCTTGCCTAATAATCTGCAGATTGAAGACGAATCTGCAGAGTCAGCTGACAGTATTAGTATGGGACAGATTAAATTTGAAATTAACATTTTCTGTGGTAATAAAAACGTTTTATTGCAACTGCTGTATAGTGCTGATATAACAGGACTCTATTTATTTCAGTCTCTGGCTTATAGGATTCATTCTCACTACACAGCCACTGCTGTATTCCAGCTACACACTGCTACATACTGCCCACACAGCAAGATAAGCGCAGGCACGCACGCACAAAAGCTACAAGGAAAAGATAGAGGAAAGAAAGTGCCTCATGCCTTTTCAGGTGTTACTTGAACCATCGCACACAAGGTCTTGCCAATAAGAAAATGTAAGCTTAAACAACTGTAACATTACGAACGGCGACTAACAGATTCGTCAAGCCTGTCTGTCTGTCCGTTAGCACGGAATGACTCTGCGCCCATTCGATGGTTTTTCCTAAAATCTAATGTGTGATTATTTTTCGAAAATTTGTCCAAAAATCCAAGCTTGATTAAATCTAACAAGAATAACTGGTACTTTACACGAAGACCTACGTAAATGTATAATATCTCGCTGAATTCTTATTAGGCAAAAGTTGCAGATAAAATCAAAACACGTTATGTTCAATAATTTTTCCCCCGAAAATCGTGCCGTTTATGAGATAACGTGGAAAAGCACGGTACAGCCAAGCAGGCCACAGATGCAATACACCACGGCGCATGCGATTTGCATAATGGATAAAGAAGGCAAGAATACAGAGACACACACAAACACACACTCTGAATATGTAACACTTATTGCTTTTCGAGGGCAAAAATGGTTAAGCGAAAGCGTCTCAATGTTACGTCATAGTACATTGGGTTGATAAGTCACAAGTACTTATCAAGGCCAAGCAACTGGTTTATAAATTCGTGAACTGTCCAAACAAGCCGTATTTTTTCACTGATTCCGTGCAAAAAAATCCCTGATGAGGAGATAACACTTTCACTAAGATGCAGCAAATTTCCCGCCTGATACGGATCACTTCTGTATTGTTCACAAACACTCCAGTCTGGTTCCAAACACGAGCCACATTAATCAAGTTTACGCCATTACACCCAGTTTATTTAAAATATAATTTAATATTATTATTCCATCTGCACCTACGTCTACAAACTGGTCTCCCCCCTACATCCTAGCAAAACTCGTCCTCTCAAAACCTGATAAACAACTACACGTTACATCTAAGTAACTACTTTGTACATTTCGATTTAATTTGACTTGGGGCGACTGACAAATAGCGATTTACAACTGCTCAGATTGAAAATAGCAATTTCAAAGTCAATTACTGAGGATCAATAGTGAAACTTTCTCCGTCTAACATAGTGTACTCTAGTATATTGAAACCAAACTTACAGAGGCTAATACTGCCTGAAATTTAGAATAGAAGAAGCTGAAAATGGTGGCAGTGTATATAGTCGAAAAGGTTGCATCAACCTACCAATATGCAAAATGCCATAAAATGGTGGCATTATATTTGTCCGAAAGGCTGGCACCAACCTACACAACTCTAAAAGACGCCATAAAATGGTGGCATTATATTTTTCCGAAAGGCTGGCACCAACCTACACCAATCGGAAAGACGGCATAAAATGGTGGCATTATATTTGTCCGAAAGGCTGGCACCAACCTACACAACTCTGAAAGATGCCATAAAATGGTGGCATTATATTTGTCCGAAAGGCTGGCACCAACCTACACCAATTGGAAAGATGCCATAACATAGAAGACAACAACAAGAATCTTCATTCTCTAAAGACACCAAATCAGCTACAAACGGCTGAACCTTATGTCAAGCCACTGTGTGATGCGTTGCAGCAGACAGCTTACCAGTACAATGACTACTTACAAGCAGGTACACGGCTATAATGAGTGTTACCGTCCGCAGGGAACAGCCGCAACAGTAATTCACTGTCGACGCCATTCTGCAAAAAGGGAGAGAGATTACTTAATAACTACAAATATATTACCCTGATACAGTTTGTACTGTAACGAGGACAGACCTAAAATCACTTCCTCGCCTGTACATAATAATATTCTCACCAGCAAATTTAATTACGTACCTTAATTGAATAATACCATTTTTGGGCTGTAGCGCCGTATGGCCTAGTAGAAATTCACCAGCGTTTCGTAGTTAACAGAATAAAACCAAAATCTACTCTGTCACACAAATCATATATTCTTAATAAATTTAAAAACAGCTACATGTTTCGGCTAAATAAAAAGCCACCATCAGGTTGTACACAAGAAAGTAAAAAGTTGAATTACATGTGCGATTTATTAGCTTGAGATATCAAACTCCACGATATTATTATCATCATTATTATTAAACGAATGTAAAGGTGTAAACGATTTCCAACTAGAACACTGTAATATTCAAATAAACAACATGTAAGGACAGTTGGGTGTAGCTGTGAATCGTATATATTAAAAAATCAATTAAGTCAAGAAATGCGAGTTTGTAGGCAATTTAGATGAAATCGTAGAGACGGCGTGTACGTATTGTTGTTCGGAATCACGTGTGTAATCTCCGGATAATTACCAATACGTAAGACATGCAGGTCAAGTTTCAACTAGATTTGTAGCAGAATTGTGTGGATACTTACTGCCGGATTAAATACTTGAATGTGAATTACTCGTGTATCTTGGCTATCTTCTTCTTGTTATTAGCTAGGTACTTGATGTAACAGTAGTTGATTTAAAAGTGTTATAAGTTTTATTTCGTGTATAAATTTCCTTGCGGGATTCTGATTCCACCACAACACAAACACTTAAAGGTGCCTACTGAAAACACAACGAGGATACGTCAGTTTAAGTCTCGTAGTTATGTGCTGCCTCAGTTTTCGGGACCTATGAGTCTATTCTTTAAAGTAAATGAAATTTAAAATGTAGAGTTAACGAATTATTCCGACCGGGAAAACTCACAAAGGATTTAACACCAGAATTATACAAGTATTCTTTGACTTGTTCGTCCCATTAAAATGTCGAGTTAACTCTGAATTTCACCACCAAGACAATAACATACGATCTGAACATACCACAGGTATTCACATTTTACAATATCTTGTCTTACATTGCTTACATTCTTCTCCTTTGATGAAGTCGAATCAACGGTAGAAGTTGGCAGTCAGTAATTCCTTGATCTTTATTACCACTAAATAATTTCTGAACTCTTTGCTTCAAGTCACTATAATTTATTCCCTGCTTTGTACAGTGTTATATATGCACAGCAGTAATATTTACAAAGTGATATTTGTGTCAACAAAAAATTAATATCAGGGAAGTTACATAAGCAAAATAGCAAACTTCTCATTTCGCAAACATACATGTCTCATTAGAATGCATATTTGCACTCCGATTCACAAAGCTTTTGCTTCATCTATTAATGTCTTGTTGGTAGGATTACAAATTTCCTGGTCAGTAAATGAGTCACAAATTTGACTAGGTAACTTATCTTACGTGCATTTAAATTCACAGCAGTGCATAAGGCACACACTAAATGGGACCATGACGTACTCATATGGAGAAAATCTCAAGCAGCCCGACCGTTCATTATGTGTTCACAACAGCCTACATTTTCGATGTAATGAGCCAAATGAATCAAAAACACATCTTTCTACCTCTGTCAGGAGTTCGGCTAACCTCACTGAGATCTTTCGTGGTTTTTGTTAATACACGTAGGGAAATTGCAGAATAGTAAATCAAAATAAGTAACGACGTCTTCTGTCTGCATAACTTACAATTCACCATTCACTAACAATCACAGTCTCGACCCATTGCCAGCATACTGTAATTCATCACAAGCAGTAAAGGCACACACAGACCATCCAAATATAATTCTAGCAAAATACGTTATTTATGCCATCGGCACAACTAAGTGTATTAATATATTATATAAATATTTGGCTACATGTTTCGACCAAATCCTCAGGCCATAAGAACACATAAAAGGAAGTTACATTTGTAAATTTTATTTTGTGTCAGAATGAGACTTCAGCGTTACTGTTTCACAAAGCAGGTTTGTCTTGGACTCATTATCAGTCCAAGATGAAGGCCAGCCTGCACATCCTGTAGATAAAACACAACAGCTCAAACAAATGCAATATTCAGCAAGCTACCCGCCCATACATTCACCCACACATTTAGTTAAACACTCTCAGTTGAAACTTGAAACTTAGAATGAATGCACACTGACATACCTGATTGGACAGGATGCTGTGTCAAATTGTAGCAAGAAAGGAAGTTAAAATTTGTACAAAATATTTGTAACAGTGTGACAAAACCTTTCACCACTCTTATGATATACGATTTTGACCATAACAATTTTAACATATTTTTTGCATTTTATGGACTTACATTCCTTCCTCAATATGTTTTAAAAACAAAAATTGTGAGCCTGAGGATGACCTAACACAGATCGAGACATGCATGTTGTTCCGTATAATAAATGGAATTTGGTTGTTTGGACGGATTTGATCTTACTTCTGTTAAATTTTAGGCATTTTATGTAAAATTTTTCGTCGCTGTTTGTTTGCTGTCTTCGCAAATAGCGGCATTTATATGGTGTGTAGACGTATGATGACATGCAGGATGTATCCATTCGTACGTCGACATGAGGCGTATATGTACGCCTGTATTCATTTTTTATTGTTATGGGGCTGGTTTTTGTATCCTGTGTGTAGCCTATGTGCTGGTTGTCAGAAGTACATCTAAACAGCATGCAGACACCGCTATTTACAAAGGGAGCAAAAAATAACAAAGACAAACTTTACATAAAATGCCAAATATTTAACTATTTTAAATTGTCTTCTAAACACTTTTTTAAATTTTATTAATATACGTTGTGTAACAGTAAGATTGACATCTTATTCTGACCCAAAATTGAATTTGCAATTGTAATGTTTTCATGTGTTCGTATTGTCTGAGGATCACCATATAATTGGTCGAAACATGTAGCCAAGTATGTATATAATATAGTATAAAACGTTAGTTGTGTCGATGGCATAAATAAGTATTTTGAACCTTGTGGAACACAACGGGATGTCGAAGATAAAAAAGTAATTCTAGTATATTAACTGAATATTATATTAAGATAACACCATGCATTTCAACCATAAGGATGGCATTTTAGGCGCCTTCCACAAACTGCGAAAAGCGACTATTAGCTTCGTCATGTCCGTCCGTCCGTCCGTCCGTCCGCCCGCCCGCCCGCATGGAACAATTCGGCTCGCACTTGACGGATTTTCATCAAATCTGGTACTTGATGATTTTTTAAAGCTGTCCAGAATATTCAAGTCTGATTAAAATATGACAAGAATAGCGGGTACTTTACATGAACACTTCTTATTAGAATGAGAGATGTTTCAGACAAAAGTCGTACAGAAAATCAAAATACACATTTTATGTTCAATAACATTTTTTCCGAAAGTGGTGCCGTTTACGAGATAATATATAAAAATATGGCAGAACCAGACAGGCCACAGATGACAATATAATGAGGTGCATGCGCTGTGCATGCTGGATAACTAAGGCTACACTCCCCCACTCACGATATTTAATAGTTATTACTTGTCTACGGCAACGATGCTTACGCGAACGCATCTTACTCTTACATTATACCTACACTGTCTGTCTTCTTAATGTTTATTTGTGTTTTGTTTTCGTATTTCCGCAAGTCCTTAACTTTCAAACACCGGTAGCTGCTACATACTTTTTTCTTTGAGAGAAAACTGTAAAGGTTTATTACGGAAAAGGCATTATTTCTGAATTCTACGCTCCCACTCTCGGTTACCAAAACTCCCCAATTTGATATCTAAGTAACTGTCACAGTTTACCTTCCACACACGTAGCCAAATTCTGCCTCTCGGGTCGAGTGCGTCTCCTGAACTACAGAACATGAGTCATGACGTAATGCGGCCCTGTAAAGTGACAGCAACAAGTAAATATGACCACAGAATGGCAACAGCGTACCACGTGGTAAAGCGTAAGGCAGTTCCAGTGTAATTGAAGCCGTTAATTGAAAAAGGGAACACGTCCACCTACCAGCCATTGCACAGTCTCTCTTTTAAAACTAAACTAAAATACATACTGTCGAGGTCGTAGTTCTTTTGAGATACTGTCCCATCTTCAACTTCTGAATGTCCAATGAATTATACACTGGATATTCGACTCTTGAAGATGGAACCACCATGCTCTTCCGAAACATCGGAAACAAGCAGCCACTGACGCAGTGCAATATCTCAGTTGAACGTAGACTGCACCTGCACCGACGCGAAAGGCTAAAATCTCTAACACAGTATAACTCCAATTATCCGGATTAATTGGGACCGCGAGCCGTCCGGATATGCAAAAATTCCGGGTAATTGGTTTTTTATTTGAAAATAGGCCACATTTTTGAAATTTGGAAAACATTTCTACAAACGGCTATATTAGGCTACATATTTATTTACGTGCAAATAAAACATTAATATTTAATAACTTAATAATATTTGATAAATAATAATTTGGGAACCCCTTCGGCTGTTACTATTTACGGTTTGTACCTGCGTCTAAACCTTCCGACCACGTCTGATCTGAAGTTCTAGACAGCCGTAACAACTTACAGTACTGTACTCGATCCGATAACAGGTAATTTCACGGCAAATTAGTTTTGTAGAATTCTCGACCAAGTTACCTAAAGGGCTAAGCCGATCCGGATAATTAGCGATCTGGATAACCACCGCCCGGATAATTGGAGTTATAGTGTATATAGTGTCGAACGTTGTTACGATTAGCGAATATTGAAATGTGAAGGATGTGGAATGAAGTAGACGAAGTCTGATTTTAGAAAATACTGGGGCAAACAGAGGCAGAAGAACACGACCAGAAGCATCAACCAGATAGGCAATAAGCCTGCTGAGAATTAAACCGATCACCTCCCCAAACGGCTACAAGCATTACTACTTGAGCCGTCTTGCCAAGCTGTGGAATTTGTGTGATTCTTACAACAAATCACGAAAATTTCATTAACAGCATTAATGGTTTGGTCTGCGAAACGGGAAAGTGTGCTGCGTATAAGGCAGGAAAAGAAATTTTCAGGCTACAAAAAAGAAAGTAAGTTCTTAAGAATACCATGCTGCCTGTGTGTGTAGGTGTGTGCGTTTTTTGTGTGTCCCGATTTCAATTGTTGGAAAAATTAACGATTTTCTCGACGCTTCACATACCATTGGATATTTATGCTGCTGAAGGACATGCCAAAGCCGTACTTTTTAATTTCCTGCAAACAGTAAGAAGATGGCGAATGTGTAAACTTGCAAGGAGGGACTGAGATTGGCTACACATAAATCACGTTCTGAATTTTTGAAAGAATACACAAATTGTTTTTACGTAAACACTTCTGGAGAATAAGCCATAACAATGTTGCAGCTATGCAAAAATTGTATTTATCTATAACTGTGACAGTAACAACCAATGATAGATTAGAGCCACACACGTGAAATTTGGTATGCAGCTAGATTATAAACATTCATGCGTATTGTAGCTTTGTGAAAATTCCTTTGTACATCAATTATTACAAACATGGCGACGATGCGAATCCGTGGAATTGTACCTGAAGAAACAGAGTATACAAAAGCTGCACATAAATAGCAAGTCCTTAAAAACGAAGAAAAATAAGAGGATGATAATAATAATAATAATAATAATAATAATAATAATTTTTTTTTGGAACTGAAATCTAAGCATTGGGGAAGTGGGCTTACAGTTCTGCCCGGAAGTCATCGTGTATGTTATTAAAAAAAAACTTCACAATGTAAAGTTTCAAGACGTAACGTGTTTAGTAGGGGATTCACAATTCTATTACTCTGCTTTGAATTACTATACGTTAAAATACACAGCATACGAAAGGTATAAAGTTTGAGATTGTATTTGTCGACACTCAAATAACACGAATAGGAAAAGTAAAGTACGAGTAGTTTCTTCGATATATGTACTCACAAGTAAGCTGTATGGTGCAATATAGCCACAGTGACAAATAAAACTGCACACTTTCATGAAACAAGAAAATATAAGGTCCTTACGTGTTTTATTTAGCGACTCTCTCACTACTTTGCGTTGACAGTCACTGACGGAATACGAACAGAGGGGACTGGAGAAATAACAGCCACAAATTAAAACCGAGATACTCGGACAAAAGCTGTTCCAGTGTCAATTTACCAACCATAAATCCAACTTTGAGTGTCCTTGGTTATAAACCGGGCCTTCGCTACAAAAAGCCGTTGACAATGTCAAGAGCTATGCATCGCCTGTTAGCGATTTAGTAATACTCTGTTGTACCGCCTATAATACCATGATAAATGAGGCTACTTATCAGCTTCGGCATTTATTAATCATACTACAGAATTGAAGCATCCAAAATGCTATATTCTTCACAGTCACAGCCGTGAGAAAATCAAGTCTCCCACACTTGGCCTACTATATATTCCTCAATATTAGTGCCATTCTGGGGGAAATTATCAGGTCCAAAAGGCGCTGGTAGCTATGATTTGTTGAGTTTCTCACATGGTAGTCCAAGTCCGACATTCTGAAAGCAAATGCCTCTCTCCGAGCTGTGAAATAGCGCTATTGCAATGACATTGTCACGTATATCTATTTGAAATTTCCTTGGTCACTGTGCATAATTCCGGTCATCAGATTCCAAACCAATGTCATGTACAGTCACAGCAGACCCACATGCAGGTTCAAACCCTGATAATGTACAGCCAACACTACAGATCTATATACAGGTGCCAGAGCCTGATAATTTGTAGTCTTCACTCAAGATCAACCTACAGGTGCCGACACTGATTACGTAGTCTCCACTCTAGATCTATCTGCAAGTGCAAGAGTGACTATGCAGTCTCGTTTCTACATGGATCTAAAAGTTCCAAGACTGATTATATAGCCTCTTCTCTACAGGTGCCAAGACTGATTATGCAGTTTCCGTTCTACATGGATGTAAAAGTGCCAAGACTGATTATGTAGTCTCCACTCCAGATCGATCTACAGGTGCCAAGACACATTATGCACTCTCCTCTCTGCATGGATCTGAAAGGTCAAAGACTGATTATGTAGTCTGTACGCTAAAGGTGCCAAGGCTGATTATGTAGTCTCCTACTCTAGATCGATCAACATGTGCCGAGACTGATTATGTAGTCTCCACTCTAGATAGATCTACAGGTGCCTAGAGTGATTATGTAGTCTCTACTCCAGCTACATCTACAGGTGCCAAGAGTGATTATGTAGTCTCTACTCCAGCTACATCTACAGGTGCCAAGAGTGATTATGTAGTATCTACTCCAGCTACATCTACAGGTGCCAAGAGTGATTATGTAGTCTCTACTCCAGCTCGAGCTACAGGTGCCAAGACTGATTATGCAGTCTCCTTTCTACATGGATCTAGAAGTGCCAATACTGAATATGTAGTCTGCGCTCCAGATCGCTCTGATGATGTCAAAGCCTTAAAGTGTACAATGTTCACACCAACTGGTTTGCAGATTACAACGCCTGATAACGTACGTCTAGCATATCGACATATATCGAGCAACGTGTCATGACTGCCAAGAATATTCGGCGCACACGATCGATTTATTTCCAAGAAAAGATACAGCGTTTCACATTTTCCCACATTTACACGAGTTTGAATTCACATACTTTCAAATTTAGATTTCTTCTTCCATAAGCTAACTTACGGTCAGAGCAGTGTATTTCCGCTGAAGATTCCATGTCATTATAAACGTTTCTGTCGATACGGTACTTGAAGTACAAAACAGAGCAAAATAAATTTCAGTAATATTTCGAACATTTGCAAAAATGCATCCATTAGACTCATCATATCTGTTTGCCACCTATTAAGTCCCGCTGAACGTATTTCCATAGAACGTACTAACAGGAATTTTTTATTAAACATGTCGATATGTTCCAAATTTGGATACACTCTGACACAAATAAGAGAAACTTTGCGTTTCTGCAGGCATCACGAGAGTTGCTTGCTCACAGGTCATTAAACATTTATTGGACAGAAAATATTTTTGGAAAAACCCTAAGAAAAATTAAACAAGTTTTAAGTCCGTAACACTTTCTCCATAAATCATAAAGCTCTCGAGAGAATCTGACAAGTTAAGGAAAGCGCTACAAATGTTGCATCGTGCGAGGGGGTCTGGATGCGATGCTGAAGAAAACACCTCCATTAATGCCATGATTCGAATTCCGGTCCTACATGCTATAATGTACTCCCAATAATGACTGATCCACCCCGACTCTCAAGGTACGAGGCAAACACTGTAACAGATGTTGAATGTAAGATCCAAGGACACAGTTATACGAATATGGTGCTGATATTTTCGTTACCATAAAATCAGGTAATTTCCTAACCGCACACAGTAATTACCAGCTGACCTTGTTTAATGAAGATCGTTGGCGCAGTTAGTTGAGGCACTGCCCTATAAGTCGGAAGGTCGCGTGTTCGATTCCCGATCGTGTTATTGGAATTTTTCATTGACATAATCGTTTCGGTCGCACTATGGCCCTGGGGTCGACTCAGCCTCTAACAGAAATGAGTACCAGGAATATTTCCTGGGGGGTAAACGCGGCCGGTGCGTAGGGTTGACAACCTTACCACCGTCATGCGCCTCAACCTCCTGGAACCCTAAGGGCCTGTCCAGGCCTGTAATTGGATTGCTTTACCTTTTTATATTTGTCGCACGTAACTGAAAATATTGCCGATCCCCGTGGCCGTACCGTAGGTCTGCGGCCACTCAATTGCTGGGTTCACGGGTTCGAATCCCGCTGAAAGCATGGACGTTCGTCTACTGTGTTTGTTGTGTGTTGTGACGAGCTTATCACTCATTCAGAGGAGCTCTACCGTGTGTGTGTGTGTGTGTGTGTGTGTGTGTGTGTGTGTGTGTGTGTGCGTGTGTGAGTGAGATCTAGGCACCTCGGCAGTGAGACGGCCTAGGCCCGAGGTGTGCTGTTGTGCTACAGATAAAAAAAAAACAAGCACGAAATATTATGATTATTTAACTATTCCCTGGGAAGGCAGGGAGTTGAAAATTCATAAATAAAAAGCAATGGACAAATGCACTCTTCTGGATGGTAACAGGAGCTTTCGCTTCTTTAACACGTTTTAACTTTTTTCAGTTTAAAGTCGTACTTTCATATTCAAAGTTTGCAAATCAGAAATCAGGCAGATGATAAGGGCGATCGCACACAGAAGAGAATTCCTTACAGTGCGTTGTACTACGTAATGTTATTATACTGGTGACGTTCTGTAAACAGTGATATTTACGCAAACAGTGTGCAGTATGTCGCATGATACACTTATTTTTAAGGACACTCGGGAATTTAATTAATCACACAAAATAAATTAAACCCTTCGCACTAGTGGCAGTGGTAATCATGCATGATACATTTTAACAACAAAAGACTATACATTTCTCCTGCTGAGAATTTGTTGGTTGCAGTTTTATTCCAAAACTGAAACACACTGCCTGCTTCTTTACAAAGTATATTACCTGGCGCAATGTGTTAATATGATAGATAATTCCTGACAAATAAGAAAGTAACTTCTCACGTTTACTGTTGAGATCATTTAAAATTCCCTACCACTTCCTCCAAAAACTGCTCAATAATAAATTTAAACACTTTGCAGACAAATGAATTGTAGGAAAATATTAATTATAGTGATAGTTAGCAACTTACAATGCCTGTATATTGAAAACGCATCAGAAAGTACCTAAATTGAACCAGTTTATGTCCAGTTAAAAGCACATGAAGGAATATTAGAATTTTACAGGTATTTTAATGGGAATTCGGATCGCTTTTGCGAGATTTCGCCTATTATCAGAATTTGTGGTTCTTAATTTGAACGAAAATGAAACACGCGGCGTTACATGTATAATAGAGTTACTATATACCAAGTCTTATAAAAATTTGGCAATTAGGGAACATACGCGAGTGTGTAAGTTCATTAAATAAAATAAACGTACACTATTCCGAAATAAAGCAAAATAAAAAACAGACCTAAAGTTTAGTGTACGTAGACCATAGAACTTTAACTAAAAGCGGTCTGTAATCCGGGTGTTGGTACTGTATTTTACAAATTAAGTGCATGGTGCAGGACCGAAGTAGTTCATTAAAATTGTGCTGTTACATTTTTTGGACACTTAATTTGTTAAAACATTTGTACGTTGTACTGTATTCGCTTTATCAACTTGACAAACGTTAATGCAGTCACCACGCAGTTCCTGCCTCCATCTGTCGGCATATTTATAAACCCAATGAATTAGTTCTTGTTCTTCTCACCAGTCGACATACCACATCGGTCAGGGGCATGCTCCACACACGGCTATTGCTGTAAATTGAAATGAAAACCAGGAAATTGAACATGCTTTCGTTCGTACTGCTTTTAGGTATGTGTGTAGAGTGGGGTTGCATATACCTTCCAAGCAGCTTACTGTTGATACAACTGTTACGCAGGGATCAGGTCGTCCCATTTCCAAATGCCTAGCATTATGTGTTTGTAAAATTCTGCGTACAGAAGGACTGACAAGTCTCCGGCAGATGGATGGGAAAAAATATTTTCGAAGTACAGAAATGTACAGTTTACTGATCATGCCAGTTCTTATAAGTAGTGTAGCGCTTTTTTTGGATTGTGCGAGTGCACGCCGCGTTGCTTTTGAAAATAATAACAGGATTGACATTTAAAGCCACGGTTGTTCTCTATAACAAAAAAGAGTCTTGACGTAGTGAAGACAAATAATATATTCTTTAAATCATTATACAATTCTGCTTTCTTATTTAGCCTTTGCGAATTTAAATTTACGCGCACATTAGTGTGCGTTTTACCTCTTAAAATATTTTAAAGTAAAGGGCTCAATTCAATTAATAGGAGTAAGTTTTTATTCTCCTATGAACTAACTCCATGGAGTAAAGTCTTTTCCGAGAAGCTTACCAGTCCTCAGCTAGTCAAGAAATTCCCCGCATCTTATGGAACCCGACGGTTCATCACCGCACTCAGAAGAGCCCGCCACCTGTCCCTAAACTGAGCCACACCAATCCACTTCATGCCTCCATCCCAAATCTTCAAAATCCATTTTAATACTATCCTCCCATCTACACCGAGGCCTTACAAATTTTCTGTATCCCTCAGATGCCCCCCCCCCCCAAACCCTGTATTATTCTATGACTTGAAGCAAAAAGGTTGTGTGTAAAATTGTTATATTTTATTGACCTGCATCTAGCTGATTTAAGAGCTGACGGTTTGACCACGTATTCTGGACAAGTCTGCCACCATCGTATGGTCTGAAGGACATCCTTCGTCGTTTGCCTCACTCAAGGCACATTTCGGGACAGTACCACAAATTGGGCCGATATCGGTTAATTCCAAACCCTCTCCCATTCATTATTCACCAGTCATGCCAACATTAGGCGCTGCATATAGTGTAATACCTAACAGGACCAGCGTCCCTCTCACTTTCATTTTACAGTTGCGCGTAGCTGCTGCTGTTCTGAACAGAAAATTTTTACACGACCTGACGACTGCGCGGTACTTTAAAAGTTTTTTTGTAATATGCATAATAAGAATATTTATAATGAAAATTGAGAAATTCCAGCGGCGCTGCAACAGTTCAGTGTGTGCAGCAGCTTTTCAGTTACTGTGCGGCAATGCACCCGCGCAGCTTAGAGGGAACGCTGGGCAGATTCGTAATATCCACAGTAAATAAATTCACTGACATGCGAAAAGAAGTTCCATAAATCGATAATTTTTATGTTTATATCTCAGTATATTCATTACTAATAAGTAAAAGAATAACATTCCATTATTTTACGTTATAACGCTGCGTCCTGTACACAGCAGATGAAGGGAAAATTCAACCACACCGCTGTGAAAATCTCAAAACTCGCAGGCAATATAACAGTCTGGTGACATAATGTACTAGTCCCTCAGTCATCCGGACTATAAGTGGGGAGGGACGGTCCAGATTACCCAGGAATCCGGACCACCGAATGGTAACCCCGTGGTATAAAATTTCACCCTGAAACAGATCACAAAGGCCCTGGGGACGAGTAGAGATATAGCTCTACTATTTCTTTGACCTCAGAGCAAGATGGGGGTGGATAGTCAACGCCATGCCCCGGTCGCTTTGTCCTCGGGACAGACCAGGAACCAATTTTACAGGAGGCTGGGTGGGCCCCAGGAAGGGTTTGGACGAGTGCAGTAAATCTCACCCGCACCGGGATTCGATCCCCGAACCGTCCAGTCCGACTACGCTACACCGGTCAACTCATGGTAGGCCTACTGGTAACATACAAAAATCACCCAATGCAGAAGTAAAATTTCTTAAAGCGGAAATACTGTACCTAACAGTAAATAATAATAATAACAATAATAATAACGTAATATAATAACTTGAATGTGAAATACAAGTTTTCGTGTGATCCAAAATTGTCCGAACCACTGAGAAATCCGAATTACCGAGGGGCCACTGCATAACGTGCTCTTTGTAATGTGTAACATAAGGCGTGTGAAATGTTTAATGTGGCACAGTAAATGACAGAATTACAAGTACAGCACTAATCCAACAATAAGATGAAGTGTCGTCTTATTTTCAAAATACAATAAACCATACAAAAACAAATCTGACCCAACAAATCCGAGAAATCTGTACGTCTAAAGACTACGGCATATCTCGTACGCCCTGTACCTGCAGCAGTATAGCTACGCTATAAAAAAATCCAAAAGCGGGAATCGTTAGATTTTCTTTCCGGTTACCTCTAGGCCATACACGCATTCAATTTATCCATTTTCAGTGTAGACATTGGGGAGAGTCTTTGTTTTCGAGAGACATTTCTTAATATCGCCAAGAACCATACGTCAAACTAGGGAGAAAGATGCTAGAAACAGGGATACATCCTTCAGCAATTTTCTTCCTACAGGGTCTTCATTGTAGGCTAGGATTACCAGGTGTTGTTTTAGTTCTTACTTGGTAAACTCTTAGGCGCGTTGGCAAAAATTACGAAAAGCGACTGTTACCTTCGTCATGTCTGTCTGTCTGTCCATCCGCGTGGAACAACTCGGCTCGCCCTAGACAGATTTTCATGAAATTTCATAATCGGGGCTTTTTCTCGAAACTCTGTCGAGAAAATTCAATTTTCATTAAAATGTGACAAAAATAACGGCTACTTTACATGAATACCTACGCAAATTTACGACAATATCCCGCTGAATTCTTATAATGGGCACTATCTCAGACAAACGTTGTAAAGAAAATCAAACAACACATTTTATGTTCAATAAGTTTTTTCCTAAACTCGTACCATATATGAGATAATGTGGAAAATATGATAAAGCCAGAGAGGCCACAGGTGGCAGTAAAATACAGTGCATGCGCTTTGCATGCTGGATAGCTAAAGCTACAGACATAAACTCAAAATATGAAAGACTTATTGCTTTTCCACGCAACAATGGTTACGCGAACGCGCCTCATTGTTACGTTTATACGTACAGCGCCTGTCTTGTAAGAACGACGTCGCAGTAGGTGTTGATACCGTATATTATACATTTATATATATAATATAGCATATTAACCCTTTTGAAGACGAAGCGTATCTGTTTTATATAAGGACTCAGTGCGTACCGCGCTGTAAACACTCTCCACCTCGGTTATAAAAACCAATCTCTTAATGTTTTATAAGTCAAAAGTTGCTGTTTGTTCTGAGATCCGTACAAAACACATAAACGCAATGTGGGAACCACGTAGAATTTTTTAATGTTAAACCTGTTGGTACGTAAAGTTACCGCTAGGCTTTAAAAGGTTAATCTGGACACCGTCGTTTTGTTTGACGTGTTTCGTGGCGTTTCTCACTTCCACCATATTTGGGCCCGGCTAATACCTTAGAATATCTCACAGCTCCTTAGCCTAATGCTTTCAGATGCCCCAAAAGTGATCGCTCTTATACCAATATAACCTATGCGTATGGTACAGCAGCGTCACATAACATACGATTCTTCGAAAATCTCCCATTTAAGCCTCTACATTTATACTGTTTTGACGCTACGTGTAACTTAAAAGAAGTGTCGTAAGAGACACAAAAGATTTAGTAGCGTGATACACCAACGCATGTCCGCAAATTACCGCCCGACTGGCGGGTAGTTGAACTTCGCATTGTGTGTTTGCCATCAAGTCACGTTCCAGTAAGGAGAATGTTATTTGCAATTGAAGAAAAGTAATTGTGTCCTTACATTCTTCTATAGGGCTTCCTAATAGAATGTACTTCTACAATTCTCAACTTCAGCGAAATTTCCCTTCGTGTTTGAAATAGTAGAAAGATAGATCTTTTCTCTAGGACAAGTTACGTCTGCTTTCTCGCAAACTGAATCATGAAACATCAATTTTTATCGAAGCAATAATTGCTCCCCAGTCGTTTGTATGGTCAATAACCGCCCTTCCTTTGAGTCTGATGCACGTAAATCAAATAACTGGAGAAAAACAGAAGCCAAAGTAAAATTTTACACAAAATTAATATCAAAAATTTGAATAAAAATGTCAATGATACATGTTTCTGAAGTCTATAGAAATCACTATTTCTTGAACAAAATTTTATATGTTTTTTAATAACAAAAATTTTAAATGAGCCGATCCCGGCGGCTGCGCGGTCTAAGGCGTTCGTCTGCGGCCGCTCGCTTGCTGGGATTACGGGTTCGAATCCTGCCGGAGGCATGGATGACTATCTCCTATGAGTGTCGTGTGTTGTAAAGTACAGGTCTCCGCAACGGGCCGATCCCTCGTCCAGAGAAGTTGTACCAAGTGTGTATGTGTGTGTGTGTGTCACTGAGTGTGATGAAGTGCAACAATAATCTTATACACCTACAAGCAGGTAGAAAGAACTGAGAATAAGAAAGAAAGAACTTCTAAATGACGTAAGGGTAAATTACCACACAGTGGCAGTGAGTTTGCAAATATTACATACGTTCACATTATTTTGTTACAAACATTTCTTTTTACACCTAACATCTCGACTAACAATAGGAGCTGAGAAACCGCGTTCAGTACTTGATCAGTATGGAGCTCCTGCAATGAGCGCGAACAACGACTACCCATGCTGCGACGGGACGCGTCGCATTTTAGTACTTACGCGGTGTCTTATCCCAGAAGATGTAACCTTCATAAATACCAGTGGTAAAAACTCAAATCTGACACTAAAGACGCCCTCAACTTAGTGGCAGAACACAGCTGTGACCTCCCGATATTCTGCAGGGTTGAGGGTAAGGGTCTGAAGCACTTTGGACAACTGGTCTAAACGTTATCTTTTAAATTTAACCTTTTAAAGCCTAGCGGTAACTTTACATACCGCCAGGTTTAACATTAAAAAATTCTACGTGGTGCCCACATTGCGTTTATGTGTTTTGTACGGATCTCAGAACAAACAGCAGCTTTTGCCTTATAAAACATTAAGAGACTGGTTTTTATAACCGAAGTGGAGAGTGTTTACAGCGCGGTACGCACTGAGTCCTTATATAAAACAGATACGCTTCGTCTTTAAAGGGTTAAAAAATTCTACGTGGTGCCCACATTGCGTTTATGTGTTTTGTACGGATCTCAGAACAAACAGCAACTTTTGCCTTATAAAACATTAAGAGACTGGCTTTTATAACCAAAGTGGAGAGTGTTTACAGCGCGGTACGCACTGAGTCCTTATATAAAACAGATACATTTCGTCTTTAAAGGGTTAATATGATCCACCCAGTTGTGCGAATGGAATAGAATAAAACTGCTACATATGTTCCGTCCAACACAACCTGTATGTACCAAATTATTCTTACACCACATGTTACGGTCGTTCGACCATCATCAGGTGTATAATATAACGACACCCAGTACAAGGCAAAGCGTGAAGTTTTTGTGAGATCTCACACTAGAATAGATTATAAAATATTCGAATAAACGTTAGAATTGGATTTTTGTAACATGCGCTTTCCAGTAGTTGGAAACAGTTCGTACTTATTTAAGTTAACAAAGTTATTTAAAATTCCTTTAAAATTCACCACTTCATTGGGTCCTAATTTTTTAGTTCTTGTTGATTTGGTATTACGGTCGATGCCGAAAAAGTAATGCCTGTCGGTTTTAAACTTGGTGTATTATTTCATTATTCGTAATTTCCGTTTACTGATCACGTCGGTGTGAACCCCTTTTTAATGTACTATGACAGGTTTCAGTTAATGCACGATCTTTCCCCATTGTTATTCCTTTAGTCACTGCTTGCTATCTGGATTATTATCGATGTTACTTATTAACTTATGTTATCGGGATCAATCTCCTCGTTGTCACCGTTCGTGTGCTCACTGTAACAGCATCTTACAATACATTATTTTGTGAGATCTCATGAAAACTTAAACTTTGCCTTGTACTGAGTGTTTTATATTATACACCTGATGATGGTCGAACGACCGAAACATGTATCGTATCGTATCGTATCGTATCGTAGTCTTTTACCTCTTATACCTACTCACAGCAGGTGTCGAGGTTTTTGTTTTTTCACTTGATCACACTTAGACACACATCACAGTCGGTAGGACCTCTCTTGATGAGGGATCGGTCCGTCGCAGAGACCTCTACATGACAACACACAAACACTCTAACTCCATGGAGCAGACGCTTTGTTGAGAAGCTACCAATTTCTCAGCTAGTCAAGAAATTTCCCGCATTTTATGGAACCCGGAGGTTCATTACCGCATTTACAACAGCCCGCCACCTGTCCCTATCCTGAGCCAGCTCAATCCAGTCCATGCCCCATCCCACTTCTTGAAGATCCATTTTAATATTATCCTCTCATCTACACCTGGGTCTCCCAAGTGGTCGCCTTCCCTCAGGTCTCCCCACCAAAATCCTGTAGGCACCTCTCTTTTACCCCATACGTGCTACATGCCCCGCCCATCTCCTTCTTCGCGATTTGAGTACCTGAATAATATTTGGCGACGAGTATAGGTCATTAAATTCCTCGTTATGACACACAAACACTCATAAGAGACAAACATCCATGCCCCCGGTGGGATTCGAACCCACGATCCCAGCAAGCGCTCGGCCGCAGACCTACGCCGTAGCCCGCGCGGCCATTGCGATCGGCCCGGAACATGTAGTGTAAGAATAATTCAGTGAACACAGGTAGCGTTCAAGGGAACATATATAGTGGTTTGTTTTCTTCTAAGCGTTATTACTCACAGTACCAGACAATTAGACAGTGAGTCCGTGCGCGAAATTAAAGTAAAAATTGAACGCAATTTTTATAACAAATTGCAGTGATGCTCCATGCCCATGCGACATTGAATTGTGTGTCGTATATAACAGGAAACGCAAAGAGAAAAGCGGTAAATAAAACTGATGCAAGGTCGACAAGGGCAGATGAAACTTTCGGGTCACTGCAGTTTTCATTTCCTGTGTGCCATGCTTCAGTTCAACTGCTGACACTATCTGTATCCTGCAGCGTCATCGATCATTTCTGCAGTCACCTGTCTGTCAGACAAGATGTCAAAATTACAGTTAGATTGTTTGGAGACTTTGTGTATTTGGTTTCTGCATTCGGCTTCCAATGAAACACTCATAGAATTTATTCGTTCTCACTACGGGCAAACGCTTGTCTGCACAAACACGTAAAAGCAGAGTTCACAGGCACAGAGGCGGCGTATGGGTATAGACATATGTTGCTTTTATAAGCCTTGCATTACGTGGGATACTGCCAGTAGAGGGCTGTACCTTTTATAAACAGTAAATTATGAATTTTTGTGGGTGTAGCCGAGACAGCGTAGTCGGTATAGTGACTAGGGTAAGTGCTGGACAATAAATAACTACTTTGTAGATTCTGGCATGGGACAATAAATATTTTACTACACAAAAATATTAGACACGATTCTGTGGCCCACTCAGTCTTCCGGTCAAATGGAACCGAGGGTTGCCACACCAAACGCAAAGCCGCAAGAGCATGAAAATCACCACCAACCTCTTTCCAGTGCCGAGGGTAACAATGAGTGGAGCAATACCTCCATTCCCCATACGCCTTCACGGCACACACAGAGGTAAATTTGCCTTTATATTAGCCCGTAAATTAGCGTGAAAAACGCCCTATAACAAAGAAATATGATATCTAAAAAGTCAAAATATCCTGTCTTTGTGTAATTTACTTCTTCATGGGCTTGTCTGTTCCATTACATACAAGTGCTGTATTGCCGGTGAAAGACCTGTCCCTGTATATACTGCCTTTGGAAGAGCTGTCCCTATATATACTGCCGGTGGAAGAGCTGTCCCTGTATATACTGCCTGTGGAAGAGCTGTCCCTGTATATACTGCCGGTGGAAGAGCTGTCCCTGCATATACTGCCGGTGGAAGAGCTGTCCCTGCATATACTGCCTGTGGAAGAGCTGTCCCTGTATATACTGCCTGTGGAAGAGCTGTCCCTGTATATACTGCCTGTGGAAGAGCTGTCCCTGTATATACTGCCTGTGGAAGACCTGTCCCTGCATATACCTAAAGCAACCCAGTATAAAATATTGGGGAGTGGAAATTTTCGAAGTGCAGGCACTTATACCCGTAAAAATAAATCCCAGCACCCATCGTGAATGTGACAAGATGATTGCCAAAGGTGGCGGAAACATGATAACCGCCCACCCAGGAGCCACTTGCTTGCCACACACCATGGCCAGTCACTGTCCACATTAACGAACTCTCTACAGATGGCCAGGAGATGTGCTAGAAATGCGAAATAAGATTCACCCTACTTAAATTTCCGACTTAGCCAATGCACAGTTTTGAATATAAAATTTAGAATAATCCACTTTAACTCCGTAAGGCAAAACTGATTTAAAATTCTTACCTCATAGAGAACACACCACATACATTGCGAATATGAATCGACTAGCGACGCAAGGGGCAAACACTTATATATTGAAATTTAAACTACTGGCCATTAGAATATTCGAAACCTACCCCAAAAAGTAGATGCAACTACGAAATATACTTCAATATCAATTGCATATATTTGTGAAAAGTGACATTTAACCTTTTAAAGCCTAGCGGTAACTTTACATACGAACAGGTTTAACATTCAAAAATTGTACGTGGTGCCCACATTGCGTTTATGTGTTTTGTACGGATCTCAGAACAAACAGAAACTTTTGCCTTATAAAACATTAAGAGATTGGTTTTTATAGCCGAAGTGGAGAGTGCTTACAGCGCGGTACGCACTGAGTCCTTACATAAAACAGATACGCTTCGTCTTTAAAGGGTTAATTATAAAATGCGGGGCACTTCAAAATGTCATCCTGAAAATAAATTCCATGACACACTGATGTGTCGCAGAAAACGGGGAGAGAAGTGACAGGTTCCCAGTTGGTGCGATACCCGGGGAGCAGACAGCCTACGCTTGAACTAACTGCTACACAGGAGTAACTTCCGCCCCCGCGCATCGGAAAATAATCATGAGGTAACGTGGGCCCATACGTACGGTGACCTATGGTGTCTCTGACCCCAACATTGCTCCGCAGGGAGAATGGTGCAATGGAGCTGTAATTGAGTCATTTTTCACACCGACGACCCTGAGTGACCCGATCATTACGGTTACATCACCAGATGCGAGATCTGCAGAACTACCAGGAAGTTGTCAGACGCCCCTAATGAGCTATTTACAATCATGACTGAACGAGCTACAACCTTTAGACGAGGAATTCACAAACGTATCCCTTCTTTGTAACATAATACATTCTTTTACACGCCATCCTCTTCTGTCTGGGGTACGTGACATGGCTCAGGCGGTTAGTTGTCTGCCCCTTACTGCGAAGACATGGGTTCGATGCCAAGTAACGGGGAGGTGGGGTTTGAGGTGAAAAGGGGCACTGTGACAGGTTTATGTCCAGAGCCCATTCAACCAACGCTCCACAACTCATATTTCATTCATAAACTGCTTACGATGTATGATCTTAGTAACAGAGAGCGTAGCCACAATACTCCCATTTCTCTCTCCCTCCCCCCTCTCTCCCCCTCTCTCTCTCTCTTCCTGTTTGTCCTGGTAATCGAATTACGTCAAATAAGCGTCTGAAAGCAGCTGATCCCCGTGGCCGCGCTGTGTATGGCGTGGGTCTGCGGCCGCTCGCTTGCTGGGATTGCGGGTTCGACATATTACGATCGCTGAACTAGAACGAAATCCCAGTTGAATGTTTTTGATGTCACTTCAGTCGTGGCATAAGTTAGTGGGATACTGTCATGCTGTTTATTATTGGATGTTTAAGATTCGTGTACGTTTCCCCCCCCCCCCTCTACATCCGCCATTTGGTTGTTAGGATGCCTTTTGATACAAATTTAACATTTTAATTTGTATCACAAAAATAGAACAGCCTCTCTGATCTGAAATTCTGTTTGAACCGTCTGTTTTTACACTATAGAAACTGTTCTTCTACGGAACTTTGTCAGTGACATTCTATTTTTGTCTCCATGTAGATAGCCAAAAGTGTATGAATAAAACGTTACCGGATTTGGAACAACAAATCCTGTCGGGTCATGGATGTCTGTCTCTTGCGAGTGTTGCGTTTTGTCCGGTAGAGGTCTTTGCGTGGGG
The DNA here is from genome assembly GCA_013340265.1 of Coptotermes formosanus. Classification (NCBI taxonomy): domain Eukaryota; kingdom Metazoa; phylum Arthropoda; class Insecta; order Blattodea; family Rhinotermitidae; genus Coptotermes; species Coptotermes formosanus. Next base: position 869,934 of record BLKM01000841.1, on the reverse strand, counting down.
CTGATCACTTGTCCGGATGAGTCTTACCGAATGCGGTGTGTCTGAGCGCGATCGTGAAGCCTTGACAGTGAGTGAGGAGACCTTCAGCCAGTAGAGGCTGCTGCGCCATTGGGAAGAACAGGTGTTTGAAGTGATTCATTCATCTTAATAACATGCTCTATACTTTCATCTATTATTTGTGGTTTATATAGTGAAGTATATTCTAAGTGCTGCTTGAGGGATGTACTCATGATTTACTTTAGAGAAAGAAGCCACTTGGACTGGCCCCAGTAGCACTCTATTAACTTATTCTTTCCAGTGTACATCTGAGTCCGAGGCACGAAGCCAGGGAACAATAAATTTCTGTCATCAAACGCAAAAAGCAGAGCTTAGGGTCCACTGTGGTGACTGCTTCGTGCGTGACGAATCCTCTTGACCTTCGTATTTACGAACTCGAGGACACGTTGTGGTAGTAAACCACATCACAGTAAAGTGAAAACAGCAATGGTTACTTAACCTTTCTTCAATGGAAGCTCACAACTGTCAATTTAGAAGGACCCTGACCGAGCCAGATTTGCAGCAAAAAGACGAATATTTCTGGCGCGTTCGCAACGTAAAGCTGCAAACGTGTTTCTGTCAGTTTCATTATACGACTGCATGTCTATAGCCGGAAGAGCACAGTTGGTATAGTTTTTAGGCTACAGACTGGACGGCCCGGGGTTCCAATCCCGGGGCAGACAATAGATTTTTCGCTTCTCCAAAACGTCCAGACCTACTCTAGGACCCACCGGGGCTCCCACTTACTGGGTACCCGGGTTCTTTCCGGCGGGTCAAAAGGTCAGCGGCGTGATGTTGACTAGCCACCTCCACCTAGAGCCGAAGTTTAGCACGAGGCGTGCTGTACCTCTGTTCCTGCTATACACGTTCACTGTGTGCACAGAGACAGTTCTACCTTCTAACCTTTATATGCCTCACGTCTGGATGTGTGGATGTACATAACATCTCGAGGACATGTTTAAGACTGGTCATTGTAAATGAGGAGCTTTAGATGTTTAGTCACGTATTTCGCTTTTGACTAAAATCGAACAAAACTAATGAACACCCACACAAGTTGCTGCGCGCCCACATCGTGCGTAACTCGCGAAATATTTATGTGAGCGAAAACTGCTTTGAACAAACGTCATATATATATATATATAACTACAGTATACACATCATGCTCTTTTAAATTTCTGGTTTTCCGATAATTAAGAAACGAGGGGAGGGTTGCTACACAGCTGCTCCGCTACGCATGCGTCTAGCCAATCTCGGTGGCCACGCGGTCTAAGGGCGTAGGTGAAAAACAGCTTCGTAGGTGGGATTACGGGTTCGAATCCCGCTGAGGCCGTGGATGTGTTTCTTGTGTGTTGTGTAGGTAGTTGCCTCTGCGACGAGCTGATCACTTGTTCAGAGGAGTCCTAACGCGAGCGCACGTGTGTGTGTGTGTGTGTGTGTGTGTGTGTGTGTGTGTGTGTGTGTGTGTGTGTGATGTCTAGAAACTTCAAGAAGGAGGCGGCCTAGGACCGAGTTGGTCTGTTACCACACAGAAGAAGAAAATGAAAATGCATGCGTCTACTCTTTTGACGTGGTTCGGATTCCCATTTGGATCGTCCGTACGAAAGCCGGCATAATGACAGAAACTACGTCAACCAAGGTAAAAAATGGCAAAGAAGAAAAAGAGGTATAAAACGAAAGTCGGCAACAAATGGGAAAGGACTGAAAGAGGAAGAGCGACAGTGGAGACGAGAGGAGGAAAATAAAATTCAAAAGTTGCAAGTTTTCAAAATTAAAAGAATAGCTTTGCGACGTATAAAATTGTCCTCCGTCAGCTGCAACAGGCATTTAGCAAATATACAAATATGAACAGTGGATTTCAGTAGACGTCAGTTCAAGCAAGGCATTCCATTCAGTTCTTTTTTGTTTTGCACTTATTTTCGTAGAAGCAGGCATAATAGTATCGATATTTTCAAATTATATGATATTATTGAAATTTTAATCTCAGTTCTGTTCAATAAGAATGTTAGAACGCACAAATGTTCCACCCCTTGTCAGGAACTATGAAACTGGAACGTAAGATCAACTTTTATTAAAATGTTCAAACAAAGAAGGATAAGATGGGCAGAGCAAGCAGCACACACAGTGGATATAAAACGAAAACAACGATTTCATTCAGAACATCTGATGGAAAGTTTACTTTGGAAAAGCTAGGCTAAGTACAGGGGATAATACTAAACTGCATCTTAAAAAGATTGAGTTAGTACGCTATAAATTGGATTGATTTAGCTCAGGATAGAGATTGGTAAGGGCCTCTTCTGAATGTGGCAATGAAACTTCGATTCCGAAAAAAAGACGATATTTAGCCTTTATGGACTTTCCTGTATGAAACTGGCGAATGAGTTTCTTTCATTTGTGGTAATTTTTGGCACTGAAGAGCCAGTTTATTTTGGGCTGCATATCATCTTGTGCTAGCAGCCTCAGGTCTGTGCGATGTACCGATGATGCCTGGCTCAGTCACTTTCTTTCATCGCCATACATACACCAACAACTGCACAATTAGATACAAGGGCACACAAACATGAGGCAAACCTCCTACATGTTTCGGCCTTTTTCGACCATCTTCAGGGACGTATTCAACAACGAAAAATACAATAATAGCTAGTAATATTATAGGTGTGCAATAATACAGTTAGAATACAAATATTAATGTACAAACACAATTATTAAACATTTCTAACGATTTTAATATTTGTGTTTTAATTGTATTATTGCATATACATAACTACCCATTATTGTATTTTTCTTCGTTTAATACCTTCCTGAAGATGGCCGAAAAAGGCCGAAACATGGAAAAGGTTTATCATATGTTTGTATATTACTGTATCTAATTGTAATGAAGTTTTTGGAATATATACTGTGACCTGTCTTACTGCACGGAACGTGGATAATTTTAAATTTTAAGTTTCTTTTATCGTCTCGTACGCCGCGTAACAAACAGTAAATGGAAGCAAGGCGACGAACCCAAAGGAAGTCTTTCGTGTATCTACAATTCCCCAGACAACTCATTAGGGAGACGCGCCTTCTGCAGCATTGGCTTCTTACATGTGATTCGTACCTTGACCCGAGAGCGCGTAAATTATTAATGACCTGTTTTCACACTCCTCCCCCATACGCAATCTCACAATGGGCCACGTGGCGATGCAGAAGGCAGCACGCACATCCTCTGAACTTTCACAGTACCATGTATCGCACACTAAAAGCGCTTTTTGTAATTGTTAAAAGGTGTTTAGCCTTAAACACAATTCTTAAGTGTGTCATTTAACGAATACGTCTATTGCTGAGATCGAATAGCGTCGGTGATAGGCGAATAAGTGCGTACGCACCAATGGTGAAGTGACGGTAACAGGAGGAAGCCGAAGTAGTCGGAGGAAAACCTCTCTCAGTGCCACTTTGTCCACCACAAATCCCACAAAGATTGGCCTGGGACTGAACCCGGGCATTCATGGTCAGAGGCCGGCGACTAACCGCCTGAGCCATAATAGGGCATCTCAAACCCGAAGACTATTTGTTCCTAAAGAGAAGTTTTTATTTTATGAGCAGAGCTTTTGACACATTTTGGAACTCAAGATATTCTACAAGCAGGGGTGTAGCTTGGGGGAGGGGTGGGGGTGAATGGTGCGGCCGCCCCGGGCAACAGACCCCAATGGGCAGCAAACTGGGCAGAAGAATGGATTCTAACTACCTGACTAACTAAATAACTAACTAACGAACTAACTCCATGGAAAGGTGTCCTACTTGAGAAGCTAACAGGTCCTATTCTAGTCAAGAGATTCCCCGAATTTTACGGAACCCGAAGGTTCATTACCGCATTCACAAGAGCCCGCCACCTGTCCTCTATCCTGAGAGAACACGGAATATTTTAAATGAAAAAATCTGTTTTTTTGTGTTCAACAGTACTTTAAATATAGAAAAATAATATAAAATTCAATAAATGTCATTTTTTAAAGTTCATAATTTGTGTTAGGGGCGGCCACTCTGAATACTCGCCCCAGGCGCCCAAAAAAAACCTAGCTACTTCACTGCTTACAACAACGTCTGTGCAGCAAGTCCGAATGTGGATATAAATAACTTTCAGCATACCAACAACTGTACACACGATAAAATTGACGCGAACGTCAAAAACCATGTGGTTCGCCGTAAGCATAAACATATGCAGATAATATGGAGTCTACGGTGACTTTACAAAGGACACAGCAAAACCCGCCTGTCAGTTTCCCTGGCTTTGTCCGACCGACCGCCCATCCGTCGGCACAAAAGCACGTATGTTGATACTCGCTAAAATCATTTTTATGGAATCTGACATATCGGAGTTTAAAAAAATTCTTCGATGACATATTTCAGTTTAGATTACAACCGGACTACAACCGCGGACACCTTATATATCTTTCTCAGAGCACCTCAACTGTCAATCGTTAAATATTTTTCGAGCCGGGCGTGGGGGAGGGGGGGTACCTGTTGGGGTAAAATGCTTCGAACAACCTTTATGGAGAAAATTGGGACCCACACGTTGTACCAGAACGCATATTTCCCGTAAGGCTTATGTTTTCAAGATAATATTCAAAAGGATAGATCGAACTTGCCACAACTTTCATGTTAACGAACACATTTACAACGCTCGTTTTCAAAACAAATTCCTTGACATGAAGAGTTTTACTTCTCTCTTTAGTTTCCTCAAGAAATTAAAGCAACATAAGATATGAAACTAATGTAAACTTCATTACAAAGACCTGCAGAACATCTGCAAGGTCTTGGTATTCCTGAATGTATGTGTGGAACAATGAACCCAAGAGACAGGAAGTCTGCAATCCTCTTATGGTACTCGTAACTATTGACGTAGACAAATAAGGAAACATACAAAGCTGCTTAAGACTTCATAAAATACGTCTTGTTGTGGACACTTTCTACGATATATTTTCCACGAATTGACAGCGACAGTAAAAGAAGCCGTTTGTTTTCCTATGCCTTACCACAGCCAATAAGAAACATGACAGTGTATGAAGCACATAATGCAGATAACAGCACAACTCTAATTTCATCGCCCCCTCATTTCTCCAACAGCAGGTCACCGCCCGATACACAATTAGTATTACGTGGCGAATACTCAATTATTAATTTGTCGAAACTTAAAACTGACACACGTACTAAACGCTATTCATCGTCCTCTTTCAATCAAATGTTCCGAGATAGCTCAGTTGGTATAGCGATTCCTTACGGGCTGGACGGTCCGCGGATCGAATCCCGGCGGGTGAGAGATTTTCCGCACCCGTCCAGACCGGATCTGGGGCCCACCCAGCCTCCTGTACAATGGGTAACGAGTCTCTTTCCCGGGGGGGGGGGAAGCGACCGGGGAGTGGCGTTGACCATCCACCCCATCTAGTGCCGAAGTTAAAGAAGGAGTAGAGCTATAACTCTACTCCCCCTCTTGGTCTTCATGGCCTGTTCTAGGGGGAAATTTACCTTTACCTTTACCTTTTACCCTACCTTGATGAGATAAGGATCGTAGGGTTTCGGAAGATTGTTCTGCTTCCATCATCAGGTGAATTTACGAAACCCATGCAGTCATCCTCATTGCATGGATCTAGATGAGAATATGGATTAGTTCCAACAAATAGGTCCAAAGCAGTGCGTTTCGTACTTATAAGTGACGAAGGACGTAGTGGCAACTTTTCGAAAATTTTCATTTCTTAGCTACAACAAGGTGTAAAAATATCCAAGATACATGTCAGCCTCCTTTTCGATTTCCAACCGCCTTTGTCCGAAATTAAAGACTTCCCACAGATAAAAATCGACCGTTTAAGCAGGCGAAATTGGGCGACACGCAGTATTCCTTATCCACTGGGAAGGGTATATTGTCTAAATATTCTCGAGCTGTGACTGAATCATACTGCAGCAAGATCATGCATTAACACCCGTCAGTGGAACATCATCGCATCGGTTAGCCTTTTAAAGCCTAGCGGTAACTTTACATACCACCAGGTTTAACATTAAGAAACTCTACGTGGTGCCCACATTGCGTTTATGTGTTTTGTACGGATCTCAGAACAAACAGCAACTTTTGCCTTATAAAACATTAAGAGACTGGTTTTTATAACCGAGGTGGAGAGTGTTTACAGCACGGTACGAACTGAGTCCTTATATAAAACAGATACGCTTCGTCTTTAAAGGTTTAACATTAAAAAATTCTACGTGGTGCCCACATTGCATTTATGTGTTTTGTACGGATCTCAGAACAAACAGCAACTTTTGCCTTATAAAACATTAAGAGACTGGTTTTTATAACCGAAGTGGAGAGTGTTTACAGCGCGGTACGAACTGAGTCCTTATATAAAACAGATACGTTTCGTCTTTAAAGGGTTAATTGGCTGCTGCGATATGTCGACAGCGCCTGCATTTAAGCTTAGAGTTAAAACACAAAGGTCTGCCAAAACCTAGCCAGCAATGCTCAATCGTTGCTGTTGCCTAGATTAAATGGAATGTAAAATTTTTTCCTGTCCTTAAGATATTACGTAAGGTCATGCCCCTCATGGTACGTTTCGTCTGCAAATAGCACCGAATAGGGCACGAAAGGCTAAAGGGCATATTGCTACGACACTGAGTATCCACCACAACGGAAAATTAACTGATCTCAGTCTCATAATTTAGGAACTGCAAACGAGAAAGTACATTTTTCTGGGAGACACACTAGTCAATTTGATAATTAAATATTGCCGTCAGTAAACATAACGTTATATTCAGAAAGAATAAAGGGTACATGTTTCGGCTAAAATGATAAGCTATCATTTGGTCTAATTACAAGAATACAAAAGCGGTGTATTTACAACTGCATTTTTGGTTTCAGATCTCAATATTTACAGGCTAAAATACACATGTAGTGTAAAGGATACAGAATACCTGATGATGGCAACCCATTTTTAGCGGAAATATGTAGCCTTTATTCTTCCTGCATATAGTGTCGTGGTGACCGATTGAAATGTTCATTTGTATTTAATAACGCGATGGAGGTGTGCCACCTTAAAGTAATTAGCTAATGTATTCAGTTGAACCCTGATGATATAAGATTAAAAAATTTCTATCTAAGTACAGTAAAACAACTTTATATTTCACGGATAATATTCAAAAGGACACTCTTCATGGCGCCGTCACATTTTTGCCAGAATTGTAGATCACACTGATACTGTCTTGCACATCACTCGACTTTATAGATTTATATCCGATACACGACTGTGAAATGAGTATAATTAGAGCATGCCTCGTCATAGGTTCATTCTGTTTTGATACTAGACAGCTAGATTTCTATTACCTGTAGTAGAACTTGATGTTAATTTCAATGCCTCACAGGTTACAGAATGACTCAAAAAGCCATAGGGTACACCCTGCAATTTATGGCTACCTGTCAAAGCACATGGAGCATGAGGCTGACCACACACATCATTAATCTATGTCCTGCACTGCGAAGCCGTCATAAAGTGGTGTTCAAGCAGAAATTAAAATTTCGCAGTGCTTAGCACCTAATTATGCACCGAGCCATAACGAAGACGTATAAGGGAGTGGAGCTCAGACTCCATGCATTCCTAATGTCGGTAGTAGACAGAAGTGGCGGTCAGAATCACATTCCTGCTGTTTTATGGCTAAACGCTGCTTCCACAGAGGTATAAACCGTTGAATATGAGATTGGGCACTCCTCAGGGCCCGTAGAAATCCAGTATAAAAGAGCCAAATGTCTTTCCCGGCAAACCAGCCCACCTTCTTTGCCTACCAGCTCGTAGCCTAGTCAATATAATATACATCTATACCGAGTTCTGGGTGTTCAAGTGTAGGAAGGGTTTTCATTTTGTAAATTAACTCACGTATATGTCGTGTTCATGACTTTAAAGTGGATGGGAACCAATGAGAGACAATACTTCCAACAGCAATGCACAGTAATAAGAGAACTTCTGGCAATACATCAGAGTTACATCACCGATATTGCTATTTATAGTATGTGCAAGTTTTATTGAGACATCGCTCTTGTGTATAAACGAGAAACATTGTCTGATAAACCCCTCAGCTTTGTATATGCTTCTCATGTAGATTTATCAGCATTTAAAATGTCAATCGTATGTCAGCTTCCTTCATTTGACATCAATAATTCATGCTGTACAAGAGATAAAGAGCGAAGCGTATATCCACTCGTTTTGACTTCAAGCAAGACATAATAATTAGGCCGCATTAAAAGTTCCTACGCATGAATTCCGAAAAGTAAAGTCCCTGTGTAGGGTTAAAATCTAGCCAAGGTCTTCCATCATATGGAAGTGACATTGGTGAGATATTTCAGAGAAATTCTGCACAAAACTGACAGAGTAGCCTATTCATTTTGAAACATGACTGATGCAGTTTTATTGTTTTTCATAACACCAAACTCTGTATCTGGTTACAATGGTACAATAAAATGTACGACAGAGGAATGTTACAACCAAAGACAGGAGAATTAGTAACTATTTGAGGCAAACATTTCTTATAAAGCAGAGCTAAGCGTGTCCTTGTAAAGGACATGAAAGCAAATGAGAGTGTGGAGGTGATAATCCATCCATTCTAAATCTCGGTACTGAGTGGAGGTGAGTGAGCAGCTTCAGGTCCCGGCCGATTTACTGTGGTATCCACTGAATGGAAAGTTGGGTGAGACCCAGAGGCATTCTGCACATTTTGAAGAGTAAATCGCTTGTCCCGGCAAGAAAAGAATTAAATTTTTTTTGTATAAGAAATTTTTAAAAAGCCATTTTCGTCTATAATCTTCCTCTATGACACGATACAGGTAGATTTCACCGTAGAACAAGACATGAAGGCCCACACAGGGACTAGAGGTACAGCTCTACTCTTTATTTAACTTCGGCACTAGATGCGGGTGTATGGTCAACGCCACTCCCCCGGCCGCTTTATCCCCGGGAAAGAGATACGGTGCCCATTGCACAGGAGGCGGGGTGGGCCCTAGGTTCAGTCAGGACGGGTGCAGAAAATCTCGATCCCAACGGGATTCGATCTCCGGACCGTTCAGGCCGTAGCGAGGCGTCTATGGCACGATACTAATTTCAATGAGTAAACAGAATTGCTATATGACGGAGTGTGATACAGAAAGCAATCCCAGTATATCATTTATCATATGAATATACTAATTTTTGTGGGACCACTTCTTCAAATTTTAAGCTGCGGATTCCTTCTAGCGTTCTTAAATTCAGAGACTCTCGATTTTGCAGTTACCAGTTTTGCCAATAATGATACCACACTCTTGATTAGCAGTTCCTTTTGAAAGTCTGGACAACAACCGCCGTTGCTTTAGAACTTTATGCTACGCCCGCCTCATGTGTATCGAATATTTTGTGTTCAGAACTTAATACAGCTTTTGGTTCACTTAGACGCAGGAAAGCTGGAAACTTTTAGAAATTCTCAAGATATGGGGCAGGCCGTGACCTCGTTCTTTTTACCCTTTTCTCAGCCCTGAGTTTCTTTTTTGTAAAATCTAGCCTTGTTCGGGCGAAAGTTTCACTTTATTCCTCCGTTTCCTTAACTTCGCTTGCCGATAAGAATTTGGAGTGATTTCGTGACAGGTTGTGTCGCCAAGAGGATCTGTGCTGCCTGAAATTGTGAGGACGCCATTTTAATTCGCCCTTGGCGGGTGACATGGGTCACTACGGCTGGATTCACATTCCATAAGCTCTGATTCTTGGTCTCGTTCGTCCCCCCCCCCCCCTCCGAATCCTATCAACAGTTTCGCTTCGTTATTGGATTATAAGTGAAAACAAAGGAGTTACTAACAGTGGAGTTTGGTTACTATTTCCTTAATCTTACTTTAGTAAATTTCCACATTTTGCAAACCCTCACAAGGGAATTTTAAATAATCCATAACCATGCACTGAACACCTAGATAGGGTAACAAAAACCAACAAATGCGTCGAAGTCTATGAAAATATGTTACAAACGTAGTAATACATCCCACATGTTTCGGCCACTCATATGGCCATCCTCAGGGAGGTGCGTTACGAAGAATAAATACATTGAGATGTTAACAAAAGTTTGTGAACCAACGCACATGCACATGTGTTTTTCGTAACGCACCTCCCTGAGGATGGCCATATGAGTGGCCGAAATACAAGCATGTAGCAGGCATTACTATGTCTACAATATACTTTCATAAACGTGTGTGCATTTGTTTGTTTTCGTCACCATATCTATCATATGGGATTTCCATCGATACTTTCTGAATATTCATTTGGTAGAATTACAAGTATCTATTTTCATTTTATTTCATAGTCGGAGTTTTAATCATCTACGTTAGTAACTTGTCAGTATGTCCCCCATCACCTACTCAGGACCGCCCATCCGACTGGTCCCGCCAACCGGTATTCGAGAATCCGCTGCAGTTATATTGGTGTTAACCCCGACGGCTCAACGCTAAATAATGAATTCTACCAAATCCAAACGTCAATGCAGATTTCAATAACCTGAGAGTAAAACGGTAAAAAGGCAAATTTCACCCCAGAATAGGCCATGAAGGCCCAGAGGGGGAGCACAGGTATAGCTATACTCTTTCTTTAACCTCGGCGCTAGATATGGTGGATGGTCAACGTCAGGCCCCAGCTGCTTTACCCCGGGGAAAGAGACCCGGTACCCATTGTGCAGGAGGCTGGGTGGGCACTAGGGCCAGTCTGGACGGCTGTGAAAAATTTAACCATCACCGACATTCGATCCCCGGACCGTCCAGCCCGTGAACAGTCGTATACCGACTGAGCTACCCCGGCCCCTAAATAAACTGAGAGTAATTTCAAAAAACACGAAAGATCTGCAGAAAAGAGCATACAGAGACACTGTGCCCGCCACACAAAGTGGACTAAAGCGACTAATCTGCCTCTTACTTATGTGTAATGCACATTAAGTGACACTTTTATGAATGAAATTAATCACCTTGTAATAATATTACAACACGAAGTTCAATGCTACTGAGGGAAAACGCCTGTCACATATATGACCCGTCAGCGGCATGTGTTCGAAAAGTTGCCTACCAGTCACGGCGATGCGACAGGTTAGTTTACCAACGTTTCCAGCGTCAAGGAAAAAATTCCATCAAAACGAGCAGACGCAGTACATGCAATATCAAGTGTATGAATTGAGTGAGAAGTATGATATAACCTACACATATTTCAGATCGCGAGATCCCGAAAAAAAGTTACACTGACTCAGATTTTATTCCCTTTAACTTCCTCTACGAAATTTTCCTTAACAGTAAAATGTACAAGTTACATGACCATTCTCCCATTGAACCCTATACGATAGGAGTGACAAAAGACGGCCCGATTGCCGTATTTGGTTCTACAGCACTTCCCAGCTGGCAAACAGTGTAAGACTAGGATTGCAACAAAACACATGCAAACTACGTATTTTCTCTGTGCACTTACATTCTACATAGACACAAGGTTAGTATAATGTAAAGGAAACAATTCTGGTTAGACATGATTTTGATACGTTCAAAATAATATGTCCAAATCTCACAAATTTTTGTTCTTATATTCCCGTATGTGGCCGATCCCAGTGGCCGCGCAGTCTAAGGCGTACATGTGCGGCCGAGCGCTTGCTGGGATCGTGGGTTCGAATCCCACCGGGGGCATGGATGTTTGTCTTGTACAGTGTTTGTGCTGTCAGGTAGAGGTCTCTGTGATGGGCCGATCCCTCGTCCAAAGGAGACCTGCTGACTGTGATGTGTATCTAAGTGCGATCAAGTAAAAAATAAACCTCGACACCTGCTGTGAACAAGTAGGTAGAAGCGGTAAGGACTATGAAACGAAACGATATTTCCGTATGTACAAATGACGAACATAATGTGAATATTTACTCAATGTACAGAATCCTTAATTCCTCGAAGGAAATCAGTTACGACCAACTTTTACTTTCGTATTTTTATTTCAAGACCATTGAGCTTGTGGTCTTGAAATAAAAAAAAAAGAAACGAAAAGTTGGTCGTGACTGATTTCCTTCAAGGAATTAAGCATTTTGTACATTGTGTGCGTAAGCCAACGGGGAGGTCCAATATTAAATTAAAGAAAATGAATATTCACTGCTCCGACTTTGTACATATAAAGGCGTGCGTCTAGTGAAGCGTACCTAAACTGATTGTATAATCCAGCAGCCTTAACAATATGCCCATCCTTACTACACAATCCATGTTTTAAGTCAACCGACAAATACAAGCCATACGCATTCATTTCCCACGGAGTTTGAAACTTCTGAAGTGTAGAATACTTAATTAATTTGTTCCAGACAAAAATAAGTTTTTTTTTCCTATTATGCCAATTCATTTCAAATTGTTTCATTGTCCGACGGAAACATGTGACCATCATACCATGATAAACCCAAAATTAATTTCAGTAATAAGAATAATAACACCATGTTATTGTCATAAAATTTTGGAACGTAGTTACTAGTGTTAGCGTTTTGCGTTCAGCTCTGCTACGCAAGCAAACAATCGTTACAGAAACCCAAAGAATAAATAACGGTTGTTGACTTCTCTTGAGGACTCCACTTGCTCTCCGACATCGGCTTAGATGTAGTTACGTGCAGTAGTTACGAAAGGCTGCGGCACGTTTGTCTAATATTACAGGCAGAAACGTGAGCAGCAGCAACTTTCCTAAAGTAATTCTGAATTACAAATAATCTTCCTAACCAGCGAAGTTGTCCAGGTTATTAATTAAGAACTATGCCATGAAGACGTCTTGTGGCGTGGACTATGCGTTCTCAACCTTGATATTATACTGAGGTAACAGGTTAGCTTCACGTCTCAGCCGATTTAATCTCATAACAGGCAATGTACGTACAAACGTAACACTGAGGCGCGTTCGCGTAACCAATGTGGCCATTGAAAAGCAATAAAGCAATAAGTATTACACATCGCTCACGAAACAGCTGTTTGTCGTAACCCACCGATACACAACTTTATAGAAGACAGAAACAACATGATCGATCCTGAATAGACCAACACTTAAGCATGTTATGATTTTACGAAAATAAAAGACACGAAATTTTTTTGGGGAAAGAATGTACTGTAGAAGCCATACGTTTGAATCTCGAACCGGATGCTGGTTCGAAAAATATATTTCATTGCTCTCCTCAGTACATCCTCTGACAGTAATTACAGCAGATTATGGTTTACTTCTTTCATATTCTTCCCATTTCGTTTATCATAATTTCCAGACCACTAATGCTTCTTCATAGCTCGACAGCCCTTGGGGACCTAGGCGTCCTCCTTGTTGCGGTCTCGAGATCAAGTCAAGACACATCACACTCGGTACGACCCCTTTGGTGGGTGATCGGCCCGACGCAGAGACCGCTACCTGACATCACATAACACCTACAATGGACAGATATTCATGCCCGCGGTGGGATTCGAACCCGCGATTCAAGAAAGCGAGCGAACGCAGACCGACACCTTAGGCCGCGCGGCCCACGGACTCGGCTCATATCATTAACTGCTACAAGCGGATGACAAAGGACTGTTAAAAACAAAGAACCAAATCAGTCTTCATAACGTCTGCTTTGTCTAACTTGCGTTCCAAACTGGTAACACAGACCAATAAAGATGTCTTTAAAATGAAAGAAATGGCCAGTGCAATGAAACACTGCGTGGGCTAGAAGTCAATAGGACAAGTCGTTTCCAGTGGATGGTTTGATTTTTGTGTGACTTCCTTCCAAACGAAATCAGACAAAAACCGAAGCCAAGAAATCAGTTAACAGAAAGAAAGTTCACTGGAAATTACATATCCAGGGACGAAATTAATCAGAATTAGGCAACCGTTGTTTCTTATTTCGTGATAAGGCGGGCGCTACACGTGTGTAAGTGGAACACGTGACTTAACTTCATAATGGTGATGCATTAATAAGAATAAACGCGACCATCACAGATTTCAGACTTCATTTCATACAGCGGCATCAGTCTAAAGTTAGCTTTGAACATTCGTATACGTGATTGAAACAGTAAGAAACAGCTTATTGGGAAACTAATAATGGAGTTATAAAGGGAAAATAAAATATACTTTTGTACAGCACTTAGGCCGATCCCAGTGGCCGCGCGGTCTAAGGCGTCGGTCTGAGGCCGGGCGCTTGCTGGGATCGTGGGTTGGAACCCCACCGGGGACATGGATGTTTGTCTCTTGTAAGCGTTGTCAGGTAGAGGTTTCTGCGACGGGCCGATCCCTCGTGCGGAGGAGTCCTACCGAATGTGGTGTGTGTTTGAGTGTGATCAAGTGAAAAATAAACAACCTCGACACCTGCTGTGAGTAGGTAGAACAGGTAAGGAACACGAAACAGCATTTAGACGAGTTTCATTAGTCAAAGGGTTAATTGTGTCACTTGTTCATACAGCGCATTTGACTTTGTTTTTGTGCAACAATCAGGATTTTTGTTATGACGTCGTATAAGCGAAATATTGTTAGGTTTGGATAAATTACATCTTAAACAATTATCATATTACTGTGATTAAGATCAGTTCCTGTAAAGAATACATCCCACCGAAAGACAACCTGCAGATACAGCGCAGTGGAATGTAACAGAATAACAGACTGTACGCGAGTGCAAAAATTGTTTCATTATTTTGTCATTGCGTTTTGGGAAAATGTCGCACTTGTCTGTTGCCATGGTGATTTTACAATTACAAGGTATCAATGTGACATCAAAATTCACGGTGCTCCTTCTTATTATTCTGCGCTCCTTGTTTGGAAGTATTCCAAAATGTAAGTTATCCAATATGTTCTTATTAAATGCACACAACAAGGAATGTACCGTTTTCAGTTTACAGAAATAACAGAAATATAATCTGCAAGATATTGGCTAAAAACGAAAACAGTGGGTTTGTTGTGCAATGATGAATGTTGCTTGAATTGGTAAGTTACGTGGGGTGGTATTGTTTCTCGGATGTAACGTCATGTACCTAAATTTCGAAAAAAGTCTATTTTTTTATGAAAATGGTAGCTACGTTCCACATCCTTTCCAAATCGTTATTCACCAATCATCGTATTATTTTATGCTGCACACTCTAAGCAACTATTGGAGCCCTCAGAACAACAACAAAAACTACACACGTACTTTCACCACGGAGTTTTTTTTAAATTAATCCATGTGCACCGAAGGGAACGTGGGAATACAGCCTACGTATAGGCCTGCCACACATGTTACTTGGATTTAAAGAGACACTCACTGCATTCTGCTGCATGGTAGCACACACAGTACCAGAAAAGCCAATGTAAGTAACGTGAAAAATAATTAAAGCATGGAGTCTGTCAGCACTTGTCAAGTGTAAATAAAATGCAACATTACTCCTGTGGGAAATGTGAAAATTTCACGGTGGTGATGTTTGGCACCCTGTAATTTGGAACCCGGTTATTAACGTTTCGATGGCTATACCGAGTCCAAAACCCCTGCAGTGCTGTCAACTGCAAGATATTTGCAGGTATGATACTTGCGATTTTCGCGACGGTCTTTACATAACGTCATAGTACGAATATAGACTGCTTCATATTGCCTCCGTGTATGTCCATTGATGGTTGACGTATATTCCACCGAACGGTTGGCAGCACCTGCAGACTGCATGGTGCCACAATCCAGAACACTACAGTATATTTTCTATCTTAATTTTGTGTCAGCAAATTATTGAATAATCTCCTTTACAACGGTTTTATGACCGAATTCTCATCAGCTGATTGAAAGCCAGAGGTAGCTAACATTTGTCACGTGGGAAATAGAACCCAGTAAGTATTTTATTTATATCTTACGTATTGGTAAAGGCTACTACTTTCGTATTTCGTCACGAATAAGTGGTAAAATGTCACGCGTATTTTTCTGGCATAAACTCGGGCTTGCAGCCATGTATATATCGAATTCAAATTAATGTTGCTTAGAAAAAAAAATACCTTCTTCTGGGAGTTAATCTCGGAGTTACGGACTCATTTTAGTGTCGATTATTTAGTTTAAGAGGAAAATTAGGTCATGAAGTACGGCTGCTAAATTGTCTGGTGTACCTCCCCATAACAGGGAAACCCATCAAGTACCCTTCGTGGAATTACATATTAAGAGACAGAGCACGTCTCAATTAAGAGTGCTTTTACGAAATAAAATTAGGTTTTACAAACAAGGTTCAATAATCAAAGGCATGGCGCTACGTTTCTTGCAAAAGTATTACTCCTACGACGTAACTACCGAGTGGTAAAATTAATTAATATTTTAATTTTGTTTTGATTTCATAAATTCATTACATTTAGGTCTACCTATAAACTCAGTAAACAAAACCAACACCCAAATGACGACCATACCATCATCAAAATTCTAATTTTCGATACGCATTACACAAAACTAAAAACAAAACACAAACATATAAAAACACCCACTGAACAAGCAACATAATCCAGTATACACACCACATCACAATGCAGCGTCATACATTAATGTAAATATAATAAAGCAAAACGTAACTCACAGTAGCACTCAACAGTAACATAAATATCAAGAAAGCCAGGAGGAAAAAAGCCAACAGCATAAAAAACTCGGATAATAAAAACTACTATGCAATAACATTACTGCAAAGCAAGCAAAGCAACTTCCTTACGTTTAGAGTAAGCTGAAGATGTATAAAAGACGAAACATGCAGGAGTGATATAATCTGTTATTACAATTATTATGTTCGTACACGTAATAACATAATACAACAAAACACTGCTGCTCTTCTTGGACTTCTTGACCCTTGAAGATGGGACAGATACGTTGTCCCGAAATGTCGGTAAAGGAGTACCATTCGACGCTGCGTAATACCCCAGAAGAGCGCAGATCTCAAGAAACCTAATATTTGAATTAAAAGCCTATCAACAGGCGCATGTAACCTGTGCGAATTTTCGTTTTCATTTTATTTTCAGTATGACATAAATTTGTGAACCACTGTACGCGTAAAGAAACTCTTCAGCAACCGAAGAATTTAAGTATCCACCGTCGCTCCTTTGTACTCGCATATTGCTTTGTCAACAGTCCGATGTGGTCTTATGTAGTCGAGGTTTCTGATTTGTGTACACAAGGAAAAAATGGTGTTGCGAAAAGAGTAGCACGGTCAGTCACGTTGTCATCTTAAATTTCAAGGTCACCACCTCAGGCTTCGATTATCGGTAAGGTAAAGCCTTGAAAATAAATATTAATAAAGCTGATCGTTACATTGTGTTAATTAGTACGTCACGTAGGCATGCCTTGTTCTTAAATATATTTCCCACAGTTATGTTTAACGAGGGAACAGCAAGAAACGTAGGGGCCCCACAGCGTCAGAGTTCCCATAACCTCCCATTTTCCATACAGCTTTGGTCTTGTATGGTAATGAAAACACAGCTCCCATTGCAAATTTCACACATATCGGTTCTCAGAGCAGAATATTTTAATACACAGGTCTGTTTATTTGTAGTCACAGAACAAACAGCAGAAAAGTTTCTTTGCTAAATGCAAACACAGCGTAACGTACCATTATTAGACCGCTGTTCTTGCATATCACACATCTGTCTTACCGGATATCATAAGAGATCTTGTCGGTACTTTGCATAACGAGTTGTTGCATAAATGGATAAAGTAAATTCATTCGCTTTATACACGCCATAATAGAAAAATATCTTTAAAATTACATGCTACTGTGTAGTCATGTAAAACACAGGAGCCAACTGAGCCATACGGCGGAGACTGTAGGAGACAAATGCTAACATAAAGGCAAGTTTATGCAGTAGCACAGCATATATAACATATGTAATCAATGTCTATCTAGCATAAGGGCACGATGAGTTCAGAATGAATAAGTCATTTGTAGTCATTACCATGTTGACCTTTCAAACCACAATATAATCTACGTACTACCTGCTTCCGTTTTATAAGAAGCTATTCTCAAAACAATGACTCACGTGTTACTTGCAACGCTCACAATGCCCACAGGAAACAGCGGTACCTCCCTGATCAGCATTAACCCTTTAAAGACGAAGCGTATCTGTTTTATATAAGGACTCAGTGCGTACCGCGCTGTAAACACTCTCCACCTCGGTTATAAAAACAAATCAGTTGATGTTGTACAAGTTAACATTTGCTGTTTGTTCTGAGATCCGTACAAAACACACAAACGCAATGTGGGCACCACGTAGAATTTCTGAATGTTAAACCTGGTCGTACGTAAAGTTACCGCTAGGCTTTAAAAGGTTAACTGGCTGGTGTTTAGAATTAAGAATTAGTGATGATAGTCCTGGTTTTTGCCAAAACAGTTTGTTGATTTCTTACGTTTTATTATATTTACTGCTTTGGGGTATTATGGTGATTTTAAACTTTCGTAATTACTGACCTGTAGCCCCTATTATAATTTCCGTCTTTGGTAATTATCTTGTATTTTATTATGCTTGGTTAATTCGAATTTTACTAGTCACACTATTTTTTTTCACTTTTTTCATTCCGTGCGTTATCGTGAAGTCAGTCACAATGTCACTGTGTCATACCAACTAAATGCACATCCACCATACATCCAATACCTATGCACTACATTGCTCTGACACGTTTCAGCGCTATAGCGCCGAAACGTGTCAGAGTAATATATAGATATTGAACGTATGGTGGATGTGCATTTAGTTGGTAAGACACAGTGACATTATGACTGATTTTTAGTCACAGTATATATAGCAACAACTGTACTATAATCAGATACAATGATTTATGAACACATGGTAGTCCTTCTACACGTATCGACCTTTTTCGGCCATCTTAAAGGAGGTACTCGACAAAGAAAAATACTCATTCATTTTCCTCACTCATCCATGGTGACACAAAAACCCACAGGAGACACAGGGGTGTACCCCTGAAAACGAAGATGAAATTCTAAAATAGATGATTGTTTGCAATAAAATAAAAACTATTACGGTACACATTCTGTACTTCGCTTTTTAAAATTTTAAGCATTTTAACATATGTATTTTAACTCTACTTAGCAAGCCAAACCCCATCCAGGGTTGTACAGCTTAAAAAGAAGAGAAGAAGGAAGATTTTAACTTTGCTATGGTACATCTATGAAGTACCTAGCCATTATTGTATTTTTCTATGTAGAGTACCTCCCTTAAGATGGCCAAAAAAGGCCGGAACATGTATGAGGACTACCGCATGTTCGTATATTTTTTTATCTAATTGTAGTACAGTTGTTGGGATATGTATTGTGACCTGTCTTACTGAACTAAAGTGGATAATTTTAAATTTGGAACTAACTAGTTCTTTGAAACACTTTTTACTTCTCACGAACGTTTTATAATTATACAGGTGTTTATGGATGGCTGTTTGGTTTTGATTAGTTCCAATTCACCCAAAAAGGAAAGGGTTTCCGAAACTTGTGTGGTGTTATATAGTGATAATGAAAAAACGTCCAGATAAATGTTAGTGACAGAAAAAGAAGTGCGTTAATTGTGGAGAAGGAACTGAATCTTTTAAGTAGAATTCAGATGGGTTTCGTGCTTCAAGGATCTAACTACATTACAGGCAGTGAATATTTAAACATACCTGTCAGACCTCGCATCCTTTTTTGCCCCCCCCCCCCCCCCAATGATCAAAAAATAAAAATACCGGAAGGCTTTAAAAAAATTTGACAGCATGCGTAACAGTAGTATCTGCTGAAAAATCTTGGATTGTGTGTAAACATAAGTACGTGTTAATAACAATAAGCTAAGAGTAGACGTAGTGTTAATCCATTTTTATAATTTATTAACAGTTACCAACGGACTTGCCATATTTGCTTCATTAAGACTGGTCACAGAACTCGGAAACGCGTCAGAATCAAAGGCTCAGCGCGCTTACCGTTCACTTTTGCTCTTTCTGAGTCTAACGTATTTCTGTTTTTCGCAGATAGTTTCATTGCGTTCTAATATTCATTAAAATATTGCGTTATTGAAATCGTACAAAATATAATTATCCATTTGAAGGTTCAAATGATATTGCTCATCTTCCGTGGCAATACAGGCCAACAGCGTCCTTGAATGCCTCAACTACTGCTATGGGTTGTTTGCACTGCGTTTGGGCGTTCAAGCTCTTGTGTACCAGCATTTGCCCATCCCGTTCTATGTTATCCAGCCGCCTCACTAAGCGTCTTCGTCTCTTCCTCGTACTTTCTGGATCTGCAAAAGTTAGCTTCTTGAAGGAGCTCATAGCTTCCGATCTTAAGAGGTGTCCCAGTCGCCTGATCCTTGAGACTCTTTCCACTTTTACTATATCTGGTTCTTTACATGATTGATAAAATTCGTAGGTAAAATAAAGTTACAGTGTGTGTGTGTGTGTGTGTGTGTGTGTGTGTGTGTGTGTGTGTGTGTAAAGCTTACATTCGTATTTCACAAAGAACACGTCCTGTGACCACTGACAAACCTGTCGCCGAATGCTGTAGGCATATGGGAAAATAAGTATTGTTGCTTAATGTCCGCATCGTAGGTACCATACAAATACACTGTGTGGAAATAACGCAGTTTCCTGCTGTTAAACTTGGCGGTTCATACACTAACTTCTAGGGTCTGAATTCTCTACATGTCTTACGTTCCAAGTTATTAAAAATACATTCTGAAGCGCTCTATCTAATATTTATTGTCATAGAGTTGAATTAATTGCAATATGCTTCATTTCTGTAACGGTAAGGAGTCGAAAGTGCAAGTCCAATGATTAGCAATGCTTCTTCGTATTTGGGAGTTCGGGGGTTCAAACCTCGGTCAGCAGACCGACTACAATTTTCACCATTCTCGTCTGTCGTTCCACATAAATACCGCGACAGTGCCTCAAATTTAGCAACAAACGCCTCCTTCCACTTCCTTTCCAGTTAATATTTCACCACTCGTCCTGCAATTCGACTGCATATGAGTACAGTCCGATGTACTGAGACTAATGCAAATTAACTGTATATAAAAAATATAAAGTAAAAATAACTTTCGCAGTTCTTGTTAGGAAAATTTGTACGTATAAGAACAGAATTAGGGCTGTTTTTATGAATTATTTAATGCACTCCAGGGTACACACTATTCCGTGTGATTTGTAGAAAATACGTGTAGTCTAACATCAGCAATGGAATTTGGTTACGAAATTATGAGGTCAAACAAACGTTTCCGTTAAATTTTTACAAACTTATGCGGTATGTCGGAGAAAGCCAAACAAAATAAGATAATCTGGTCTCTGCCATTTCCACACGGCGCAAGGATCTCGAATAGCATATCGGATCTGCATACCAACTAAGTGACAGGGCATTTCATTTGACAATAAACAGCATAGGGCGGGTTTATTTTTCATGAGACAGGGGTTGTTCCTCACAAACACGAGAGATGTGACTCTCATTGTATCTATCGTGCGTATCAATTCTAGAGCGGATTTTGAATTCAGAAAAGAACAAGGTGTTCCCTCAACCCAAAAACCCGTTCTAGTGGACAGTCTGTCATCAGGCCAGTCCCCAAAATCCTTAGCATTTCTCAGATGGAAACAGTTTGCGTCTCGGTTCTTGTTACATTTATTGTATTTGTCAATCACAAAGATTTTGTATTGTTGATGATATATCAGAGTACTACACAATTACATCCATCTAGAAAATTAAATTCGGCTAAATTTTGTGTCGATGATATTGCAAACAAATGGTTATAGAAAAGAATGATGTACGATTAGATAAGTAATTTTCTAATTCCTGAAATCAGTAAACATGTCACATTCAGATTATTGTCATTACTATTGTTTGTAAGCTACACACATATCAAACTTCATATTCCTAAATCCATTGATTCATTGTCTCAAATATAAATCTGTTTTTTTTTCCACGACTGTCATGTTGTTGTACATTACAGAAGTAATTAGTTAACAAAAGTTGCACAATTATAGTACTTTTCTTACTGCACATATATTCAGAACAGTACATGAGTGTGGCTAGTGATTTACACTTCACAAGTTCCTAAGCTAACCACGTGATTATTACGGGTACTATAAAATGGAAACATACCGAATTAAATTGGTGTCGGTGCTACCTTAGGCAATGTAAATTCTTGATGTTTATCATCCCAGTTGGCGTATACGAATAAGATATAAATTTACTCCTCCTCAAAGAGATAAATCAGTCACAGCCAGCTCTCCTAAAGGAGGTCTTTCCCCCCAGCTATGTAGAGTTTTCTTATTCTTGTATATGTACAGCCTGACGATGGCTTCATGACGCCCAAAACTTGGTAGCTCAATAATAAAAGAATAAAAGGAAAGTTGAATGTGACTACCTCTTTGAGGAGGAGTGACTTTGTATCTCATTATAAGTTCCCTGAAAATATGTCAGTTGGTTTAGGAATCAGGGATGTGTAGCTCGTAAAGCCCGTGATACCTAGTGATACGGCCGTCAGCAAAATAAAGACTACATAAACTAAACTTCAAAGAGATTTCCATCAGTTGTTAAACTATCATAGGATACAAAATGCACATCCCATTAAAATATAGAAATATTATGCGATACGTCTTCATTTATTTCGCACTTAACGAAACAAAAGAAAATATTAATTTATACATCTGTGCACAGGAAAGTGAAATATCAGCTAAAGGTTTTGGTACTTCCAAAGATAAAGAATCCGCAGATATCCATTGTGCATTACAGGCTTCAGGGTCACTAGAAATAACGATATCATTACATACGTGACCTATCTCTAAATTTCCAACAAAATCAAAACTGTAACAGTCTACTGTCTGACGCATAGATACTTCAAATTGTCATCTATTCTGGCTATCCTTGGCACATCCGCAAGTACTAACAATTTTATTTACAGTACAGAATGACAACACAGTTCCCACGTCTTTGTCATTTTACATATGGTACGGATCTTGACAGCTCTGTATCTACAGCAAATAAACACATTTATGAAGCAGGTCCTTTAGCGTACAGAACACGTTTATAAAAGGTTGTGCGTACGCCTACACAAAATTTGACCCACACTGCCATTTCTCGTTTCTTTCAAAACGTGTACGGGGAAGGTCTTCATCATCGACCATGCAAAAAAAATGCCTAAAGATCGTGGTAACACCGCAATGCTAATTTTCGTCGTGAAACGGGAAAGGAGATCATAAAAAGTTAAATGTATTTTTGAAAGTTTTACAACTTTGTCGGCAGCCAGTTGGGAATGCCAGAAAGAGAAATCAGAGGTAATGTTACCCTAGTGGCTGCACCACGCTACGACGTGTCTCGCATTTTCATATCTCTGCATTTGGAAATCACTTTATTTCTACTTTATTTCAAGGGATTGTGCCAGACAAATTACGGTTGTGGCCGAAAATCGATACTCCATATCTACCACCTTTTCTCAGAAATTGGCTCAATGTTTATATTAAAAATATTTAGTAGCGCAATTTAACAAACACTGAAGTATATCTTCAGTGTATCCAATTATATTACTTTTAACCTACTTTATTAATATCTTTTAAGTATACATTCATGTATATTTTTAACCTGCTTTGTAAAAGTGAAGGCCTCCACTTATATGATATATAGAGTTTGTTATCAATTATGAAGTGAAAACCCGATGATAGTCTTGCATACGGACCGAAACCGGTAGTTTAACCTCTTGATTGAATAAAGTGAGGTGAAACACATTGTTGGCTGTTTCACTGTTTTTATACATAACTGTTTAATATACGCCAACGGGGGTGTCCAATATCAAAATTACTAATTCAATAGTTCCTCCTTGTGATAGCCAGCTGGGGTGAATCACTCAAGTCGGCCCGGAACACAACCAATCATTCTGCTTCACAGTTGAGATGTCTAAACAAATAGCTGTATAAATGTACCAGAGGAATATCTAAAAAAAACTCGAAAAGTCCCTTTTAGATGAAAGCATGAACATGTCAGGGCCATCTGACGTGTAACGCCATCTGCCAGACACAGAATCTCCTATAAGTGAAAGTATGTACATGTCGAAGCAAGCCCGACGATTAACGCTACCTAAAACACGATAAACAATGTACGTACAATGGTATATTTTGGCGCGTTTGCGTAACCATTGTTGAAATGAAAACACAACAACGTGTTCTACTTTTTTCTGTTTTTGTTGTTGGCGTAGATGTAAGTTTCAACAATACAGAAGTGTTCAGTGTTGCCACGGAAATGTAACAATGGGTTCTCTTCGCACTGTTGTCGAGCTACAAAATATTTCGTACAGCTTTTAACAGTAATAAGTACTAAATATTAGGAGTGTGTGTCTGTATTCTTGCCTTTGTCATTCGGCATGCAAATCGCATCTTTTCTGCACCGTACTAAGTATATCGTCATCTGCGGCATGCCTGGCTCTACCGTATTTTTCCACACTATCTAAAACGGCATAAGTTTCGAAAAAAATTATTGAAAATAAAATATGTGTTTTGACTTGCTTTCAAACTCTGCAACATTTCTTATTCTAAGAAGAATTCAGTGAGATATTATCATAAATTTACATAGGTCAGATTTTAACGAAGCTTGAATTTGCTAGACAGATTTCGAAAACAGCCTCAAATATGAAATTTCATGAAAATCCGTCCAGTGGAGCCGAGTTGCTGCACGCGGACGGACAGACATGGCGACGTTAATATTCGCTATTCGCAGTTTTGCGAAAGCAACTAGTTCCTCTGTGGCTGAATAACATATGCAGCTCGCAAATCATAAAACCGATCTATTATGCGATATTCACTCTTCTGGCAAACCGACTAGACTTTAACCTTTTAAAGCCTAGCGGTAACTTTACATACCGCCAGGTTTAACATTAAAAAATTCTACGTGGTGCCCACATTGCGTTTATGTGTTTTGTACGGATCTCAGAACAAACAGCAACCTTTGCCTTATAAAACATTAAGAGACTGGTTTTATAACCGAAGTGGAGAGTGTTTACAACGCGGTACGCACTGACTCCTTATATAAAACAGATACGCTTCGTCTTTAAAGGGTTAATAAACGAACAGCAACTATTTAATAAGTTGTTTCGGAAATTGGTTAAAGGCTATGGCATTTGCCGGTTTCATAAAGTATTATATCCATTAAATTGGTTGGCGTGTTTGAAAGAAAGACAAGAAATTAGAGGAACTAATTATAAGCTTCAATCCCATTTAAATATTCGCATTTGTATGCTAAACTACAAATTAGTTACCTGTTCTTATGAATAATTCAGCTTTCCCTTGATCTCCTGTTTGAAGAAGTAGTCCTAATGAAACTGTGCTTACGTGTCCAATGAATGACCTTATTTAAAAAGTTACGACACACCAGACCTCAGTAAATGTCCTCTCTACTGCAGTATGCTTAACGGCAAAGATAACGATACAAAACTCCATCACCGGGTTCTGTTATCAGTCACATGACTCCTATTCACGTACTCATAATCCTATTACGCTAAAATACCTTTACTGGAAAAGTAACATTCAAAATTTGTATTCTAGAGGTAAAAATTCCGAACCTCAAGAGGGTTTACATTTATACGGGGCTTATCTCCATGCTTTTCAGTTTCAAAAGGGAATTCCTTAAAAAGCTGAAGCATGAAGTTCGTGCGATACAAATCTGGTTCATACAGGCCTATGTAAGAAAACACCTTGTCCCAGTTACAAATGCGAGATAGCACTGATGTGTATTAGAACTCCTTCCATCGTAACTGATTACACAAACACGACGTTTCGAAAGCAGTCTGCGTTCGAAACGTCGTGTTTGTATAATCAGTCACGATGAAAGAAGTCAAAAATACACGTCAGTGATATCTTGCATGTTACACAATTGTCGTAGAATTATAGTGCACACAAATTACAAATACCAATCAGTTAAAGTTGTTTACGGAAATTATCGATGTTTATTCTGAGAATAATATGAAACACAAATACACTTGGTGGACCGAGGTTTAGTGTTAAAACTGGCGGTATGTATACTAACCACTGTGCTTTAAATGGTTGATATTACCTTAACCCTTTAAAGACGAAATGTATCCGGTTTATATAAGGACTCAGTTCGTACCGCGCTGTAAACACTCTCCACTTCGGTTATAAAAACCAGTCTCTTAACGTTTTATAAGGCAAAAGTTGCTGTTTGTTCTGAGATCCGTACAAAACACATAAACGCAATGTGGGCACCACGTAGAATTTTTTTAATTTTAAACCTGGTGGTATGTAAAGTTACCGCTAGGCTTTAAAAGGTTAAAATTGAACACAAACGCTTTCAAAGCCTACGCTACTAAACGTTTCATTATTATCCCATACCATTCGGAGTCATGTAATTACTAAACTCCTCAGCAAATATTATTCGGGAGGTCAAATCAAGAAGAATAAAATGGGCGTGGCATTATCACGTGTGAGGGAGGGGACAGCGGCATACCGGGTTTTTGTGGGGTAACTGAGGGAAAGAGACCACTTGGAAGATCCAGCGAAGATCGGAGGATAATATTAAAATGGATCTTCAAGTGTGAAGGTGGAGTCGTGGACTGGATTGATCTGGCTCAGGATAAGGACTGCCGACGAGCTCTTGTGTACGCCGTAGTGAACCTTCGGGAATTTCTTGACAAGCTGAGAACCTGTCAGCTTCTCGAAAGGACTGGGCTCCGTAACTACTGAATTTAAGAGAGCTCCATCAAGTAACCTGAGAATTTAACATGACAAACTCTGCTGTCAGCCCATCTAATTCTCCCCAGAAGACAGCTACCCCCGCCTAAAAGTTTATGCCATATTACTCTCTGAGTCGCCGTGTATCATCAAATATCCACGCAACGTTAACTTCTTGTTTTTGAAAATATGGCTGCGAAAAAGAGAGCAAAGCTCTGCAGTACGGCTGCTGCTGTATTCAATAACTCTCCGTCTGTCTCCACTTCCCTCTGCGTTTCTCTGAAGGGCAACGACACGGCACAGCCAATTAATGCAGCCGATTGGATTATGCTATTCATTTGTCATTCTGCCAATTTGCATTTTCGTGTTCTGTAACCACTTCCCTTTTCGATGATTATTTCCTGTGCAAAAATAATTCAATATTGGTCGGCTGGGCTCTTTCCTACAATACAATCTAATCCACTGATCAACTTCACACTAACGCAACAGGTCACAAAATAAATTGGCGGCAGCAAGAAACTGCGAAACCACTGCAGACAGTACAGAAGTTACCGCGTTCTCTTTTTCTCAAATTGCCTTCCTCATCCACGGATATATTACGAATAACATATTCAACTAGTCATCGACGTCAAGTCCTTGTGATTTCGAAATGATACAAAAATCGTCGGTCATAACTCAATTATTACGCTATTCAATATCTAATACAACATTTTTCGACCTGCAGGGCCACCAAGTATTAAAATTGTAAAATACTTTGAGGGAACTGGAGTGCATCATAACGGTCGACAGTAAATGACATCTCATTCTTTACAACAAAAAATAAGTATTTTTTAAAAATTCCATGTTCTCCGACATAACTCGTAACGTATTCAGCTTTCATTTAAGTATATATAACATCATGTTAGAATTTTTCTTGTTATAATTTTTTTAAGTTGTCCATTCCGTGCATTTTTTAGGTAAACGTATGCAATTTATTATACCAATCAAATGCACATTGTTAAATGCACATGAATATTGAACACGTAGTTGCAACATGTTTCGATACAAGCGTACCATCTTCAGGGAGCACAATGTGCCAGGTTTCAAGCCAATTGCCAATGATAAGCTGTTATTTACAAGGTTCCTGTAAGTAGTAATAGCTTGTAAATAACAGCTTATCATTGGCAATTGGCTTTAAACCGTGCATATTGTGCCTCCTGAAGATGGTATGCTTGTACCGAAACATATAGAAGCTGCGTCTTTAATATTCAAATGTACTTAATAATGTGCATTTGGTTGGTACATTAAATTGAATACACTGATCATGTTAGAAAACTGCAACCAGTATTCTTGTCTGTAAGGTGAGTGTAATAAACAGTTTTAAAATGTTTTTAAAATCTGATCCTCCGTTTTCCACGAAAGAAGTTTTTACACTAAATCTGGGAAGCGTTTTCCTGTGTTTAGGTTATGTGAGTCTTGTGTATATTTCTGAAACTTAGAAATTAAAAGGCAAAATATAAGCGAAACATCAACCATTAATTATTACTAACATATATGCAGAAAATGTAAAGTGTGAAGATTCTCAAAGCTGAATACTCCCGGCTTTTGCAGGTCAGCACTGCCACGCTGATGCCTTAAGTCTACTGCAAGTCCTAAAAACCTAAGAAGGCCAAATAAATTACCACAAAATTAACTAAAATCCCCTTAAGCAATCAGCATGGTGCAAGTCAAGCATCAAAGTTTCGGACATTTGATCTGTCTTCATCATCGGGGTCGATGTCGACCTGCTAATCTGCTGATAAGACGGGGTGTAGAATGGCAGAAACGTCACTTCAAAAGAAGGTACGCAAAATTCTGCCGCATCAAACGGTGTCACAACCCAGAATAAAGTAGTCTTCAGATAAATCCATGCCTCATTCTCATGCCCTCTCATATAAGAACAATTTTAATCTCATCCTAGCATCCATCTCAAGAAATGCCAATTGGGCGGGTCCTTTCAGGAACTCCGACAAACTTTTAGTTTTTTTTTAATTTCTCGTGTATACCACGCGTCTTACATAACCTACCCATTAAATACACTTTACTTTGATGACGCTAAATGATACTGGTTAATGAAGGATACAAATTACGACGCTTAATGTTATGCAGTTTTATTCAGCCTCCGGTAGCCTCTGCGTTACTCCCAAATATTCTCCTTTGCATAACTGCTTCAGCGTGAAATGCTATGCTTCACAACTAAAGAAAGCAATGAATAAGCCATACTGTCTTACTGCTTTCAAAAGTGTATATTTTCAGACAATAAGGTAGGATGAAAAGATTGTCATCGAAATTAGTATTCTCTTAATTTGTTTCGACGTGGTACGTCATTCAAAATGTTTTAACTTCAGCACATTTTCGAATAACGTATTAGATACCTTTACATTTCAATTTTGTCTGCTTTCTGGTGACCAGCTAGGAACACATTAGTGTATATCTTTTTTTACGTTCACTTATAGATTAACCTCTAAGAGACCTTACGTATTTGTCCACAGACTTTACGTTTTCGTCATATAAAACTTATGATCGTTAGGTTTGCTTTCCATAAAAATAAAGTTATATTCCAATGCAAGTGTGTAATCATCATGACCGTCTATGGTTTAGGTCCTAGAACCTGTTCATTTAAAAAATGAGGTGTTTCTGGTCTTTCTACCTTCGTCTAGGTCGTCCTACGTCCCGTCGTCCTAAGGAATGGTACTGGAGAGTCAGTCTTTGTAATCGATATGTGTCCATTCATTTCAGGTGATCTAACCTCTTTTTCTAATGTGCTTTCAAGTGTTCTACTACGTTGTCTGACTTTAGTCTGTTAAGGATGTTAGAGATCCCTTGTCGGTCCAGTGTTCCAGACTTCTTACTAGAAATCTCACGTCTGCCGCTACAATTTTTTGGACATAAGTAGCCCAGGTTTCGCTACCATAAAAGAAAACTGTCTAGAAGCCACATGCAGTTTTCATTTTGTGTCAATGAAGGAAGGGTATTTACCACATTTTAGCTTTTAGAGGTTCCTCTGTAATCTGGGCTTCGAGTAGGCACTGAAATTCAAGTAGGCCTAACGACAATAAGCTATTGAATAAGTTAATGCACAGACATCACACATATGAAAAATAGAATATAACGTCCTTAACCTTACCAACACTGTAGTGCAAATATTTCTCTCACTTCCTATTAACAATCGACACCCTTTATAGGCGCGTTCGCAAAATCGCAAAAAGCGAATAATTCATTCGCCATGTCTGTCCCTCCGTCTGTCTGTCCGCATGTAACAACTGGGCTCCCACTGGGCGGATTATCATGAAATTTTGTATTCGAGTATTTTTCGAAAATATGTCGAGAAAATTCGAGTTTTATTAAAATCTGAGACGAATAACGGGTATTTTACATGACGACCTATGTACATTTATGATAGAATCTCGCTCAGTTGTTCTTAAAATGACAAATATTTCAGACAAAATCTGTAGACAAAATAAAAGCAGACATTTTTTGTTCAATAACTTTTTTTTCCAAAAATCCTGCCGTTTATGAGATAATGTAGAGAAACTTGGTAAAGCCAGACAGGCTACAGGTGACAATACAATATGGCACATACGCGTTACGTGCCGGATAACTAAGGCTACAGACACACATTCAGAATGTGTAATACTTATTGCTCTTCCACGGCAATATTGGTTACGCGAACGCGCCTCAATGTTACGTCTATACACGCATTGCCCGTCTTGTTACTTTTGTAAGCTGATGCGTTTCTTTAGAAACACAGAACGTGCTGGAAGAAAGCTGAAGGAAATTTCAGTTTTACGTAGTTACTTACAACTGACTGCACAACTAATCAAAAGTGACAGAGCACCTTATAAGAAATTGCTAGAGTGGGAGACAGACGCGAACTCTTTTTTCAACGATTGAAACGTCTTCCTGCGCAGAAGAAACACTCCCTCCTAACTGGGGTCTCATTCAGACAAATCGAGAATTGGAAAACTTATTTCAACCCACAAATTTCATTAGTTCTGCTGTAATGGTGGCGGGATAAAGTGTCAACCAATACGAAGCTTCTATTAAATTACAGTTACGTCTAGAAATGCACGTGTCACGCAGTCATTCCCAGTAGTGAGTGCCAAAGGATGCATACGAAGGGATTTAAAACGAACTACTCTCTACCTGATTACTAAATCGTGCGGCGTCACGTAACTTATTTTATAGCTTGCCTTGAATTGACTTCAAAGTCTTTTATTTAGCCCCTGAAACCAAATAATTGTTTCCGCTACAAGGAATTCAATGCACTGTTACGGAATCATTCATTTACATCTTGAGCACGTGGATTAATTTAAGTTACCAGCTCAGCATTAATTTGGATGGCTAAGGAAAGCAAGGAATTTCCTGAAGCCTAGTGAAGGAAGCCGAAATCTTGATAACCTGAGAAAAATAAAACACAACTAAGCCTTCAGATTTCGACATATTCTTCACCTCGCATACCTATATCTGAAGAAAACCACGTAACTTCTCCCACACAGCTTGACATTGTTACGATCTTAATAATGTAACAATATACAGCGTAATCCTTCAGTGGTTAGTAAGACGAGTTCCGAGTCAAATTCCTTGAATTTTAACTTTTATGCCAACAGAATATAGACACAGACAGTCTTCCCTTTTAGACTGGCATTAAAGGCGTAAATTCAGGCTCTGCACAATGGAAGTTACGATCACTGTACCTGGACCTCAAATATAACATCTCACCGGCTTAACTGTTTTTGTTCAACAGCAGATGCTACGGACGCTTAAGGCCTACTGCGCAAAACTTATGATGAAGATGATTTTTCCAAGTAATGGAGCACCGGTGGAATAAAATTGATAGGAGAAGACTGAAGTACTCGGGGAACAACCTGTCCCAGTGCCACTTTGTCAACCACAAATCTCACATGGACAGACCCGGGATCGAACATGGGCCTCCGCGGTGGGAGGCCGGCGACTAACTGACTGAGTCATGGTCCGGCCCTTGTTCAACTTACGTCCTGCTAAAGACTTTATACTTGAGCCCTGCAGAAGCAGTACCAAAAAATTTAACAACGCTAGAAACATTTTTGGAAATATAATTGTAATAACGATTACTTGGCGGACTCAGTCGTAGATAAGATAATAATACTATTAAAATGGTTTTAAAAATAACACTGCAAGCCGTCAACTACATTTATGTGGCTCAGGATAGGGAAAAGTTGTGGGCTCTTGTAAACACGCTACCAAATTTTTGGGTTCCAAAAAATGTGGGAAGTTTTTGACCAGCTTCTTAAGCAGGATTCTGCTTCATGGGGTTTAGTCAGATTGTGGCAGTGATGAAGATAAACGCAAAGTATCGTTCGTGTTTCTCGCTCCGTAATGTGGATAACTAGTGAAATTAGGGATCTACATTTCAAGTGCAGCTACTAAATTGAATGCGGCTGTAGAATGTTTCTTGGGACGGGGCGAAACCACTAAAATTCGAAAAGCAGCGGCGGGATACTGCTACGAGAAATGTTAGACTAAATTGCGAGGAAAGGAAGAGAAGTACTAAAGCCAACTACTAGAAGCTGAAAATTATGAAATACTTTACGGCAATCAGCAATTAATATTTCATGAAAAACATTAAAATTTGTGGAAATTTTGCGTGAAAATATAGAGTATATCTCAGAGAGTAATTCTGATTTAAAACGTAAACATTTTATGTAATTTTGGGTTTCTAAGTGTTCAAAATTTACTTCACAGAGTTGAATATAAAATACACAGCACACAACACGCTACAGATGGAGAGTTTCCGATATTCCTCACTGCACTAACTTTAATTTCGACTGTGATACACAGAATTTTTAGAAAAATTAACAGATTGAGATTTGAAGTTTTCACGGATGTAAAATTTGGATTTTAGTTTCCTGGGTTATGACACAATGTCCTGTGGCAGGCGATTCCAAAACTCTTGGAGGAACCAGCTACCTCGGCGTTTTACACAAGCAGCTTTGTTTACTTGGAGCTGGTTCTCCTGGACACGCACCGAAATTTCCAGCAGCCCCTTGCTTGAAATACTGTTGCACTAAACACACACGCTGTTCAGTAGTCTACGTCACTCGACGCACTGAATGGTTGACTGAGAAACACATTAACAGAAGCAGACAAACACGATGATTCACTGTGAAAGTCTCTTATCACCAACTGCTAACGGCACACTCGCGCGGCAAGTGTTAGTTTCAATGCACTGCGATAGGTCTTCGACAGTCGCGTAAATAGTCGCGGTCTCTGGCCCCGCGTTTCCCTGTTTTAACACGTTCTGACTTACATTTGTGGGTAAGTTTAAAAGAAAAAGCGTATAAAACAAATTTCCACCCTGTGGAGGAACTAAAAAGGAATACCCGCCGCGAGGTTTCACCAATTTCCGGGCAAGAACTCCAGAGAGTTAACGTTCCAAAGGTATACTGGGTGCATTCGGTGAGGACGGCAGTGTTTTGAACATCTGCTGTAGCACTTGTGAGTTTCTGTTAGACTTTCTGAAGGTTACTATCACTGCGGTACTTTGCGTAAAACCCTTCACTGACTGTTACCCTTCCCGAAAAGCGGTATACGACGGAGAGCGACCGAACATGCAACCTCCGCTTCTCGGTCAAGTAAGAAATGGTCCACCCTGTACAAGATATACGATGTCTCGATGCTTACGAGATAAAAGACCAGGCACGGCCAGAGAGGACGGTGAAGCAGTTAACGATAAAATATCATCCCACGAAGAAACAAAATTGCGTTTGGACTGCATTGACAGTACGCCCTATTCCTAAATACTAGACACAAAAGGATTTATAGGGTCAGCCACAGAAAGAACGCGCCGGGTATGTTAAGCCCCGCGGACATGACCTCACTTGTTTTTCACAAATTTGCATTCTGGATTTACGCAATCTCTCACTCACAGTTAATACACAGCTTACCGTAATTTATAGCAGTTAGCTAGTGGTCGGTAGTGGAGCGAGACTTAGCCCCTTGGTGGCAGCGTGGCCTACAGTGCCAGATGAAGCAGCGACGTGAAACAGGGTCCCTTGGTACTGCTGCTTATTGTGCCACATGCAGATATGAGTTGAGACTGCCGCCTCACATAGGCCTGTTATAACAGCTCCTTATCATAGATAATTATCAGACATATGTTAAAAGGATAATTGCCGGGAGAAAAGCAAAATATTCAAAGACAAATTTTCCCTGAGGCCACTTTTTTCTTACATTCAACATGGAAAACCATGACATTGAGCCCTGGCCTCCAAGGTAAGAACTTAGCTACTATCACTCGAAAGTTTCTCGTAAGTAGGTATTTACATTTGTTGTGTAAATGTGTTCAGTTATATTCAATTCTATTTTCACACGTGTGTATGAATAAAATGGAATGTCTATATTTACATTGCGCATTACAAAACTTTGTTTCGACTCGCCTCGCATAATGTAATCCTATGGAATCAGTAAACACTTTGTGGTCTCGGCTGTGCAAATTTCGAGCACGTCTGAACTAAGTCAATGCAATGCTCATGATACAACGTTTAGTCATCTCCCTTAGTGACGAGTACGTAAAGTCGCAGAGACTTCAGTTCCTGCGGACTTTGTGGCATGTTTCTTGTTACACAAACAAAAGTCCCACTGAGTGGCGGAAGATTCCGTCTTTGAGTTCCCAGTTTCGAAACTTGTACTTTTAAGGTACGGGCAATTCTGGAGAAAGTTCGCACATGCCAGCGTGATTCTCGCCCCTGGCAAGGCGTATAAAAAACAGTAACTATAATCTATGGGATCACATTTTCATCGTCAAAGTTGTCTTCCCTACCAAACGCCTCGCTCCTAAGTCCGGCTATTCTGACTGCGGATTTCTGTGGTTTTCCTCATTCAGTCCAGAAAAATGCTGGGATGGTACCTACAAAAAGAGGACAACCACTTCTGTCTGTATTATTGCTAATTCACTGAATACTCTAGCAAGCGACGTTATAAGAAAGTACAATCAGATTTACTGAAGGCATAAACAAATAAATACACGCACTATTTAAAGGGAATTGTGAACGTCTACGCTGCATTAAATCGGTAACTTCAGATTTGAAATTATGATACAACCACAAAATTTATATCCTTTATTGCACAACAACAGTTATCACAACACAGAAAGCCTGACACGTTTTAGAGAAATCCGTGTTCCCAAGTTCAGCATCTGCAGGGCCACTGCAACATTATCGATCTCAGTGTCTACATTTTGGATCACACTCTGAAATAACCTACGAGCGCAACACTCATGAACTAAACAACATGTTTTGTAAAATTACTCTGTCAGGAATCCTGTGTGACATATATAGTAGTACAGCGACACATGGAACACAACGACTAAACCTATTTTATTGTGTTTAACCTTCTTTTCTGAGAAGTTTAATAAAAATCTGAAATATAAATTCAATATAAAATGGTTACCAGCAAATTTTAGAGGAATGAATTAGTACTACGTATTCAGACTTTCTAAGATTATTCGAAGAAAAATTAATAAAAATAAAACGGAACAGAAGTGAAAAACTCGTGTCTAATTGTTTGCTCCAATATCACGATGTTCGTAAAGAAGCAGCGTAGCCGTCACCGCAAAAATGCAAACGCCGGTTTGGAGAAGAAAAATTACTCTCGTATTTAATATCATCAGAAATTCAACATAATTATTACGAAGAAGAGAAATTTTTTATTTAAGAGGTTTTATCCATCGACATACCCACATCTCAGCTCTGAGTTCACTAAATACTGCATAAAATCTATAATCTGAGAATACCAGTTTCTGTTGCTAAAAACAAAAGGACAAATCTGCACTTCATTCCCATTAGTTCGGAAAGTAATGATTAACAGGGTGTAAGGAGGTATCTTTGGAACAGGAGGAAGCATTAATAATACATAACATGGCGCCTTTAGGACAGCAGGAGGAATTGATATGTACGGAGGCATCTTTAGGGAAGGAGGAAGCAAAAATGTGTAAGGAGGTACCTTTAGAACAGGAGGAAGCATTAATAATATATAATAGGGCGCCTTTAGGACAGGAGAAAGAATTAATATGTAAGGAGGTATCTTCTTTAGGAAAGGAGGAAGCATGAATGTGTAAGGAGGTATCATTAGAAGAGGAGGAAGAATTAGTGTGTAAGGAGGTATCTTTAGAAGAGGAGGAAGAATTAGTGTGTAAGGAGGTATCTTTAGAAGAGGAGGAAGAATTAGTGTGTAAGGAGGTATCTTTAGAACAGGAGGAAGAATTAGTGTGTAAGGAGGTATCTTTAGAAGAGGAGGAAGCATTAATATGTATGAAGGCATCTTTAGGCCAGGTGGAAGCTTGAAGGTGTAAGGAGGTATCTTCAGAAAGAGAGGAAGCACTAACGTGTTAGGAGGTGCTTTTAGAACAGGAGGAAGCATTAATGTGTAAGGAGGTATCTTCAGAAAACGAGGAAGAATTCTGCGTTCTGATACATTTCAAGGAAACAAATCACCCATACGCAAAATGAAAGAGAAAGTTCATCCTACCTCTCGCAAGTACACATTTAGTTTGTAGCCCGAGTCGACAAACAGAAGTGTAAACTAAGAACATCTGCAAGATTTTTGTGTTCTTACGTAAGTGAAGATATAATTATAACCTACGCAATTATAAGGCAATTAATATGCTCTAATTAAAAGCGACAATAATTATACGCACTGAATTTTAAAGAATCCAAATTAATGGATAAAATGGTGAGCAAGCAGAATGGGTAAAGGTAATTCTATTTCATTACTGTGATAAGATAAAAGATGTCTGTAATTCAAGCGAGCACAGTTACGACAACACTTGGAAATGTGCACTCTCACATTTCTGGAAGCACATGTTTTCAGACACAAATATAATTTAACTTGTAACAACAGCTCTTAATGGCTTACCCGCAGCAGAACGGAGAGTTAGCATCTGGCACACTTACACTCGTTACTGTGCAAAACCAAGAAAGTGGTCACATTTTCACTTATCTCTCCTATTTCAGAGCAGGCTTACAGATACTAAATTCACAGAAGCTTAAATCATTCCTTGAATTCCTTTTGCTTTCTTCCATGTACATCGTGCTGAAAAAGTTCCAAACAGAAGTAGATATAGTAATATTTTCAACGTGCCATTCTAATAAGAAATTTTCATAATTCTATTGTAATCCATGCCGCTATGTATGTTCAATTTCAAATTTAACTGAAAGACGTCCAAAAATTCATACATTACTCGTATGTACGGCCAGACCTGTGGTTACAGGCCAACTTATAAACAAATTAATTAATTATTTTTATCTGGGTGTAATGTTCGTGTAACCTCAACCTTAAAACTGTGAAGCAGCTGCATTGTGTATATACACCGCAGCGAATTGCACCCATAAATCATTCGGATCCATGGCATTTCGTTTTGCCACATGAATTCTTGAATTCATAATAGCATTAGTTGCTTACTTCCGTTGGCCCAGCTACTGCAGTTGTCGAGAAAACCAAGCAGACCAAATTCACACCGTCGCTGTACAGTTTCCATTTTTAACTTGCTCTAAGAGCCACAACCTTATAAGCATTTTGCATATAAGCGTACTTTAATTTGAAACATATAAGGCTTAAACATCTACATGTTATTGTACTGATTAAGTACATGCTTAATCCTTTGAAGCATAAAACTCATCAAAATAGGTGCAAGATGATAAAATCAGTCCATATTTACCATGCTGCCTCCAGATTACAAAACGCCATGCCATGGCTCAGGCGCATAGTCGAAGGCCGCTTATCTCGAAGGCTGGAGTCCAAACCCAGATCTCTCTGTGTAGGATTTATGGTGTAAAAGTGGTACTGGGATAGGGTGCTCACTCACTACTTCGACTTTTCTCTGTACGTATCATTCCACCACTTCTCCATACTCACATTTCACTTATCATCGACGCCACACAAGCTTAGCAACAGACAGCGTCGTTAAATAAAATACCTCCTTTTCTCTCTCTCTGTCTCTGTCCATGACAAGGATAGTTTGTGTATATTACCACTGATTGTAGAAATAATACGAAACAGAGAAAAATACAAGTATATTCTGTGAGTAACACGCATAATTTACGGCTGCTACAGCGGCTGGCACACTGTGCTTTGGAGGGCTGAAGTACGTAAGCTGCTGAATATAAGGTCCATATTTTAAGCCGCCCATTTTAAACTGATCGATTCAGGACTAATGGCCCAATCCCACAATGCTATTCAAACTGTTTAAATCATTTAAAGCCCCGTGATAACTACCGCTGTAACATTTAGAAATCTGCAGTTTGTCAACGCGGCGTCCTTAATTGTTTTCTATTATTCTGATAATGAAAAGAGATTAGTGCCCTAAATAGCACTGAGCGGTCTTTGTAGAGAAGGTGGAGCTTGCTCTCTGTGAGGTAAAGCTGAATTTCAATCATTCCTTCAACTTCATGCTATTATTCCAATTCACGCCAATCCTATCAGAGGGACAAGCGAGAAAAGCCTCTAAGGAATTCTAACCATGTTCTTTCGGAAGTTGGGGGAAGTTTTACAGTCTCTGAGGGGTTATAAATCTTAATTATAGTACACCTTACATACTTTCCTCATTCAGTTTGCTAAAACAAAGGCACATTCAAGTTAAGCCGACAGCAATTAATTTGTAAATTCATACGCAAAATACACCTTTCTGTTCAAAACACATTTCCTGCTGCTCGTCAAGTAATTCTTCTCCCCTCACAGAACACAAAGTTTCAACACCGCTAATACAAAAGCCCTCGACTGGACACGACTCTGAGGACATTTCCTTCCGTTCCATCCCTCACAACTTATTTTCTTACATCCTACCGTCTGATTTGCGGGAATTATTATCATAGAAATCATTTTATTCGCGGTACTTCCATGGAACAGAATCCTCCTTCATAAGCTACAAGTGAGTTAACAGTCGGTCAGCTAGTAAAGAAATTACCTCCCAAAATTTATTACCGTCTTCGCAACTCCTAGCTACCGGTCTCTAACCTAAGGCAAATGTAATCAGTGTACACCCAAACTGTCTGTTCTTCTGAGATCCGTTTAATATTATCTTCCCATCTACGCCTAAGTCTGGCAAGTTGCCCTTCTACTCAGATTACCGACTAAAACTTTCATACATTTTTTAATCCTTACATTATTCATACCGTGCATAGTCATTAAGTAGAAATTCATCCCAACTAATGCACTGCTATTATACAATGTTTCTATATTGCAATAGTTGTAAGTTATTCCAGCATGTTTCGATCCCTATTAGGATCATCCTCAGGATAGTTCTAAAGTGAAAACACTGTCATTCTGATTGTGTAATTTTCACTCGAGAACTATCTTGATGATGATCCTAATAGGGGTCGAAACGTGTTGGAATAACTTATAACTAATGTAATATAGAAACATATTGAATAGTAGCAGTGGATTAATTGGGATTAATTTGTTCTTAATTTCATACATTTCTTGTAGCTCTGTGCTTTCTTCATGTCCAGTCTTTAACTTGCTCTATTAATATTTAATGATGAGTAAAAAATTCTCAGTTTCCTCACTAAGCAATTCCCTTACGGCTCCTGTCACTTTCTCCTCCTCTGGTTCAGCGATTCTCCTCATTAAAAAAATACAGTCCACGTTCCTGAGGACTGAGTGCTGTCCAGTATGAGAAGTCTCTCCCAGGTTAGGAGAGTGTATCTTACAGAAGTCAGGTGTTGAAACATCATACCGAACCCGTTGGGACGAGAGCCGTAGCCATTCGAGAGAAGGCTGTGTGTAGCAAAGAGTCGATAAGGATGCGCTGGTGAAGAATACGTATTATGGGAATACAACACCAGTCATCCGGCTTGTACACGGGACACGCCCACGGTACTGCTGGCTAAGAGAATGAGGGATGGGGTGCACATTCAATCTGGACGCGGAGGCGAAGAGGAAGTCCCAGTCCCTCCTACGAATCAAATTACCTTCATTCAGCCCTTATCTGGGACAATACACAGCGCTTACAAATGCGAAGTCTGCAGAAATTTAGATGGAATTGGATTGCCGCTGATAGAAGTGCCAAGACAAAAATATAAACATATCATAGAATAATACTCCTTTGAAGTATGGATTTGAGCAAGTTTGACAAGCGCTAATGGTTATGGTCACCAGCGTGGAAAGATTAAAGAGATGAGTAGGCTGTGAAACGTATAATACTGCATGTGCAAGTGGGCTATGTAAAAACCCGCAATAAGATACGTGACGTAATCACTCACGAACTGCGCGCGCGCTGAATGGAAGGAGGTGGCGCTACGGAGTTGAACTGGTTGTCAATGGAGCCAGGCGCCAGTACGCCTCACGATGATCCCGGTTATACGTTGTCTGTTACAGTGATGGTGACAATATGCACATTCGTATCCTGGTGGGTAGGCAACAATTGTGAGTCACACGCGTATCAACAGACCCTCGCAACGCCTGAATATAAGGTAAGATCAAGAATTGACACAATTAACATGAAAGAAAAGTATCTGAAAGTTTTAACAGTTGATCGCAAGTTCAGGACAAACAGTACGAATGCGAAGGTTAATTCAGTGGAAGTGACTATCACTCACGTCGCGTCATTTTTTTTCACAACTTATTATACCAATTATTTTCAAGCATTCAGGTTTGTTTATGTTAAAGGTATTATTAATAATGAATAAACGCCTGAAAATGTCACGAAAAACTGGAGTATACAGGAAAAAAACGTGCATCAATATATTTTTTTTTCTTTCCGCCGTGGTACTTAGCGCTAGGAGCTGAGCGAAGTAATTTCACGAGGACGGTTTACGAACTTATTCCGAATTTTATCTTCAGGGACCAGTAAATATAAGAAACCAGTAAATATTTCCAGTCCCTGTAGCTAGTTGCAAATTTCTTTCTCTGGATTCCAAATTAGAAACTAACTGCATGGAGCAGAACCCTTCTTTAGAAACTAACAGTCGCAAATTTGTTGAAGATATTCAACGCCTTTACAGGTAGCCAAAATCATTACTGCATTCAACACAGCCTGACATTGGTCCATATCCCGAGACAAAGAATCAAGGCCACACTTTCCCAATCTGCTTCTTAAAGGTCCGCTTTAATATTATCTTCTCATGTACCACTTGTATCTTCCCTTAAAATTTTCCAACCAATATAGAGAACGCACTGATCGTCCTTTCATCCGTGTAGCATGCAATAACCATCCCATTCTCCTTGGTTTGCTTAACCATTATGATTGGTGAGGAGTACGAAGCACAAAGCCTCTCATTATGAAGTTTTCCCGATGATCCTGTTACTTCCGTCCTCTTACAGCCAACTATTGTCCTCAGAAGTCTTACACAAACAGTCTCAGCCTCCTTGTTCTCGCAACTCGAGAGATAAATCTCGAACAGTTAAGACTGTACTTCTGTATAAATCTTAACGTACCAGAATAGACACTCGTTTTCTTAAGGTCAGGTTTACGCAAAGGGAGTACAGCTTGCTCCAAAATTAGCTACGCTCGTATCATATTCTTTCTGCAATAAATATTTAGGTACGTAGTTAACTTGAAATTGACATTTAAATGTTGGAATCAGGAGCGAACCCAGGGGACGAACTCCCGGTCTAACACTCCCCCCCCCCCCCGCTCCCCCAACAGACTTGATCAAGCACAAGAAGATACCGTTGTCGGATAATATTATGTTTTCTTTCATAATATTGTTAATTTTATAACTGTTTAA
This sequence comes from Coptotermes formosanus, assembly GCA_013340265.1. Classification (NCBI taxonomy): domain Eukaryota; kingdom Metazoa; phylum Arthropoda; class Insecta; order Blattodea; family Rhinotermitidae; genus Coptotermes; species Coptotermes formosanus. Next base: position 828,547 of record BLKM01000841.1, on the reverse strand, counting down.
ATGATTAATAATTATATGACAATTTTAATAATAATAATAACAATAATAATAATTGTTGCTTCAATGTCTTATTATCAACTTCTAACGTGTCAAAAATTATGGAAATAAAAGTGATTTTTATACGCGGAAGGTCGGCTGTCACCGAACTCAGTTCCCAACACAAAATGCAAATGGTAACAACACAATGGCAAAGGTCACGCTGCACCGATTTCCTTGGACGTGGGGCAAATTTTCTGCTTTATGTCTAAGCAAGCATTTAAACGATTTTTGATTTCACTTGTCTGGCCACTATACGGCTGTCTGAAGACGTGTTAGTTCGACAGGCGCCCTGGTGTTAACAGTTCAACGTAAGGTTTAAAAGAAAACAAATTCTGTTAGTATAAGCAATTATACTTCGTAAGTTTCTGTTTACCGGCGCGCTGAGTATATTCGCTTGGAGTTAGGAGATCATTGTATTTTTCAGTCCCTTTTTACGTTTATGTAACACCTGTTTACACAGTTCATGTCAATGGCAACATAAATAACTGTCGAAGAATTTCCTCTGAGAATGATAGGTATATCTTGCATAATACAGAGCGACATACGACGACCTTAGAAAACTCAGCGGCTTAGGTTTTGGTAGGAACACGGCTCGAGTTGTTGTAGGTTTGCAGTATGTAACAATAAATTTTGACAAAAGACGTTGCGTCAGCCAGAAACAGCAGGGTAGTACGCCAGCAGAATTTGTAATTGGATTCTGCTTTCATTTGTACGCATGTATGGAAGCTAATCAATGCCGTCATAAAAACGCAATTACCGCAAGGAACAAAGAACGTCCTATAAATCTGAATACATTTCTTACTGTTGTGTTTGACAACCTAGGGCAGAAATTTTGATACGACAGGAATCAGTTTTTAATATTCACGAGAGGTGCCTGTTAATACCGAGCACCAGTTAATGATAAAACCAGCCTTTCCGACGTTGCGTTACTAAATATTTGTCTTTATACTCCCACATCAAGCAGTTTAACCCTTTAAAGAAGAATCGTATCTGTTTTATATAAGGACTCAGTGCGTACCGCGCTGTAAACACTCTCCACTTTGGTTATAAAAACCCGTCTCTTAATGTTTATAAGGCAAAATTTGCTGTTTGTTCTGAGATCCGTACAAAACACATAAACGCAATGTGGGCACCACGTAGAATTTTTTAATGTTAAACCTGGTCGTATGTAAAGTTACCGCTAGGCTTTGAAAGGTTAATTGATAGGTTTGTTCACTACATACATGCGTAAGAGCCTTGCTTTAAAACCTAACAATTTCTCAGCTATTTAAGAATAATCCACGTTTTATTGAACATGAAAGTTCCCCTTCGCGATAATATGAACCCAACATTCGTTCATGTTCTGAACTGTATCAACACAGTTCTCGTCTCAAACGACCTTTTCTTAGGACCTGTCTTTATAGTTTCCACCCATCCATTCCGAGATCTAGCAAGTAATCTCTTCCCACCAGGGTCTTCAAATAAAACTCTGTACGATTTTCTCATCCCTCCAGTTCCATTTACATGTCCAACCTCATCTCATCATCCTAAATTTGGCAATCTTAATAATATTTGTCAATGAGAGAAAACTATGACGTTCCAGGTAAACTTCTCGAGCCTCCTATTACCTCCTGTCTCTTATGTCCAAATATTCTTTTTCTAGGCTTATATCTGCCGGCCTCTCACTGCGGAGGTCTGGGTTCCAGTCCAGACCTTTTCATGCGGGGTTTATTACGGAGAAATGGCACTGGAACAGGTTGCTTTCCAAGTATGCCTGTTTTCCCTGTCAGTAATATTCTGCCAGTGCTCCACGATCACTCATTCATTTGTTCATCCGTCACCGACACTATAAAATCTTACCATTTGACAGCGTCGTTAAATAAAGCAATTACATGAAAACAATAGTCACTCAGACGGTCAAGAAATTTCCTTTCTCTTGTAGAACAAATGCGTTCAATATCGTGTCCCCATGGGATTATTTGTCCGTGTCCTGATCCAAATTAATCCCGACCACATCGTCATACCGTTTCTAACAGGCCTATTACCCTCTCATCCACGTTTAGGTATACCATATGGTTTCTTTATTTCAGATGTCCAACTAAAATTGTGTACGCATTCTTATTTCTCCTACACCTGCTACACCTGAAGGTTCGGATTCAGTTGCCAAATGTATGCTGTCTGATAATACTAACTGTTGTTTCAATAAAGCGCACGTCCAACCCACGATCAAGTACAATAACTGTGGTTTACAGGCCACTGCATTTGCTCAAATACGGAATTTTGAAATACAGTTCTTCATTAAAACACCCTGTAGGTTAATCGTAACGTGTAACCACATTGCAGAGTAAGGAAGAATGTATATACCGAAGGTTTACATTTGAAGTTTTTAAAATTTCTGTAAAGATGTACCACAAATCCTGGCAAAAGTTCTTTATATGGCCCAATGACATGTCTTCAAAGCCACCGCTCCTCCCTCAAAGTCACTGGCGTCGCGACGCATGTCATAACAATTGTGAGAATTGCTATAATTTATCACCTACGCAGAAATTGAGTGTCGTCGCCTCCGATTACGTAGCACTTAACAGTGGATTTGGTGAAAGGGCGAACAGAGATAGCGGTCTTCGAATTTGTTTGAAAATGTGAAGAGTTACGGCAGCCCTGAGTGAAGTGTTTGTCCATAAGATTCAAATTACAAATCTTCTGAATGAGAGTCAAACTGTTACTATGAAGCCAACTGGACTTACGAAATTCTGCATTTGCTACTCTTATATATGTACGTGGCACAGTGGATACAGGGAAAATATATGTCATTGAAAATTTGTGGTAGAGATAGTATTATAAGGATTTAGAAGGGGTTGGAGTGATTAGATCTTGTCGGGCAAAACCGCGTTGCCCGAACTTGGAAATTTAGGGTAACGTAAATTTAGGCGCTTATGGACACTCCCCCACCATTCATAACTTAAAACCCACACATTTTTGGACATTAAACCTTTACACAGCGTTCGTGTAGCTGATGCTGCCAGCTTACGCCGCGGTTGAGTAAGCGTCCATGTTTATCTGCTCGCACTGAAAAATTTCAGCGTTCTGCAGTCTTTCCCCAGTACAATTGTTTTCAACCACACATACTAACTACCGTGCTCGGGAGATGCGCACTGGGCGAGAAGTTATCTTTTACTAAAGGGGTGAAATGATTTCGCATATAACAAAGTAGAATATAGCTGTTACAGGAGTACAGAATATAAGTCTACATTACAAATAGATTCCCAATACATAGCAGGGAGCAATTTCATTTAATTCAAAATCGATCTCAAGGAAAAAGACTGCGAGGGCGGGGAGTGAATTTATCTGGCTCAGGATATGGACAAGTGGCCGGCTTCTATGAATACTCGAGGCCACCAAATGCGGAAAATATCTTGGCAAGCAGAGGGACCATTACCTTCTCAAGGACTCTGGCCCTTAACGTTAGACGGTTACCTGCTTCGGGCCATATGGATATCCCTATTCAGAGTTTACCAGGAACTTGAATTCGGAAGGGCGGATATCTGCTTTCCACGGACATTACAGTGTTGGACTTCACCATTCGTGTTATGTGAAGAACTTACGAGCATCGATTACCTTTACAGATACCGGGTATAGTGTTTGTTGTTGCATTTTAAGTTAAAGTCGGTACATGGCTCTGACAATATATACTAACAGAGACAAATGTAGGTTAGTGAAAAACACGTTATGTGAAATATGTGTAGTCCGTGGTTTTTAAAAATTCTGATGCAAAATTATTCGCCTAGGATTTTGAATTCGGGTAGCAAATGTTAATAATGGCGTCATGTTAGACATGTCACGGCATACAATGAATATAGTCTCAGTGTGCTTCAAGCCACCCAAAGGGCACATACTGACATGCAGTAACATAAATGCGGCATACAAAGAAACCAGCGCGGAATGCCACATTCATGCTCTGCCAGTGATTTACCCAGAAAAGCGTTTCGAACTAAGAGGAACAACGTACGAACAGTTCACATTGCCAGCACAAAATTAAGCATTCAGCGGGGAAATATTCATTTAACTTGGTAATTCCCACCTCTGTATACACTTTTATAGATCACGCTTCCACTCATCCACTTAAATAATTGCCCTGCAGGGACAACTTTAAATTATTTCACTGAGTGCCCATACCAGGATAATTTGTTTCAGCCAAGGTGGAGACTGCAATACCGACAGACAGCAAGTTAATTCCTTCTCATCGCCGCTTATTTCTTGACTACTACAAATGATTCATATTCATGCGTGACGCGCACAAATAAAGAAATCATAAATCGTAACCCCTTTCTTATACCCAATAAATCTCCATCCACGCACTGTAATTCAATCCTTTAAGGTCCACTGTTGAATTTGTTACTTACCACCACATTTAATATTCACCAACTCTATATTTCTCGCGCAGTGTATTTACGTTTCACATAATTCTCAACAAAAACCACGACTATATATCTTTACAGCATTTATTGGTTTGTTTTTGTAACGCAAACGGAGTACATTAGCTTTAAACATAGATCGGTTTAGTGTTATTCTACGAATGAAATAAAAGACGCAAAATAAAATCAAAATCTCAAAATGGAAGTATTTAAATACGGATACTCGAAAAGATCAAGACAGTAGACACAATGCAAACTCTTACTATTCATCACAGGGAAGGCACCACGGCAACCACGACTGCAGTGCTCGGACTCACTACTTAACATTTTAAAGCCTAGCAGTAACTTTACGTACGACCAGGTTTAACATTAAAAAATTCTACGTGGTGCCCACATTGCGTTTATGTGTTTTGTACGGATCTCAGAACAAACAGCAACTTTTGCCTTATAAAACATAAACTGATTGGCTTTTATAACCGAAGTGGAGAGTGTTTACAGCGCGGTACGCGCTGAGTCCTTATATAAAACAGATACGCTTCGTCTTTAAAGGGTTAATAACATCGGGTCATAAACCCCAGTGCGAGGTCCATGCCAAGTCCAACTGACTGACTGACCTGGACTTATTCCCTAAGCCAGTGGTTCCCAAAGTGTGCTCCGCGGATCGCAAGGGATCCGCAACCAGTTCCCAAAGAATCCGTGGATACATTTCTGTAACGCCTACTTCGAATTCTACTTATTTTCAATTAACAGTGTTTTGTTAAAAATAATCTCGGAACTTCTTTAATTGGCGATGTGTTTTTTCGTATAACCATTACAATATCTAATTAAGAAACGCCCCGTACCCACGAAGCGAGCGACAGTCAGTTTAAACAAGGTGAAATCATGCAATTCACTGTTCCGTGTGTTACTGGTATGTGTTCGTCGCTATCTAAAACAAGTTCTGAGATACAAATTTTTAATTCTGGATACCTATCATCCGGACATCCTATATTTACGTGAACAAGGATGTGATACTCCGTGGTTATTTTTCGAAGCCAAAAAGGGTCCACGAGCGAAAAAGTTTGGGAAACACTGCTCTCAACGTTTAAAATTTTCAGTCAAAATTCCTAAATACTCGTTCGACATCTTCGCAATAATGCGCCATATATTATTCCCATTAATTTAACATTTTCTATTCAATACGAACACCAGAATATCCAGCACTTCAAAGTGACGCATTATTCTTGCAGCGCAGTTTGTTCCAGTGTCACTGTCTACTTTCATTGACCTGCACTGATTTCTGCTTACTGCAGAATACCGTGCTATACGTCACTGAAGCAACTGAGCCACGTCACAATAACAAACATGTGAGGTTAAAACTTAGAGCGAGGTAACATTTTACTTCAATATCAACAGATTCAAAAACTTCCTACACGTGCAGCGAGGTAACATTTTACTTCAATATCAACAGATTCAAAAACTTCTACACGTATTTGATTCACACTATTTATGTCCCTCAAACAACTCTCAGACAGATAATTAAATTCACTCTAGTAGCAGACACGCCATGCAGTTCTCTTCTGTTTCATGTAAGGTATTGCATCTTTCGTCAGATTCGGTTAATTTTATCCTGTTTTACACAACAGTGGGTTTTATAAGGTTACATTAACCTCACATGGATTTGGTAAAGCCGAGTGAATTCCAGGAATGCATCTGGGTTTACGAATGGATGAGTCCTTTTCGAGTATAAGATCGTCTACTAGGGTCGATAATTTGTTATGCAGGTCCGTGTAATAAATGCTGCATTACCGTACATGGTACTGCATTATTGCTAACATGATATAGGCCTATACAAGTGTCAGGCACACGACGCATAGCCTATTTGACAGGTGTCGTTGATTTCGTAGGCTATATGTGACTTCTGCAGAAACTGGCCTACCGTATGAAAAAAATTCAAAGAATATATTGGAGATTTTAAAGCTACGAGGACTCAAATCACGATCGCCTACATTACGACACCGTCTATTCGGGTAGGTAGTAAGGGAAATATGTCGTAATAATTTACTGCTTATATATTTAAGACAGAGGCGGCGGATGAGGCAGAATGTTCGCCCGAAGCGTGAGCAAGCACGGACTAGACTATTTTGTGTTAAAAAGCAGGAGACCAAAATTGTGTGTGTGCGTGCGTGTGTGTGTACGTGCGTGCGTGCGTGCGTGTGTGCGCGCGCGCGCGTGTGTGTGTGTGTATATATGTAGGTGTGAAGGGCTGTTAAGTGTCTTTCCCGTAAGGATTTCTATGGGAAGATCTCTAAAAGTAATCACAACACAGAAGACATTCCTGAACAAATCGTTTCTTAATATCACACACGTTAAGCGAAAACTTCAATTTTGTCAGACGTTTGTGACGTCAACCACAGGATCTTCTACTTAACACAGCCAGGCGCTTGCCTAAGAGGCAAAAGTAATTAATACAGTGATTTTGTTACAAAGACACCTTTAGGTTTCTGTATATATAAACTGAATTTGGAATATTATTCAGTGCGTGGAATTGACCACCCATGCCCATCTACCACCGCAGTTAAAGAAAGAGTACAGCTATAACTCTACCCTTCATCTGTGCCTTCATGGCGTGTTAAGAGAGTGATCTGTACCTTTAATTTTTTAATATTTTTCAAAAAATTATGCTTCAAATATTTGATCTTACTGTATATCCCATACATGGAACACAATTCTGGACTCTGTCGTCAATAACATATCTCGCTGCTACTGTTGAGCATTTGTTTCACAAAAAATTCCCTGTTTTAACTTAATTCACTTGTCGTGCTGTTTCATTTAATGACTTACGGATAATTAAAATGTGCAGAGTTTCGCTCTAGACTCAACCAAAAATAATTATGAAGGTAACTTTGCTGCAAAGACCTTAATCAGAAGTAACAAAGCAATAGTCAGGGCTACACACTTTTAGTGTTTAACTTAACATCTGTCAGTTTCCAAGCAAGTTCCTCAAATCTATTAAATTCCTTATGTTTCCGTGGACACTGTGATATTCAGAGAATTACGCATCTATGTTAAGTTTACAGGCGCTCATACGACCGGAAATTTCAGGAGCTCTAACGTCTAGGCCTATAACCAGAATCGCTCTAAAACACGTACCAAACTCCTGCTATATTTCCACTGATCTTCAGGTATCGCAGTCCTTTCTAAGGACATCACGCAGTAATTTTTTGTAATGTAGATTCGCTCTGTGGACGTCACCACACAAATGCTGGCTGTGATGCCGACATTTCGGAGATCGATGCTGCAAAGAGGCATGAATTTCCGAAATATAATAAAACCATTAACTTCACAAAAAGGTATGGTAGTATAAGCTAAAATTGCCCCTATAAATTCTTCTGATTTACGGAATATAACTCTAAATTCCTCAATATTTTAATAGATCAGTGTTTTAAAGAAAACTGCAACGAAAATTTTCAATAAAAATACCGGCAATGTGCGTATAAACGTATCATTCAGGCGCGTTCGCGTCACCATTTTTTCCGTGGAAAAGCCGTAAGTATTACATATTCTGAGTGTGTATCTGTGGCCTTATTTATTCGGCATGCAAAGCCCATGTGCCGTATTACATTGTCATCTGTGGCCTGTTTGTCTTTGCCATAGTTTACCACACCATCTCGCAAGCGGCAAGATTTTCCGAAAAGGTTACTGAACATAAAACGCGTGATTTGCTTTTCTCTACAACTTTTGTCTGAGACACTTCTCATTCTAAAAATAATCCAGCGAGATACCGTCATAAAGTTACACACGTCTTCACGTAAAGTAGCCATTATTCTTGTAGGATTTTAATGAAACTTGAATTTCCTCTACAGATTTTCGAAAAATACTCGAATATCAAATGTCATGAAAATCCGTCCAGTGGCAGCCGAGTTCTATGCGGACGGACGCACGGACAGACGAAACGACATAACGAAGCTATAACAGTTTTTCACAATTTTGCGAACGCGCTTAAACATTGCCCTCTATCAACAAATGTCGGCAGAAATGTGGCTGTGGATTGTGTTAGAATGTTGTGTTTTACCAGCAGAATACAAGTTCATCCTCGTTTAAAGTATTCCTTTATTTAAAACCGCGTAATAAGTGGCACAGACATTCCTGTGTCTTGCATAGAAACAAAGATATCCGAGCACATATAATAAAGTCAACATTTCTATCGCACATAAGTCCCCGAATTTTGTGCAACATGACAATTTATTCCGTGTTCACAAGACACCACCATGTGCCAGATCAATCCAGTACATGGCCTGTCATCGCATTTCTTTAACATCTATTTTAGTGTCATTCTCATACATAATCCTAAGCTCCCCAAATGGCCTCTTCCTTTCTGTATGCATTTCTCTTCTCCTCACGCGTGCCACACGCTCCGCCCATCTTACACACCTTGATATATTCACCCTCATAGTAACGGTGACTGGCACAAATCATGAGGTTCCTCACTATGCAACTGTCTCCGGCCTCCCATTAATCCATCCCTCTTAGGCCCAAATATGTTACTCAGCACCAACTTCTCGAACGCCTTCAGCTTATGTGCTACCTTTAAAGTGACAGAACGAGTTTCACATCCATATAAAACAACATAAAAATATATTTTATAAGATTCTGACGATGGAGTAACTCAATTAATATTACTGCTTATTAGATTCTGTCCATCGCTTATTGCTTCAGAAGGAGGACAAAAGAGTAAATAAAGTACTAAAACACTACATTTCGGGAGAGGGATCGGTCCGCATTTTCGGTCTAAAGTACACGAAATAAGATTCACTCAGTTCGGCGCGACAGGCATTTATTCACTTATTTTTATGATTTTTATTAATTCTGGAACACTAAACGACGAACGAAGTCCAAAAGGCAAACACGCTTGAAAGAGACAAATAACAGTTCTGCGTATTGTAATATCGTGTTTTTACATAGCTGACGGAGAGACGAAAGTTTCTGAACGGAATGGCAGTTAATATTCCTTGGATTATTCTGGTCTTAATTCCTTCGTGCACGCAGTATGTTACTGTCATTTCCAGTTGTATCGACTTTGCTACATTTTTGAACGATTTATTACCTATCTTTACGTTGCGACTTTGTCCTACGTTCCGTTCACGAGATACAATCTATGCTTATCTCTCTCTGCATTTACTTCTAGACCACCTTCCTTACTAACGACTAATACAATCTCTATTTTTTTTATATAGCATTTATGATCTCGCTCTATAAATTAACATCATCAATACAGACCAGAAGCTGATGTTTCCCATTAAACTTCAATCCCCACTGTTTTCTTGTACCTTTCTAATAACATTTTGTAAAGCAGAGCGTAAATGCAATCGTAAAGAAGACTCATTGTTTCACACCATTCTGAACAGGAAGTGTGTCACATAAATATTTGCCTACGCGGGCTTTAGCATTTTAAATATCCTAAATGGCCTCATGGCGGATACATGGAGGCGCAGTTCGTTGAGGCACTGCGCTACAAGCCGGAAGGTCGCAAGTTCGATTCCCGATGGGGTCGTTTACTTAATCCTTCCGGCCGCACTATGGTCCTAGGGTCGACTCAGCCTCTAACAGAGAACCGGAGCTATCTCCTGGAGGGTAAGGGCGGCCGGCTGACAACTTGCTACTTTCATGTGCCGACTGTCTAGAAATTCTGGTAGCCTCAAACTCCTGGAGACCTAAGGGCCTGTCCAGGCCTGTATAGGGATAGTTTTACGTTTATATGGCCTCGTGGTATAACAATCTCAACCAAAGTGTTACATCAAACCTCCCTCCTAACAGAAGAATAGACCTCCCTGAGGTCTATAAGTAGCTGAAGTACAGCTGCATTGCATTCCCGTTTGTTCTCCAATATTTGCCGAATGCGGAATATCTGATCATTAAGCGACCTAGCATGGCTCTATAATTGGGCCTACTACAATCGCTGACTTACAAACAACTATAACACATAACGTCTAGCTACACTTATAATATACTCCGCAATAAATTTAACATATCTATCTCCACTGGCAACCACTGACCGTCCGGCAGCCTATATACAAGTACATATGCTGACCTGTAACAGACTGCCAATCGTATTCCTACCGGGCCTTTTCCACTAAGACACGTCCTCCTTGACGTTAAATTCGAAACAACGACCCACAACTTTTTAAACAATTGTAGATAATGGGAACCTCAGCCCAACTGGCCATTGCTTTCAGACCCCAATTTATATTTGTGTACTTAGCAGAGAGTCAGCCAAAGAGATAAAATGAGTTTCGAATGTGCAATTTGCTTTCGCAGTGAATTGGCACTGTCGATATCAGCTCATCGGCTGCCTGTCTAGCAGATGCCCTGTACTACTGGACGAAATCTGATCAAGGCCACATTTTATTACCTAAAACCTCGTGTATTCTTACTACTGTATTAAAGCTGTGCGGGTTAATGTCGGCTGGAATAACTGTCATAAGAACATAAATTTAGACCAGTATCACTAATCACGAACGATGAGAAAGTAGACAGATCAATAGCAAAGCAAACGTAATATTTGAGGTCTGCACAAGGCGTAACTGCTATAAAATTTCTAGGGCTATCGACCGTGTCAGAATTTGGTTAAAACAGACTTCTCGGAAACCTACTTTTTTTCCATCACCAGGATATATTATGATGCAGAAGGTGATAACAGTCGCATGCCACTGCAATGAAAAGAATTAACACGACAGACACAAGAACGTGGAATCGAAAAAGAATAACAGATACATTGCATGAATGAATATACAAGAGATAGCGTTACAAAATCGATAATTATATGGGTCTAAAATAACAGGCTGACATGACACAAGACGTTTTCAACCCACACAGATTTGAATATCTGTAATACAAGAAGCGCAGAGGTTAAGAATTAGTGGAGCTACACCCTTGCTCTCCCTATATGCCTTCATGGTGTCGATAGGGAAAATTTCACCTTTGAATGACTATGTATGTCTGCCTGTGGCAGTCGTAATAGCTCAGAAAATGAAATAAACTTGAAATTTTTGCTGTAGTTTTAGGACGATTATGGAACACGTTTCACCAAAAATAATAAAAATCGGTCAAGGAAAGACGGTCGGGCCACGGGTTTCTCTCCCGTGAAAGTGTGGGTTACAATTTAAGCGAAGAAAATAGAGATCAACATATACTTCACTTGAAAGGCCTCGATCTAGTGAATGCAATAAAACGTACCAAAACACGATAATATTTACCCACAAGGACTAAAAGGACAAAAGAAAATGATTCATCAAAGCATTTGTTCGAGTTAAACCTTATTTCAGTTTGCTGCTTCTAACAAATATTTTGAAGCACGTTCCAATAGGCTGAAATATAAAACCAAAAAACTGAAAGGGGGAAAAGGTATTCAAACAAGAACTAGTTCGATTTGTGCCTTTAGTGAAACGACTCGGTTTAGTAAATATCATGCTTTCTGATTACGTATCTATATTATGTTATCTTACCTTGCAGCTGTTTACACACTGGTGACAGCTCTAAACTGTGCCATCTGAAAGACAGAGATGTAACTTAATTGTTTTAAGGAGAAAACGACAACATGGTAAAACGGGATAAAAGGGATAACGAAATGAAGGAAAACAAACGGAGGGTAAATATACGAAAGAAATGGCTGGCTGTTGAATCTCAGCAGTCATTTACATTACTAGTAATAAAGTCCAACGATATAACAACCAAGGTTACACAAAATGTTAAATGAACAGTATAATACTAAATTACTTGATTGAAACCTATTTTAAATTATAAACTGCAGTCTTCTGAAATAAATCCCGTAGCTTGACTTCGAATGTCGTAATGCCCCTACGGATGTTTAAACAACAGAAACATGGCGGGTGGCAAATATATATACGTTACTTGTATCTGATGGACAAGTGATCAAACACAGACATGCCTAACTGTTTTAAATAACAAGCAGTAAAACACAGACACGCCTAATGATTTTAAATAACAAGTAATAAAACACAGACATGCCTAATTATTTTAAATAACAAGCACTAAAACACAGACATGCCTAATGATTTTAAATAACAAGTAATAAAACACAGACAAGCCTAATTATTTTAAATAACAAGCAGTAAAACACAGACACGCCTAATGATTTTAAATAACAAGCACTAAAACACAGACATGCTTAATGATTTTAACTAAGAAGTAATAAAACAGAGACATGCCTAATTATTTTAAATAACAAGCACTAAAACACAGACATGCCTAATTATTTTAAATAACAAGTAATAAAACACAGACATGCCTAATGATTTTAAATAACAAGCACTAAAACACAGACATGCCTAATTATTTTAAATAACAAGTAATAAAACACAGACATGCCTAATTGTTTTAAACAACAAGCAGTAAAACACAGACATGCCTAATTATTTTAAATAACAAGTAATAAAACACAGACATGCCTAATTGTTTTAAACAACAAGCAGTAAAACACAGACATGCCTAGTTACTTTAAATTATAATATTATTTGTGATATTTATGAGTAATATGTTTTCTTCTCGGTGATCGGTTCCATGTATAACGACACGCAGTCTCTCCCACTGGACGTAAAAGTGTGTGCAGTTCGAACCGTGGCTGGATGTGATGGAGATCGACTCTCTCAGACAGGTTCAACAGAATAGAAACCCTCTTATACGCCCTCCCCAATCCCACATGAAGGCAAGAAAGGGTCCAATTTCTAAAACAATGTGGTACAAGAAAACCTAGATGGTGAACAATACCCAAGAGAGCAGTAGAAGTTATTGCATTTTTTAATTTGAACAAATACATTATTTCGCAGTCAAATATTGCTTTTCATGACACTTATAATAGAAAAACAGAATGTCCATGAAGTCTATAAATAAAACTTCAGAAAGGTTAACGCAAATGTTGTATAGCATACAGCAGCGTGGCGAGCTAATGGCTTATTAATTATCAAGAAAGGCGCTCCCAATGCAGTTCATAAGCATTCCTACGGAAGAACATGACACAAGTGGGGGCATATGACCAGTAATTTCTGAGACATAACTACAGAGTAATCAAATGCATTTAGTCCAATAATTTTTCCGCTAATTTCTCGCAGATCTGCTTAGTCAGAGGCCTGTCTATTTTAATCTTCATCGTTTCGTTTCGTAGTCTTGACTTCTTCTGCCTACTCACAGTAGGTGTCGAGGTTGTTTATTTTCACTTGATCATGCTCAGACACACACCACAGTCGGAAGGACTCCTCTGGACGAGGGATCGGTCCGTCACAGAGACCTCTACCTGATAACACAAACACTCAGAGGAGACAAAACATCCATGCCACCGGTGGGATTCGAACCCACGATCCCTGCAAGCGCTCGGCCACAGACCTACGCCTTAGACCGCGCGGCCACTGGGCTCGGCTTTAACTCTTCATATGGAATATAAAGGCATATATTTCAGCAGTTATCATTCCTTCCATACTTCATTTATTCCGTAAGATAAATATTATATTCTGAAATTCAATAAATGTGATTCCACCACACTTTATTGTGTTTCGTAAAATGAACATGGTTTCATCTAGTTAACTGAATATGCCTCCATACTTGATTCATTTTCTAAAATAAATGTGAACACTTGTACTTCAACTGATCAGTTCCCACTCATGTAATTTACTCCCTACACTAACCCTTTAACAACGAAACGTACCTGTTTTATATAGGGACTCAGTGCGTACCGCTCAGTAAACACTCTCCACCTCGGTTATAGAAAATCAATATGTTTGTGTCGTATAAGGAAAACGTCGCTGTTTGTTCTGAGATCCGTACAAAACACATAAAACACAATGTCAGCGCCATGTAGAAAGTTTCAACGTAAAACATGGTGGTATGTACGGAACCACCAGGCTTTTAAAAGGTGAATACAAAACCCTATAGTCCAGTTGATATGGTCCCATCACACTTCGTTCACTTCCTACAAGGAATACAGTTACCTGCAATCCAACACGTACCATGCCTCCACAACCCACAAGTTTCCTAAAGTGCATATGAAAAATTATAATTCAGCTGATGGGACTCTGTCATATTTGGTTTACTTCATGAGATGAATATGGACATATGGAATTCAATTTCATTCCGTTATACTAGATTTACTTCCTAAAATAAATGCAATCATCTATAGTTTAGGAGGCTCAATTCCTCCACGCACAACTTAGTTCCTAATAAAAACACTGTATTTTATGGGGACTTTTAATGACCCTTATGAGCTGTCTGCTCGCGTAACGCCAAAATATTTATCATGCCAAATGCTGACAACATAAAAGTCTTTTTTCCAAACGACTTGATGGGAATCAATTAACAGAGCAACAAAAATTGAATATTTTCAATGGCTGAATGTGATTTTCACAAACAACTACTGCATGCTCATTTTGTGCTATACAGACGTTTTGGTTGAACACTTGATTGAATGTTTTTATAAGCACGACTGTATTTGTTTCCTTTCCCGCTCGATGTTTCAGCAACAGTGTTTACACCAAATAAATCTCGCTGAACTTTGTGCACTGAACGAAGTGCTGAAACCTGTCAACTGTTTTTTATGCATTTAAAGCCGAAGTTGATTCTGAAAAGCGAAAATAAATTTAATAATTCTCAACACAGTACAAATTGCAATTGTTACACTAATGTGTGCAGTGAGAATGCTAACGGCGGCACAGAAAATGCGATAATTATGAATACAAGAATAACGAAAATAGTGACAATAATTACATTTTCGATAGAAAAAATAAATGAATTATAATTATTTCTTCCTATTTTTATGCTTTTTGCACGAATTATTAGTAGCAGTGCCGTTCGTAGTAGGAGTTGTGTGTGTGTGTGTGTGTCGGGGGGGGGGGAACCTATTTTTTTTTTAATTTAGTAACGTCAGAAACGAGAAAGTCCGCTAATATATCAGGTGCAACAAGATAACCACTTCGAGCATAATTCTCAAAATCATAATGAAATAATATTATCGATATTCAGAGGTTCAGTACATAGCTTTGCTGAAACTCGGCAGTTTTCTCGCAGCCGACACCGGACCTTCTCAGGTATTCATTAAACAATACACCACGATTTATGTAACTGTGATCAACAGAATGCCACTGGAGAAGGAATTTCACTACTAACAAAATAACCTGAATGTTACATAATGGGTAGGAGAAATAAATATAGGATGGAAAGCTACTGATACTATTAGACATACAACCACGAGAAGCATATTATTATAAACACACGCCTAAACATAAAAGATATCATAAAAGACAGAGCCCTGATAGTGCCTTAACGATGCGTGTTTGACTTCTGCATGTTTTCTTCCAGCAGATGGCTTAATAAACCTTCAGAAGAGCAAAGGAACTAGGGAATTCTTGTGGGCAGATAGTAACCAGTCATGACAGTGACAGATCACTTACCGGACACTGCCAATGGAAAGGTCACCTGCTCAAATTGAAACTAAACGCAGTCCCCCCCTGTGAAAAATACCGCGACAAGCATAGCAACTGCAAACGTGACTACGCGACGTCAGCAAAAGCAAGATATCTTCACCGAAACTTAATGCCGGGAGGCCAAGTGATTAACAAAAGGCACCACTGAACAAAGTTGTTGGGTTCATTCAACTGGGAGCCAATGTCATAAAGTATACCACCAAAACAGATTAGGTCCTGGTGTAAGCGTCGATATTGGCCCACCCCTTCAATAAACCAGTAAATGAATGACTGGATCAATCAAAACTTGAAAGCACAGTTATTGCAATATGTATAAGTGGCTTTAACATTAAAATCTCTAATTTTTTCCCACACAGTGTATTTATGCAGTTCGTACGATTCTCGGAAAAAGCAGCTATGATTTAGTTAAACAGCATTAATATGTAATCTCTATAATGGGAAATGTTTACTGTGAGGTATAAACTAAATTTTTAAATATCCGTTAAATGCAATTCTTGTTTCAAAAGTTTAAAAGACATGTCGCTCATTGAACAGCAGTTTGTTGTAAGCCACCGTTACACAATTTTACAACAGACAGAAAAAAAACACTTGACATCCTCAATAGACCAATCTTTAAGGATGTTACGTTTTTACGAGAGTACAAGCACAAGGCGTTTCTTGTGCACACAAAAATTTGACAGAAGGTGTGTTTGTAACCCATCTGTCTAGTAATGCGCAAATCTCGTTTGGACAAATTGTGTGAGTTACGACAAACTGCCGTTTCATCAGCAAAATATATTGTCATGCAACCACAAATCATTACTGTCCTTTCAAATCGCGTTTGTTCTGAGCTGGGCATGGCAACACAGTTATCTTAAATACGAAAGTCGAACGTAACGTGTACAAGCAAAATAACACCAACGAATGAACAATATTCAGCTTTTATTCTAATTCTTCCCCGACATGTTTCGGCAAATCTTCTGCCATTCGCAAGGGGGATTACATGGGTTACATAAAACTATTTTCAGTGCGCATTAGTACGTGGTTCTTAGAACTTTTTAAAAAACTTTAAGAGTCACATACTAATGCACACTGAAAATAGTTTTAGGTAATCGATGTAATCCCCCTTCAGAATGGCAGAAGACAAGCCGAAAACATGTTGGGGAAGACGAATTAAGGATCAAGGTTTCCCAGAAGCACTTCAGAACCACCAGCCATGAACACGGCTTGAATTTGGCGCCCCTACCTCAAAGGAAAAGAAGCCAATTCTCTCTTTCAAAGATAATCCCCCAAAAATGTTTTGGGAAAAAATTTTCTCTTTATTCTGAGAACCAAATACAACTCCACTGAGAAGTTCCCGTTAGTGAATAGCAAGACAGGTGATATTATCTGCCACTGTGTTCAGTGGACACAAAGATCAGTTTCGTGTATTTGTTCTTCTGACTTGAGACCCTCGAGTTTTGTCTATAGTGTCCGCGAATAGCAGATCCTAAAAAGCATTTCCCCTTTACGTTTTTTCCCAATTGTGATTTTATTGTTTTTTAAATAAATTTTTACGTTGCCATAATAAACGCGCTTACAGTAGAATTATGTTTCAATTTTGTACAATTCGAATTTTGAGTATTACCACGACCTTGGCCTAATGGGTCCGCAAGTTGAGATAATTTTAGAGAAGGTGCAGCAGCATCAGTGAAATCTTTCAAGGGGTCTGCGGTGCCAGGAAGGTTGCGAAACACTGACGTGTGGAATAGCTTTCGAGTTTCTGCAAGAAATAAGTCCCTCATGGCTACATTTTTCTACAAAAGCTTTATTTTAAGTGGTCAGCGTGTTTCTATTTGTGATCTCTGGCTTCCACCGCAATGTTGATGAGATCTGTGCTCTTCTGGAATATTATGCAGCGTCAAGCGGTAATCCTTTACCGACCTTCCGGACAACCTATCGGGCGCATCTTCAAGGGTCAAGAAGTCCGAGTTTTCTTGGACTTCTTCACCCGTGAAGATGGGACAGATAGGTTGTCCCCAGACGTCGGTAAAGGATTACCGATCGACGCTGCGTAATATCGCAGAAGAGCGTACATCTCGTGTTTCTATTTGTGCGATAATATCAGAAAGTTTAACCGCCACTGAATGGATTGAGTAATAAACAGTTGCCACTTTACACACTGAAGTCTCTCTATTTTGCAGGTACAGAGCAGTTGTGTCTCCGTGAACCCATGACCATTTAGAAGACTTAAGTGTAAAGAGGACTGGTAACAATGACGTTCGTCAATACGTCCATTTACTTATTTATGGTCTACTTTAAGAGGCTGTCAGTAAATAACACTATAGCATGGAATCTTTAAAACGTTAGTTGACAAGGAATTAAACAATAAGTCGAAGCGACCGTGTTGTAATTTAAGGTCGTATCTCGAATTTGGCTCAAGAGACTCAGACAAGTCATGAGAAACATACGCCAGGAGAGTCGGTGTTCTTGCCGAAATTCGAATTGGGCGCCTCCGAATGAGAGAAGCTTCAAAGATAACTTGCTCGGTTTAAGACTGAATTCGAACGTCCTAGGTAAGGAGATCAAGTACAGTCTGCAGTTCTTCAAAACACGACTGCATCACTGCTGACTCTTAAACCAAATAAATAAATAAATAAATAAATAAATAAAAAGTGACTAAGTCCGTGCAGAAAAGTCCCTCTTGAGAAGCTGACAGTCTCTCGGGTATTCACACAATTGTTGATATCTTAAAGGAACGGGGGTTTCATGACCACGTTCACAACAGTTTGCAGGCCAGATTCATCGAGCCCACACACCCCCCCCCCTCCCCAAATACATTTAAAGTTCAATTTTAATAGCACCATTCCATCTAAACCTAGGTCTTCCAAGTTATTCATTCCTTCAGGATTCAATATAAGTATTTTGTAGGAAATTCTCTTCTTCTCCCAATGTTTGCTACATGCCCACTCTATCTCATCGCCCTTGACTTGATCACCCTAATAATATTTAGCACGGATACAGATCATGAAGCTTTTTTTTTGTGCATTTTTCTCCGTCATGGTCTTACTTCTTCTGTCGCACGTCAAAATATGCTTTTCAGCACGTTTATTAACATTCTTAGTAATTTCAAATGTAAACCACATTTACAAGCCTTCACCCTTCTGGATCGAAAACATCGACATTAGATATTTACATGCATGTAACTACACACACAGTAAACAATGGCATAAAAATGAGTTTTAACCAAAAACGTGTTAACATCGTACTAGCCACAGCATCAATATTATTACATTTACAGCTGCTAATTTTACATATATTTAACATTTTACATGTGAGACTGATGTATTAATATGATATATTACTTGCTATTAAATTCTCCCTGAGGATAATTTATCGCTGAAACATGTAAGAGGATTCAAAGTTTATGTATAACTTATAATTTTTTGTGCATATATTGGTGTATATAAATGATTACTCTTGTGTTTATACACTTACTGTAAACCGGAAATGTTGCTTTCCTGCTTAAATACGCCTGCAAATAGCTGCAAATTACTTTCCTGACTCTTTATATGTGCATCGCAGTACAGCAACGAACCTCGTTAATTCCTCTTCTAGGAACACTCCATCTGGTTTCTGGTAAACATTTTCCTGTAAAGTCACTGTGACATCGTAAAGCTTCGAATCTGCATGGAAAGTTTCGGTAGAGATGTAAAACGACACAAATCAGCTACTGTTCATACGGTGCTGATTGAACACTGGCACGACTCGCCGGCTTTATGCATTACTGCCGACCCTGCCACTATACTCTAGGACTTTATTGACAGTGGCAGTGGGCCAGGGTTAGTAACTAATGCTCACTTTGGTTTGAATTTCATGGCCAATACCATTGACATGCCGTCACTTCCAGCGTAAACAGACACGTCAATGACGCCAAACAGTATTTCGCCAAGCGTTTACACGAAATGGATCATTTTGGGTTTCTGCGGAACTTGATCTAGGCTATCGGTCTATTATTTGCATAAGTCTCTTCCTTAAGAAAGCACAGTTCGTTCCAAAAGAAGTCCATGTGAGCTATGGCGTGGACAAAGTGGCATTTTGGCACTTTCTCTGTGAGGACTTCGGTTTCCCCTCGGCAATTATCACTCCATTATTACTCCATATTCATGTTCATTCATCTGCCATCGATGTCAGAATTTAAATACTGAGAACGTCTCTAAGCAAACTACAAGCAACTAAGAATATCGGTCACAATATTTTAAAATACCGATATATAATACATTTTATCTCAGATTACGTTTTCCTCAAGTAAACGTTTGTTAAACGTGATAAATAGTGCAATTCCACTGTCTCCATCTGAAGCCCAGCCTACAATAAGCTGAGATGTCAAATTCGAGATTCCCTCCTCTGTCTTGCCTGTTAAATGTATACGGTTGTATTTAACCTTTTAAAGCTTAGCGGTAACTTTACATACGACCAGGTTTAACATTAAAAAATTCTACGTGGTGCCCATATTGCGTTTATGCGTTTTTTACGGATCTCAGAACAAACAGCAACTTTTGCCTTATAAAACATTAAGAGACTGGTTTTTATAACCGACGTGGAGAGTGTTTACAGCGCGGTACGCACTGAGTCCTTATATAAAAGAGATACGCTTCGTCTTTAAAGGGTTAATAACCAATATTTTACAGCGTTGAATAATAGGAATATTAATAAAAATGATTTAGAAGAAATGCGAAAAATCAGCCATGGCGTAATCTGATATCCCAGCGTATGTAAGACAGACGCAAACAAAAAAAACCTCACTCCGGACCAAGACTTGAGTCCACGACCTCCAAAATATGAAGAAAGAACTATCCTCTCGACTGTGATATAGAGTGCCTTGCTTGTTCTTTGTGCTTTCATGAAGTAATGAGGAAATGTACTTGCAAATGATTATTTACAAAACTGCGTTACGACATAGGCCTATCTGGAACAACCTTCAGGAAATACTACGGAAATACACTCAAAGGACAACATTAATTTGCTTTCCACTTCTTGTAAATCAACCGGAAGTTGAATTTATTCTCCTAGAGAGGTTAAAGTTTACGACTGGAAATAAACTGTATCGTCGAATGTAGGGTCCATTCATTTTCAGACGTCCTTAAACAGACAATGTAAAATATTTCAGATTTTATAATTAAATAATGAGGCACGCGATGGCGCAGTTGATTAAGGCACCGTGCTACAAGCCGAAAGGTCGCGGGTTTGATTCCTGATGGTGCCATTGGTATTATTCATTGCCTGAATCCTTCCGGCCGCACTATGGCCCTGGGATCGAGCCAGCCTTCAACAGAAATGAGTACCAGCAATATTTTCTGGGGGATAAAAGCGGCCGGTGCGTAGGGCTGACAATCTTACCACCTTCATGTGCTGAATGTCTTGAAATCCGGGAGCCTCAACCTCCTGGAACCCCAAGGGCCTGTCCAGGCCTGTAGACGGATTGCTTACTTGACAATTAACCCTTTGAAGGCGAAGCGTATCTGTTTTATATAAGGACTCAGTGCGTACCGCGCTGTAAACACTCTCCACTTCGGTTATAAAAGCCAGTCTCTGAATGTTTTATAAGGCAAAAGTTGCTGTTTGTTCTGAGATCCGTACAAAACACATAAACGCAATGTGGGCACCACGTAGAATTTTTTAATGTTAAACCTGGTCGTATGCAAAGTTACCGCTAGGCTTTAAAAGGTTAAATAACAAAATTATTTTGTATGGGAAATTTCGTAAAGTTTCAGAGAGTGTGCTCGACTTTGAACTGGCCACTTCCTGAACTATACACTTGTCTGTTCTCCTGTCATTACTGGAAACATTCCTGGAGGTTATTCTCTGCACGTATTTTCAGTACTGTCTTCACATCACTG
Organism: Coptotermes formosanus; assembly: GCA_013340265.1. Taxonomy (NCBI): domain Eukaryota; kingdom Metazoa; phylum Arthropoda; class Insecta; order Blattodea; family Rhinotermitidae; genus Coptotermes; species Coptotermes formosanus. The sequence goes on along the minus strand of BLKM01000841.1, from coordinate 806,791 downwards.
CGAACCTTTTTGAGCGATTCAAATACACAGCCCCTGAAACAGACTAATATCTTTTAAGAAAATTACCCTTAATATGACCTGGGATAAAACGCCTCGCTCGGTTGTTTAAATGTCAGATGATAAAGTCCATGAAGTTTAAAATTTACATATATGATTTCAAACGAGAAATTAATTTGCTGGTAGACCTATTTAGTGACGATAACAGCCAATGTTGTAATTTGTGTAAATTACATTAACACTGATGAACATTTTTATATTACTAAAAATCGGATCAAGTGACTTTTGTGCTGTGTTACATGAAAGCTTCTCAACTCGTTTAAAATCACTGGACGAAAGAGACAGACAAACAAGTACGTTAATCCCCTAAGCGTTTCTTCTCACAAAGTACAGTAATTAGTAGAGAAATCGAGCAAATTGGCTCAAGCCGCGCGCCTCTGACTTGTGTTCGGCACGAACACGTTTCGAATCTTAAACCGTGACATCGACTGACCCAAAGAAGAATCATCGTGACTTCTTTTCACAGACTTTATATTGTCCACTCCGTGCATGTACTATCACAATAGTATGTATTCATATGTATTTTTTACACCAACTCGAACACAAAAATTACATAGAAAACTTTTACAGAAAACTTTAAGCACGTCCCAAAATCAGTTTAACACTGCTAACTCCGTGCATTGTCGTGATACTAATTTTTATATTAAAACCAACAAAATGCAATGTGTACTCTTTTCATTGCTTTTGCACTTCACTCCGACATGTTTCGACGTATGGAAAAGAAGAATGCAACAAACGAAGACAACACATCGAGTCTGTCAACAGATGTTAAAAAAAAATTTTGGTGCACTCCCTGAAGATGACGTTCCGTACGTCGAAACATGTCGGAGTGAAGTGAAAAAGCAATAAAAACAGTGTACAGTGCATTTATTTGGTTTTATTATAACAATTACGTCGCAACATTTTTGGGTGCGTCGACTGCACCCTCCTCAGGTAAACACTGAACACTAAACAAATAAAATGCACAACCTCAGGTTAAACTAGTAATCACAACACTTTAATACGTCGTGTGGTGATAACTACTTTACCCAGAGCTTGTGTATTTTACTTGTTTAGTGTTCAGTCTTCCCTGACGATGGTGCAGTCGACGCAACGAAACATGTTGGGGCGTGCTTAAACTTTTGCGTAAAAGTTTTTTACTTAAATTTTGCGCATGAGTTGGTGTAAAAAAACACATATCACCGTGATTTTGAATCTCCATGAACACTCCGGGATGGAATCCGAATTACGCCAAAGCCGCCTTCTTGCACGTCCTTCCGACGAAATGATCATTATCCCTTACCTCTAAGTTGAAAATTTTGTTACCGACAGTGTGTTTAAATAAACTACAAATAAGTAAAAAAAAATCGCTAATCCCAGTGGCCGCGCGGTCTAAGGCGTATGTCTGCGGCCAAGCGGTTTCTGAGATAGTGGGTTCGAATCCTACCGGGGGCATGGATGTTTGTGTCTTGTGGTTGTTTGTGTTGTCAGGTAGAGGTCTCTGCGACAGGCCGATCCCTCGTCCAGACGAGTCCTACCGACTGTGGTGTGTGTTTGAGTGTGACCAAGTGAAAATAAAAACAACCTCGACACCTACTGTGAGTAGGTACAAGAGGACAGGACTACGAAACGAAACGACGATAAATAAAAAACAAGAAAATTAAAGCACGGTTTCAGTACATGAAGTTCCTTATGAACGCTAGACGCTTACCGAGAGAATAAAGAAAAAAAATGCCAATACTAAAGGGGGCGAAGGCAAGTTTCACTGGTCCCAGCAGAATTCCTTTCAATTTGAGCCTTCTGTATACATACGCCCGAGAAACGGCAAAACGCAGGGCTATAGAAATGTGAAAGGCCTAGTTATGAGCAGCAATAGACAGCTCGGGGATTCTAAAGGGAATCGATTCAAAACCTCAACTGATACGAAATTCCATTCGCCAGTGCTGGTCTGTGTTCTGCAGTGGGAAGTGAAAACTCAATCGCGCAAGGGCGAGCCCGCACGCATTGTACATATGAGCTTTTATCAGCCACACAAATCGTAACGTACGTTAACCACTAACGGCTAAAACCTGATGGAAGACATATCGTTGTGTTTCATAAATTATCAAAATAATAGGGAATACAGTCTAACACAGCACATTAATTATAAAAACAATAAATTTTTTATAAAATAATATAAAAACTAAAATCTTTTCTGATAACAAAAAATATATCTGTTAGTATTCTCTATTATTTTGACTGTTCTCTTAAAAAGCTTTCAGAATCGAATAAAGCTACACTAGGATATCATACTACAAAAATATTTTACTTTACTTCGTCCTTCCCTCTTCTACCTACTTGTTCAAAGTAGGTGTCGAGGGTTTGTGATTTCACTTGATCACACTCAAGCACACACCACAGTCGGTAGGACTCCTCTAGACGAGGGATCGGTCCGTCACAGAGACCTCTACCTAACAACACAAACACTGTACAAGACAAACATCCATATCCCCGGTGGGATTCGAACCCAAAATCCCAGCAAGCGCTCGGCCGCAGACTTACGCCTTAGACCGCGCGGCCACTGGGATCGGCCTACTACAAAATAATGCCTACAAATTCCATTGGCCGAGGGGAGGGGACAGGGGGCTGAACCTTGGATCAGAACCAGACTTCCTGTGTTATGTAAGGTTCTCGTAAGGATGACTTCCTGTAGTTTGAGAGATAGATACAACCGTTTGGGAGTTTACTGCTGCCTCCAGCTTCAGGGTAGAAAAGATAGGAAGAATTAGCGGTATGTAATGCTAACGACTTATCCATTGAGCTGTTTCAACAGTATGGCTTTATTAACCGTTTACAGTCCAGTGACAGCCATATGTACGAACTCCCGTAACACTTGAAACTCTTAACTCTGCCCACAAAGTGCATGTCGTGTATCCCGTATGACTGTCAGAACAAACTGCGAGAGTACTGTTTATGATAAAGAAAAAAAATTTTTTTGTGAGGCTCGAACTGAAATTTTGTACGCACCTTCAGACAAATTTCACTGAGGGAAATACAGACCATTCATGTGTAATTACGACAGTGAAATTTACTACAACATGATTGCAGTGGTGAATATTCCCGTCTGGTCAGCAGTGCATCCAAAGACTCAAAGACTACAAAAGTGAAGGGGTAGATAAACAAGTATTTTATCTTTTCCACTAAATACAGATTCAAATTTAATATTATTCATTGCGTGTTTTGTGCTTGCAGTCACTTACAGACACTAACATAACTAACTCCATGGAGCAGAGGCCTTCTTGAGAAGCTAACAGTTTCTCAGCTAGTCAAGATATTTCCCGAATTTTAAGGAACCCGGAGGTTCATTACCGCATTCATAAAAGCCAGCCACCTATCCTTATCACAGACACTAACGCATGCACGCAATAAGATTATAAGATATGCTTATACAGGAGCCCTCCTACATGTTTCAGCAATAAATCGCCAGCCTCAGCCAGACGTCAGTGCAAAAGAATATGCGATATTAGTACATCGATTTATATGTACAATTTAAAAATATATAAAAGCAGCAAACCACTACAATACGGATATTACGGCTGGTACGGTGTAAAAATACTCTTGGTTAAAATATACATACATGCCGTTGTTTACAATGTGTGTAGTTATATGTATAAAGACATCTAATATCGACTTTTTCGATCGACGTTTGTATACATGTAACTAAAAGAAAAAAAAAAGCAGTCCCACTACAGGCCTGGACAGGCCCACAGGGTTCCAGGAGGTCGAGGCTCCCAGATTTCTAGAAAATCGGCGCTGGAAGGTGGTAAGGTTGTCAGCCCCACGCACCGGCCGCGTTTACCCCCCAGGAAATATTCCTGGTACTCATTTCTGTTAGAGGCTGAGTCGACCCCAGGGCCATAGTGCGACCGACAGGATTATGTCAATGAAAAATCCACTGACACCATCGGGAATCGAACCCGCGACCTGCCGGTTTGTAGCGCAGTGCCTCAACCAACTGCGCCACCGCGGCCCCACATGTAACTACACACACTGTAAAAAATGGCGTGTCAGTGTATTTTAACCAATCATATGTCCACATCATACCAGCCATAATATCCACATAATTACATTTACAGGCTGACTTTATATATTTTAACATTGTACTTGTAAAATTAATGTACTAAGATTGTACATTCCTTTGTCCTGACGTCTTGCTGAGAATGGCCATTTATCGACAAAACATGTAGGAAGGTTTATGTTTATGAGTATCTTATAATCATACGGTGTGCATATGTTGGGGTGTGTTTGTCTGTCCATTCAACCACTTCCAAAACCTCAATGAACGTCATTTTCTGGAGGGGATTCCCGCTACTGGGAAAAAGGCAGAACCTCGAAGATATGTCGTGTGTTCTAGACGACTTGTAAGGAAGAAATCCATCTGTTGGTGTCCTGATGGTGTAGCTGGCGTGTGTTTGGATGGATGTTGTAAGATTTACCACACAATCATTTCTTATGTTTTTCGTGGTGCTCCTGTTTAGAGGACGTTTCAATTAATAACGTAAGTTTGCAAGTCACTTTATTATTACGAGCGCTGTAAAATATTATGTGTTTATTTTACATAAATCAAAAGTTACATCAATTTAAGTTACGTGCTGCAAAGCTTAAAACGACATTTAAAAAATATTACCGCATAAAGCAAGAGTGCGTGGGTTTTAAATGCCCGCGTTGAGGGTTACCAGAGATAATGAAAGTGACAGTCAGTTATTCAGGAGAAATGAACTGTTGGTGTGATGATAAAGTAAGCTGGGAAAGCTTCTCTGATAACGAGCGTGCTTGAAGGCTCACAGAAAGTTTTACCAAGTGAACTACGGCTTAAATCCATGTTACAGTTTTAAATTCTAATGACATACTTAAGAAAACATGAACGTCATAAAATGAGCATCATTTTGATGCATGAATTTGCTCCCATCCCTTCGCTAAACCGTAACAAAATTGACAACCGTTCTTGCAAGCAGAAGATAAAGACTTTGAGAGACAAAGAGAGATCGATGAGAATATTATGTGCTTGTACAGCGTAAAATAGATTCAGATTTATAGCCGAGTTCATATTCTGCCCATTGATGTGTAATTAATCTACAGATTGGTGACAGCACTCTATAATTGTTCAGAGACATAATTACTAACCAGCCGATGAAGTGACAGTTGAGGTAATCACGCGGTAAGTATGAAGGTTCCGTTTTCTGGAATGTGATACTGTGTCGCTTGCAGCTACTTACAGGCGTTTTGAAGAAACCTACTACTTCTACTTCAGACTGAATTCCACTATGTGTCTCTCCGGGAGGGAGGGAGGTTTATGTCTTACTGTTACGCTACACAAGGCTACACTATACTGTACTATATTACACTACACTATACTATTCTACACTATGTTATACTACACTATGCTATACTATACTATACTATACTATACTATACTATACTATACTATACTGCACGATACTGCACTATACTATACTGTACTATACTATACTATACTGTACTATACTATACTATGCAATACTATACTACACTACACTATACTATACTATACTATACTATACTATACTATACTATACTATACTATACTATACTATACTATACTATACTATACTGCACGATACTGCACTATACTATACTGTATCATACTACACTGTACTGTACTATACTATACTATGCAATACTATACTACACTACACTATACTATACTATACTATACTATAATATACTACACTATACTATACTATACTATACTACACTATACTATACTACACTACGTCTTCCACCTTGCGGATGGAGGCAACAGCTTCCTCTGAAAGGCTGGTAACAAATGCCAGTCTACACGTCACATCCCAAACAACAGCAATATTCATAGCCTATGCATTTGTTTCGAAAACTCATTTGCTGTTCCCGACTGGCCTAACCGCGGCCTATGTTCTACCTGACATACACAAGATAACTACCTATAATTACTTTGAAATTAAACCAAATGAAAATAAAAAGTGAATACCTCAGCCTTGACAGAAATTGAGAAGATCTGATCAGAAATCATACATTCCTTACTTTAGAAATCTAATGTTTTTTATACCTATAGTTCGCGTTGCAATTAGAGCACCAAGAAGTCATCTCCAATACGTTGTAACGCACAGACCAGACCATGTAAAATGTTTAATAACATCGGTGTGCATTTGGCTTCATACGCTGTTGTGATGAAACTTTGTTCAATTAAAATATTGAGGCTAGTTTCAGTGTCACCTGTTTAAATTATCTAAACTTCGTCGGTTGTCTATAACATTGTCATCAGCACGTAACCTATATGTCGTCACCAGGAAATATTAAAATAATTTTATGCACAGTGAGAGGTTACTAACAAAGTTTTAAATATAAATTCATACGAGAACAACCATGTAGTTTTCCTGTCAGGAAATGAATTTAATTTCGAAACAGCTTCAAAATTAGTTAAATGGACTTAGGCTTCTTAATCATTAATAAGGCGATTTTTGTTCCGAAGCAATAACAAATCAGCTGTTTCAAAACAATCGTAGTAGTTACCACAGCTTTGTTTTCCTCACAAGTAACAAGTACTTGAAGCAAAGAGCAAAATTAAGTTACAAATATTCCCTTGCATTTTAGTGAAATAGGATTGACACACTCGTAATCCGCTTTTAAAAACAACTGAAGCATTCACACTGATAGAACACTTATCATCAGCTAACACCATCGCAACACAACAGAAACTGGAGGAACTGATGCCGTAAGTCTCGTCACTGTGCAGTCATACTGCTCAAGTCTAAACAACCAAGAACAAAGAAAAAACGGCGTAAGTTTCAGTAACGTTTTAAAATATAATAAAGGAGAACATTTTAAAAATGCTAAGCTTTCCAACTGACAAAAATCACATGGCAGTCTTCAGTCGGGACTTAAATCCGATATAATGCAGTACAATACAACGTAATAAATGTGATACTTTCATGGTTATTAGGAACACACTATACCAATCTGTAACACGATGGCAAGATTACAGATTTCAATACCCACTCAGAAAACTAAAAGTTATGAAATTCTGCATATTTCTACAAAAATATCCCGATAATGACTTTCTTATAAGCCGAAACATGTCGCAGTATTGTAAAACAAGCAACTTCTTTTATTAATAAAGAGTGTTTTTGGACTGGATTACTGCTGTTTTTTGGTCTTGTACTCTAAACACAATGGGGTGTGTCGTATCGAATTAATTGTAGAAAACTTTAAATATTTTACTGCAAAGCACCCTAAAAGTGTATTGAGATGTGACCCGGTGTACATTGGCAGATAGGTACCAACGTTTTGAAGAAACCTGCTACCTCCTTCTTAGGGATATAAATTCCAATCAAATTTCAGTTTTGTATATTTTCAACTTTAAGTTTGTACATAACAGACGGAAAGATAAAGGTTATCAACTGAACAGCAGCAAGTATTCTCCAAACTGAATGTTCTCGCCATTTATCTAAATACCTACACACATTAATACAAACTCTTCTAGTGACAGAACAGAAATGGCTTCGTGGTGCGCTCTGGTGCAGGTTTGTTCAAATTTCAAGTTGTGTTCCGGCCATCGCAGCAGGTAATGGTAGACAAGGACGGCAACATTCACACTCTCACGCCATGAAATTATATGGGAAGTGACGTACCCATCCCTACTCATTCTTAATGTTGGCAGTAGATGCATATGAAAGCACAGCTTTACGCCCTGGCCGCTTTAACTCCGACAAAACAGTTCCCCGTAACCGCTGAGTAGGAACGTGGGTGACCCTCAGTGCCCACTGGACGTTTTAAAGAAGAGAACAGTCTTTTGACCCTGCCGGTGTTCGAATTAAGATTCACCTGTCATTCAGGCCATAGCCTAATCCCTATACCGACTACCCGTAAATAATATTAGGACGGTATGTAGTATATAGTTCGATCCCAGTGGCCGCGCGGACTAAGGAGTGGGTCTGCGGCCATTCGCTTGCTGGGATTGCGGGTTCGAGTCCTGCGGGGGGCATAGATGTCTGTATCGTGTGAATGTTGTGTGCTGGCACGTACAGGTTCCTGCGTCGGGCTGATCACTCGTCCAGAGGAGTCCTACTGAGTGTGGTGTGTCCATCCGAATGTGATCTTAAAGCCTCGATAACGAGAACGCCCTGGCCCACTAGGGTCTGCTGCGCCATGGAAAAAAAAATGTAGTGTTATCGCATGTTGTTACTACTTTTAAGAGCTATTTATATCACATGTATGTACTTGACGGTGGAATTTCTTGCAACGTGAGCATCTGGAAAACGGAGAATCAGAACGGAAGGCAATGTTAAAATGACCCTTACGGACGTAAGATGCAAGAAAGATTGTGACGTGTATAGAAGTTCGCTGATGATTGTGTCCATGGCGGGCGTTAACACGAGCGGTGCTGAAACTTCCATGCTATATTCCTATACAATTACGTTCTAATTCATTATATGTTCAGAAGTTCTAACATAAAGCAGAGTGCGCTACGCAGTTTTTTACTGCGAAGTGGCAGTCCGCTTTCAGTGTTTACAGTTGTTGTCGTTGTCGTCGTCGTCGTCGTCGTCGTCGTCGTCGTTGTTGTTGTTGTTGTTGTTGTTGTTGTTGTTGCAGTCTATGCGACATTTAGAACAGCCCATTAGTCTCGTGAACATCCACTTGAAATGAAACCAACCGTACAAAATTAAATTACTCGTTCACGTTGCCTGAAAATATGCTACCATGTAATTACGTCTGTTCTATATGACGGTAATAAAACTGAGTCTTCTCGAACACATGATCTTCATAAGGGCGGCTTTAATGGTTGAATTCATTTATTAAGATGCAAGTATAGGTAGAAAAATTACAATTAAGACGACAAAGCTTAAAGTAACGTTAAACGAAGCAATACACAAACAAAAACAAGAAAAAATTACAAATATACGATAACAGAAACCAAGGATTTAACAATGTAGTTTAACAAAAGGAAAGTAAAATCCGCGACATTACAGCTTCTCAAAGCGACGCTAATAAAAATTCGAATCTTTTGGAATATGACGTCGTGTCGACTAGTGAGCAGTTACCGACGTTTCGGAGAAGACTACTGCCCCTACCTTCAAGGTTCAAGTAATCACAGAAAAGCTACTTGGACTATGTGGAGTCCTGAAGATGGAAGCAGAACATCCTCCGAAATTTTTATAGCTATTTACCAGTAAACACGGTGTCACACTCAAAAAGATATTAATTTCCAAATAGGTAACATCTCATTAGAGTTGGAATGTCGGCATATTTGCAGAGCAAATCAGCCGAAAAATCACCTCTGGCCGAGGAACTACGCTTCACCTCAGGGCAACATGTTCTGTTACTGCCCTTTAACCTTTTAAAGCCTAGCGGTAACTTTACATACGACCAGGTTTAACATTCAAAAATTCTACGTGGTGCCCACATTGCATTTATGTGTTTTGTACGGATCTCAGAACAAATAGCGACTTTTGCCTTATAAAACATTAAGAGATTGGTTTTTATAACAGAAGTGGAGAGTGTTTACAGCGCGGTACACAATGAGTCCTTATTTAAACAAATACGCTTCGTCTTTAAAGGGTTAAAGCTCAGTGGTTCACCACGACGAATATCACAATTCTGTACTTTGCCCACATCCTTCATTACGTCTTGCACATGATTCTTACAATAAGCAGCCATTATTTCCATACACAACATTCACAAACTGTTGTCTCCAATGGAAGCAAACTCTGTTCTCAGCGAGGTATGAACTAAACATCTACATGTAATTTAGATGCCCAGGTGCCATTCCGGCTCAGTTTGTATGACATTTCTGGTGGTAAAAGTGGCACTGGGACAGACTTCTGGTCCAGTGCTTCGGTTTTCGCCTGTCAGCATCATTCCACACTTGCCATATGAGATAATTAATTCATGTATGAAACAATTGAAAGAATAGTATTACGTCCATTAGAGTTACGTCTATTTGCGTATTAAGTAACAAAAGTTGTTACGTACTCAACGCTAGCAGAATCAACCCTAAATACATTAATGACTGTGAAGACGTGTTTGTACCCACTCTGTGTTCGATAACAAAATTTTATTCGGTCGCATAAAGTTCGTACTTCAAATAGGGCCCACTATATGTCCTGGGTGGCGTTTGGGCGATTATAAGAATTTCTATGAGATTTTTATTGCAAGTAATAGTTCCAGACATTTTGAACCCACTAATAATTTGTTTTGTTTAAGATTTAATCCAAAAGGTGTTCCTTTTAGTTTAAACTCTTAAAATATTGGCACTATTAGAATATTTTGTACTCTTATAACTGTGTGGTTTATAACACTTCCACCCTTGGCTGTATCCAGCAACTGATAGTGATTTATTAGCTACAGCCACGTGCTAAATTGTGCTATCTGAAAAACACAACATAGTAGATTAAAACTTTTGTACAAATTAAGTTTACTGAGTTTTAAATTAATTTTCACACCACGAAAGATTATATAGCGAAGAGATTCTAAATTCAAAACAGAAAACAGCTGCGTAGTAGAGAAATTTCCTGTTTATCTCGTGTTTAAAATGACCTTGCTCTAAAAGTCACATGGGTAGTTACGCCACTTCACATCTGCTCAAATTTTCCCTGTCTTCCATCAATCTTCGTATCCTACCGTACCCTGCATATCATTTACACTAAATATATTTTGCAGGATTTTTAGAAATTTAGTCAATACCGAATTTCTCAACAAACTGTAACTTTAGGTTTTGAGTGTCCTAACACGTTTAATTTAGAGAACGTCCGTCTTACAGCGACCCCTGCACGACAGCTGTTATGGAATCTTTGTCGCATAGGAAGCTGTTCGTTACATTTTCATAGTCTGATGAATAATAATTACTTGTCCTTAATTTTTATTCCTTTAACATTCTTACATGAATGCAAACTGCACACTGCAATTGTAATTAACCTTTCAAAGCCTAGCGGTAAATTTACATACGACCAGGTTTAACATTAAAAAATTCTACGTGGTGCCCACATTGCGTTTATGTGTTTTGTACGGATCTCAGAACAAACAGCAACTTTTGCCTTATAACACATTAAGAGATGGGTTTTTATAACCGAAGTGGAGAGTGTTTACAGCGCGGTACGCACTGAGTCCTTATATAAAACATACGCTTCGCCTTTAAAGGGTTAAAATTGACATGACAGGCAATGCACATATAACGTAACAATGAGGCGCGTTCGCGTAACCATTGTTGCCGTGGAAAAACAATAAGTATTACATATTCTGCGTGTGTGTCTGTAGCCTTAGTTATCCACCACGCAACGTGCATGCGCCGCGTTATAGTGTCATCTGTGGCATTTCTAGCTTTACCGTATTTTTCCACAATATCTCATAAAGGGCATGATTTTCGGAAAACAGTTACTGAACACAAAATGTTTGTTTTGAATTTCTCTATATTTTTCTCAGAAACATTTGTCATTATAAGAAGAAATGAGCGAGATATTAACATAAATGTACATAGGTCTTCATGTACAGTACCCGTTATTCTTGTCGGATTTTAATAAACCTTAACTTTTCTCGACAGACTTTCGAAAAATACTGAGATATGAAATTTAATGAAAAGGCGTTCAGTGGGAGTCGAGTTGTTCAATGCGGACGGACGGACGGACGGACGGACGGACGGACACGAGGAAGCTAAGAGTCGCTTTTCGCAATATTGTGAACGCGCTTAAAAACTACTGTGTTCAATAGCTACTCAAATGAACAAGAAATTCCCCTGCTATACAATCGTAATTTTCATTACCGTCATTACAGAAGACAGACCGCGTTCTTTACAGAAATCTCTAACCATTATTCTAAGACACAACACAGTATTTTATTCGTCAATATGCACGTCATAAGGATCAGGAGTTTACGTATTAAATTCAAAAGCATTAAGATTAATTGCTTCCTACATGTGTAACGTGTTATAACACCGCCTTTTACTGAAACGCATATCTCTTTAACCTTTTAAAGCCTAGCGGTAACTTTACGTACCACCAGGTTTAACATTAAAAAATTCTACGTGGTGCCTGCATTGCGTTTATGTGTTTTGTACGGATCTCAGAACAAACAGCAACTTCTGCCTTATAAAACATTAAGCGACTGGTTTTTATAACCGAAGTGGAGAGTGTTTACAGCGCGGTACGCACTGAGTCCTTACAGACACGCTTCGTCTTTAAATGGTTAAACAAGCAGTTTCCGCTGACTCGCAATTCAAACGAAGTAATACTTTATTGACGAGAATGCCAGTCTTCTGGAATAGTTTTCGACTGGCTTAAAGTCGGGGGTAGGAACTGCCTCCAAAGTGATGGATGGTATAGGCGAGTCCCTATGTGCGAGTGCATCGTGCCCTAGAAAACTGCATCCTATCTCCAGGAACAAAAGTGTAATAATCCACATTCCAAGACCCTATTTAAGTTACATTTTAATATTATCCTCCTTCTTTGGCTATGTCTCTTTCACGTTCTTTTTTTTTGGCTTATTTAAATGTACTGTCAAAAGTGCAGATTACTGAATGATAGTCAGATTAATGAAAAATAAATTGAAAATTAAGCGGAAAAATCTGAGGCATTTTAAGTCAATGTCCTATTGGCCATTTGTCTGAAGGAAATGAGAACAAACAAGAAGGACGTCAGTCAGTGTCACTGATTTTCCGGCAAAGATTTAAACCCGGCACCTCCGGACTATGAGGGAGTAGGATACTATCTACTTGGACCGCAATTTTCGGCCAAAGCTTGCTCTAAAGTGGTCTCGTCACTTAATGTTCTTCGATTACAATTCTGTATGTCTTGCATGCCACTGACGCCTACTAGGTATTCCAGCCAGCCACATCAAAGCGGACTAAAATGAATGTCCTGCCTACGACTGAAACAGGTTTATAACTACGGATAAACGGTAACTTTTAGAGAACCATTAGAAAGAGCATTAAATCTGTGATGTTATGGATACAGTCACTTGAATATGGTTTACTTTAGTTATTACTTTTTAATCACATCCCCTTCAATAAATCTATTCATATCGGTGGCTAAGCATACAGGAGAATGTTTAACACGTAAACTGTTTACAAGCTTCCATTTAACTAATACATGTTTACAGTGATGGCCAGGGAACACTGACTGTGGTCAATCGACTTTATAAGCTGTCCAAGGAAGCACCTCAAAATCAGTGGCGGATTATTGTACATATAACGATGACAGTTGGGTTTCATAAAAAAAAGTAAGTAATTCAGAGAAGAGCCACTTTTTCCCCTGAAAATTCTCCAATTTTCGAAAAAGTACGACCGTAATTTTTAAAGTACATATTAAAATAATACAGAATAGGCAAAATGCATGGCTGACTGCTGCTACACACCTGTCAAAGTGAAATAAAATCTAACTTTAATCGAAATAAAATGCTTCAATATAGATTGAAAGTACAAGGTCTAGAGCGTCACAGTGCTTGCTGCTGATTGCCCTTTGCAAAGGAAGTTCCTAAATATGCCAAATTAAATGAAGTCTGGAATCTCCCCTTTGCTTTCCATCCTAATTCGGTTTCATCTTCAGTAGCAGCACTCAGCCTCCATTAACGTAGCGCAACATGGATGGTACTTAAAGGGAACTGAAGGCATTGCTTTAATTCGAGAACACAATTTGTTGTTAGCTCTCGTGTGATTTTTCTTATTTCCCCTGCCAAGAATTCAAGATTTTTTATAGTTTGATTTGAACTTCAAGGTCACACAGGTAATTGCTATGATGTAAATTCATCAACACTGGCAAGGATCTCTCTTACCTGACCCTTTGTAAGTTCACCTCACAGAATCCGATCGAAGATTATGTCGAAGTTGAAGATCATGCCTAAAACTAATGTAAACTTCATTTAAAATTCAGTTCTTTCCTAACAGAGAACAGAGTCTGTCTCCATTACACTCAGCACCTGGCAAAGCTGTACAGTATGACATAAAAACGTTAAGTACACTGTGTGGGGGAAAGTGCAGAGATTGCCCACTTTTGTTCGGTTATTTGGTGGTTAATCTTGTAGCAATAATGTATATCGCCAGAGAAAATAATAAAACAAAGTGTAGATGAACTTTACCTCTCCACAGTGCTGAAATTACGGTTTGCAACAGTATCGTTCATCTTAGTTTAAAAAACGGAGAGGTGTTTAATGAGCAAAGCATATAACGTAACATGGTTCCGTGTACTGGGTTGTTTCAAACTTTGAGAAGAGGTGAACTGAGAGGGTTCTATGCAAATACAACAGGCAGTTATGGCTTCCTGAAACTCCTTAGAATTTGTCATACCATACATAACGATGTCCACACTCTGCCTCTCGCTTTCACACACACACACACACACACACACACACACACACACACACACACAATGGCTATCATTTGTTTGAAGTCAATTAGCCAGTCTTGTACACTGCATGTGACATTTTAACCCTCACCAGTTCCAATTATTCTTCTGCGTTTCAACAGTCTGGTCCAAATTAATTTTCCACAAGATCTCTAACGTTCGAACTACAAAAGCAGGCATTAGGTGGCATGAACTTGGGGAAACCATCACACTATTCTATCAAAAACGTGTCGATTTGAGCTCGATATTAATCCTGGTACAGCGGAAAGGGCTGTCGAGTTTAACTCGACATGGGATTGATAGAAGTTAAACGAATGTGTTACTCCAAGGACATGAACTAAAGTTAATGAATCAAAAGTTACAAAAATATTATGCTAGATATCGTCTATTGTCCGAAATATACGCGTCTTTGATGCACATGACTTCCGGTAGATGATGCTACCTATTACTCACGAGACTGGCCGTCACTGCACTGACTACTGTTTTTTTGAGATTCATGTCTTCTAGAATGTGACGTTGTGTCGCTCGGTGTGTAGTCCCCGGTGCTCAGAAGGAGCGTTGTACCTTAGAAACATGCAGTGACAGCTGACATCCAAGAAGACTTGAATCTTCAACAACGCCGCTGAGAAATCTAAAACCTCGCAATCTTTCCTTATATACTTTAAGACTATTATTTGGCATAAAATTGCAATACCAATGTTGCATATAATCAGTCACAAACAGACTCTCTAAAACACATATCCTACACATCGCTTAGTCCGTTTTGGCACGGCTAATAAGTTGTTTCGGAACTGACAGAATGTTACTGCCTAAAAAATGAAACAGTTCAGATCTGCGGTCTTCTGGGATATTACGCAAGGTCGAAGGGTAAAGGATTACCCACTGACACTGCGTTAATATCGCAGGACGCAGGTCTCATGAACATCGGGGCGGAAGCCTGAAATGACAAATGAAAGAGTCTGTAAATAAATAACATTTTGACTTCAATATGTTTCTTTATTGCGTAATTAAATTTTAAATTAGACAATAATTTTCTTCAGCGAAACCGAATGATAAGAATTTTCGTTGCGTAGAAGAAGTCAAGACAGTACAGAAATTAGAATTGTTAATGTCACAGACATTTCTTATATTAGCATATACTTCGTTATCACACAGATACGAATTAAGTAAAAGCCGAGTCCTTATTCATACACGAAATTTACCAGAAATTAATATAAAAGTATAAGAATTTTGTAAAGGTTTCAGTGTAACGTTGATTTTTACACGAAGATGATTCTCCTTTTATATCATTATTCCACACAAAAAGCTACTGTTGATTTCTTGTCCTTAACCCTTTAAAGACGGAACGTACTCTGTTTTATATAAGGACTCAGTGCGTACCGCGCTGTAAACACCCTCCATTTCGGTTATAAAAACCAATCTCTTAATGTTTTATAAGGCAAAAGTTGCTGTTTGTTCTGAGATCCGTACAAAACACATAAATGCAATGGTGGCGGCACCACGTAGAATTTTTGACTGTTAAACCGGGTGGTACATAAAGCTACCGCTAGGCTTTAAAAGGTTAATTCACGTACAAGACTCCCATTTTTTTTTTCAGAAACATGGTATACTTTGTATTCCTTTACAGAATTGTTTCCTTTACAGGATTTACAAACTGTATTTCTAATCCTACTTAATATTCTATTGTTCATCTGGTGGCAAATTTTGTACTAATGTTGCAACTTATGCGCAATGAACTGCATTTTCTAATTGACTGCCCTGAAGTCACTAGTGGTGTAAATGTTGTCTCCTTGCTCCCTTCCTAACACCAGGTTCTGCACCTCAATTCCTCTTCACGCAAAATTGCTCATATATTACAAACTTACTGCTAACTTTGTCTAATGAGCTTCGACCGACAACCCCCCCCAACCCCACATCCCAAAACAACATCACTGTAATCAATTCACTAACCAACCACAGCAACAAAATTAACGCTATATTCGTGTCTCGTTTTGTTGCAGCACGTATTTTGAAATTAGCACGACCACGCAACTTACATGATGCAAAGGCAACAACCTTTGATCTTGACGTAGAAACACGTACAAAATATGTTTCGTTTCGCAGTCCTTCCCTCTTCTACCTACTCACAGTAGGTGTCGAGGTTGTTTATTTTCACTTGATCACACTCAGACACACACACCACAGTCGGTAGGACTCCTCTGGAGGAGGGATCAGTCTGTCGCAGAGCCCTGTACCTGACAACACAAACACTGTACAAGAGACAAACATCCATGCCCCCGGTGGGATTCGAACCCACGATCCCAGTAAGCAAGCGGCCGCAGACCTACGCCTTAGACCGCGCGGCCACTGGGATCGGCTACAAAATATGTGCTAATCGTAATTTGTTGTTGGAGACAGTTTTGTAACTCGACATTTAATTAAGCTCATAAAAAAGGCGCCAGAAATAGTATGTCGTTTACTTGACTGTACTAGCAACTTAAAAAAGTAAGCTGACCATACACTGACACGTGGCAAAATTATACTTGCGACAGGTTTCCATCAACTCGTCAATAGCAAGTCGGTCAGCATATTCTGGAAAACTCTGTATAAAGTTAGATAATATGGCGAAAGTTAGCACTGTTTATGTAAATAACTTGAATGACAATGTAAAATCATGGAAGGTAAAAGAGTTGAATTTTCATGATAAATGGTTGTTGATTGTACAGCTGATTTTAGCAAAATAATGCAGAAAATCATTCGCTATCAAAATGATTCATGACTGCCATTTTCGACTTCTAATTAAAATTCACCCTGCGTATGTTGTCCAAACCTACATAAATACACCAAAACATAAGACTTCGTTAAATAAGTTGCGAATGAACAAAACACTACAACGTGACAAAATATCCTGACTTAAATTTTTGTCAAAAATTTTTGTTAATTTTTGCATACAAGCCAGGACTCATGTCTCTTACCTTCTCGATTATGAATCAGTGATTCCTACATCAAGAAAGGAAAGTGTGTTAGAGAAGACTTCGTGCAATACCAAACTCATCTATCACTGGCTGTTTTAAGTTTCTGAAAAGTTACAGCTGTGGTCAAACCTTTCGGACCAACATGAAGTATTTCTGGGCATCATGTCTTGAATTTAAGGCATCTGATCACGAAACACACAGTGCTTCACTGAACACCTGTTCTTTTTATGATGTTTACTGCCAGAAACCAGAAATACGCTAAGTTAGTTTCCAAAAGCTGGCATATGCTCATTTTCCACTGTTGCCACCTTCCATCTAGCAGTCACACTAGAAAGCCTCTAAGCAGACTAAATAGAGAAGCAGGAAGGAAGACTCTAGAATCTGTGATATTGAATACCTACAGGAAGCAGGCAGTAGAAAGCGTCTGCTGGTAGCTGAGCTACTAGAGAGAAATTGGAAGGCTTCTGCATGATAGAATTCGAACGTTTGTCGAGAAGGATTTCCCGACGTGCTGGCTCCAAGCTGCCAGTACATAATGTTGGGAATTTGGTAACCGATTTGTACTGAGCATTCTTGTGTTATATGAAACAGCCACTGTACTCAAATAATGAAATTCAACTGCAGCCAATGAGCTCGTAATAAATTTCTCTGACGTTTGAAATACCTGATCAAGATGTCTGCCTTTATCAGTGTCTGACACGAAGCCTACAAGCATTACAATATCTGCGGATAATACACAGCCACGTATTTAAGATAAAAACCAGGTCAAGAATAAATTATTAACATGGGATCACACCGCACTCTACAATATTTGTGTTACATTACACGTACAAAGTAAAGCAACGTCTGAGAACGTGAGAGGAGTTGCTACTGTTAACCTTTGTAGTACAGCACCTTCAAAAACACTTCAGGATACAGCCATTGCACCTTAAAAAGTCGATGAATATGATTCGGAGAAAAATCAATCGTAGCCTACTTTATTGCGCAGTTTTGTCTTTCATCTCAAGAGATTGTGGGAACCAAACTTAAATATATGCAAGGATGTGTACTTATAAGTTTACAGTGTTTATCTGACAAATTGTACGTACGAGTAGCCAGAACCTGTAAGCATACTTAAAGAAACACTTGTGAGACTCCAGGTTCTCACAGTGGTCTTGCTGAATATTCAAGTCTTGTGGGTGTTACGTTGTGTCGACTGTTGAAGAGTTATCGACGTTTCGGCGGACCTTAATGTTTTCAAACTAACAGAACTACTTGCTCGCAAATTCAGCCCGTTAAGCCGTTAAGATTATATAAATTACGTTTTAGGCGCGATCGCAAAATTGCGAAAAGTGACTATGAGCTTCGTCATGTCTGTCCGTCCGTCCGCATGGAACAACTCGGCTCCTACCACACGGATTTTCATGAAATTTGATAATTATGTTCCGAAAATCTGTCGAGAAAATTAAGGTTTCCTTAAAATTTGACAAGAATAATGGGTACTTTACATAAACACGTACGTACATTTATGAGGGCATCGCCCTGAATTTTCTTAGAATGAAAAATGTTTCACACAATACTTGCACACAAAATCACATTTTATATTCAATAACCTTTTCCGAAAATCGTGCCGTTTTTGAGACAGGCCACAGACGACAATATAATTCAGCACAAGCGCTCTGCGTGCTTAATAACTAAGGCTACAGCTACACACTCAAAATATGCAGCACTGACTGCTTTTCCACGGCAACAATGGTTTCGCGAACGCGCGTCAATGTTACTTTTATACGTACATTGCCTAACCTGTTTTGGATCGTAAACTTTCACGGGCTGAATATGCAGTTGACACACATATTTATGAGAATGGAATTCTGCACAGTCTAAAAAATAGGTCTTCCTTCGTAACCACTCACTGTAATACAGGGTGATTCTAAAAGAATGAAACACTTTTAAAAATTTATTTCTCCGTAACTAAGTATGATATGAATAATGCAGTCTGAGGCAATTTGTAAAGAAACTCTCAAAGGAAGACTCTGAAGACTTTACTTTGCAGGAAAATGGGGCTCCTAAATCGTACGCTGTTGGGTTTTGAGACCTCTTAGACCCCTGAATTAAAGATCACAAATAGAACATACACTAGATTTAATTTTTAATAAACTTTTAACTTGTACCTACCATTTGTTAATGCTGCATATTAAAATTTTATTGTAATACTAATATTTTGATGTGGGATCCCACAAAAAACCGTAAACAAAAATTACACTGTAGTATTATGAGTAGCATTTTATCTGAAATTTACGTCTGTATTTATCCTGATGATGGATTATTTAGTCCGAAACATGTTGTGTTTTTATAAGAATACACAGATGTGTTGAGCTGATGATGCGATGTTGCTCTGATTGCTTCATTGGGCCGTTATGAGAAATAACTGGCCTACAGACTAGAAGTTTATGATTTTAGACGCTAAATTGGTGGGACAAAGGAAAGTAGATTTTTAGATTTTAAAAAGGGTAGAAAATCATACTTGAAGGAATTAGATCCCTTTGGCGAAGAGTACAATCAGGAATTTGTCTCAGTTACTAATCTGATTGTCACTGGGAGGCTGGACGCATTTTCTTTTGGCACTTCACGCAGATCGAACGTACAAACCGTATGTTCCTCGAAATTACAGTTTAAGTCTGAAAGTGAACTAAATCGTACCTTTTTATTATTTTACATTGATAATACAGTCAAACGTCGTGGACTTCAACCCCACTAAAATTCTCTGAGTATCAAGAGCTAAAACTTTCTGGCAGAGTGCATTAGTCTTCGTAGCACTTCCTCGCCTGTCCTAAAATTATATCAAACCTTAGACTGCATCCTACTTAAAAGCCACCTTAATTTCAAAATTCAATCTTCCTTATCCTTGCGACACATCCTTTTTGAATCATAAGTTCAAATTTAAGACATCCTATCGTCGACCACTTTCATAAAATTTAAAATAGCTACGGATGAAGGAAAATGTTAATCGTTTTGGAGCGTAGGTGGTGTTATTGAGAAGAGGGCCGGTAACAGAAACCTTAAATACATTCATGAATGTAAGGTGCACCGAGGCAGGCAGCATGTGAAGAAATGAACGTCTATACAGTGCACCGTGGCCGGCAATGAAGGGTTACGAAATAAGAAATTGTAAAATTTATAACGGTGTAGCATAAACATAGGGATGTAATTAAAAACATAAAATCACTATATTCAAGGATGAAGCCTTACCACTGATAGCGCTCGAGTACAGAGTAAAAAACTAATGTTTGGACACTCACGCTTCTGTAGTATTGTAGTCGGAATAGCTGTTGATTTGATGGGCTTTAGTTTGATACAGTTAAAAGGAATTGTTCGGCTGTGGACTCCAATTTCAGCAATGAAACCCACATTTATTTTTTATACTGGCTTCTACGACGTATGATAATTAAAACAACTCCTGCTGCCTTACTTATAACGTGTTCTAACAGCCAGGAGAAGAGTACATATGGCGGCTAACTCATACCTACAAACTGACGGAAATATCTGCAGCGACGTAATAGCATGATTTGAAAATGTTAAACGCTGAAGGGCTTCATTGGCCTCAAAAAAGGTAAATTGTCAAATCAAAATATCAAAACCACGCTGATATTATTTTGAGATACAACGGAAATCCTCTATTAAAAGTCTGAGATCTGTGCTCTTATTTGATACTACGCAGTGTCGAGTGGTAATCCTCTATCGACGTTTCGGAACAACGTATCGGTCCCATCTTCAAAGGTCAAGAAGTTCAAGAAGACTTCTTGGCCCTTGAAGATGGGACCGATACTTTGTTCCGAAACGTCGATAGAGGATTACCACTCGACACTGCGTCATGTCTCAGAACGGAGCAGATTTCATCAACATGGCGGTGGAAGCCTCAAATAATTATTAAAAGTCTGTTCAAAAACAGGAAGTCAGCTAAGCATTCCATCTACCAAGTGTTTAATGTTCAGGGGTAGCGCGTTCGTCGTAAACAATAACAAATCGTTGGCCCGATAAGTCGGCGGTACGTCAAGATGTCGCATCTTCCCACACAGCATCTCCCCTAATGATATTCTTGACTGAAAGAAATGTCATTACTATGAATATCCACAGTACTCCTCCGATTTGGACCCGTGTGACGTTTTCATAATCTTATCTAACTTTGTGCTAAGGAAACTGGAGGTCACTCAAAACACCGCGACGACAGTACGAAAAGGAAAACTTGCTTTTTGCTTAATTAAGTATGAAGTCATGAAGGGGTACGTGAAAGTGATGGAATAGTTCCATGCACTCTTAACCTTGGTAGCAGATGGATATGAGTATTCAGCTGACATTTCTGACAAAATTTTCGGAAAAAGTTATTATTATTATTATTATTATTATTATTATTATTATTTCGGGATGTGACCGAACACATGCAAATACACAGAGCAATGAAGATTTATTGGAAGTGGCAACTTTTAGTAAAGGAATACATGTGTATAAATTCCAATTATGCAACAAAGCTTCGTACCCGTATTCTTCCATTTACTATCGAAACTATATTTTAGATCAACGGTTCCCAACCTCTTTGAGTATGAAAATTCCTTCTTAACCCAAAAAACTGAGAACCCCCACATAATAGTAGCAGTACTTTTAGGTTACAACAATTGAGAAAATACACAGTGATAACTCTATTACAAAGTCAGTAACACCTGTAAACAAATCCCTTTTTTAGTCTTCTGAAAAATAATACCAGACGATGACAGAAGAAGAAACGAAACCCTGACATGTGTAGTACGCTGCAGAGCTGTGTGAATTCCTGGAGATCGCGGAGTAACCCCGCGCAAAAGGAGGTCGACCGACCGCAGGTTGGCAGTCATTGTTTTAGGTCAGAGTTCTCAAGCACATGGACCGCAGGTCTCATGCTGCCCCAGTTCAAGTTACATTGCTCTCTCACTGATATTTTTCCAATTATAGAATGTTGCGCGGCTCAGTGTCAACAATTTTTTAAAACGTTTCTCAGCATAGGCCTACAGGTTCACACAGGTTTCCTCTCCCAGGAAGGCAACGTACTACATACGTCAGCAAAGAGAAAATAGTGCAGGACAGTCCTAGATTTCAGGCTTCCACCGCGATGTTGATGAGATCTGCACTCTTCTACGCAACGTCGAGTGATAATTGTTTACCGACGTTTCGGGACAATGTATCGGTCCCATCTTCAATGGTCTTGACCCTTCATCATCAACATATTACCGTGCGACTTCTACGCAAAGGGACGATAAAATATGTCTTATCTTTCTGTGGCTTGATCTATATTCTGTAATGAATTTTTTTTGGGGGGGGGGGAGGGCGGGGTGCCAGGGCACATTTAGGCGAAGCAGTTGGTTCCTCCTCCCGTCAAGTGGGGCAGACCCACAACGCAGAATTACGCTTCACTTCTTTGCTGCCTATACATGTCACCTTACCTTTTGCTTCTACTTTCTTTTTCTGGATATCCTCAAAACCTTGAGCTTGAGAATATGGCTCGGCCTTCAACTGCAAGATAAATGACCTCCCACAAAGAAAAACCTCTCTGATGCCGAACATTTAGAGACGCATTTTGTAGGTTATAAGCTTAGAAAAATAAGAGAAGGAGACCACATTATATAAATGATCCTATAACTTCTCTTAACTTCTCTACGCTTTCTATGTCTTGATTTTTATTTCTATAAGTCCGTAAAGTTCGGATACCAATCGCTGAGGCACCAGCCGGCAATGAAACTCCCTTATCGGCGCCAGAACTCCGTTCAGTGCTTTCTAATGTCAATGACGTGAAAAACGACAGCAGCATAAAAATTGACTTGCACGTGTGGAAAGTGAAGGGTTTCTTCTTCTCTTTTTGCGACAGCATAATTCTGCTACTACTTGTGAGAAGCCTTCTGCTTAACGTATTTGTAGTACCGTTTACAGTCATAACCTTTTGTCGAAAAACCTAATCATTCAATTCCTAACTTTTGTACCAGTATAGTAAATGAAAGTGACGCTACGAATACAGTTAACCTGGCCGTGCCATGGCTCAGGCGGTTAGCCGCCGACTTCCCACCGCGAAGGCCCGGGTTCGATCCCGGGGTCAGTCCATGTGGGATTTGTGGTGGACAAAGTGATACTGGGACAGGTTTTTCCCCGAGTACTTCGGCTTTGCCTGTCAGTTTCATTCCACCGGTGCTCCATTAC
The DNA here is from genome assembly GCA_013340265.1 of Coptotermes formosanus. Taxonomy (NCBI): domain Eukaryota; kingdom Metazoa; phylum Arthropoda; class Insecta; order Blattodea; family Rhinotermitidae; genus Coptotermes; species Coptotermes formosanus. The sequence continues at coordinate 783,222 of BLKM01000841.1, read as the reverse complement.
TAGGAAAAGGACAAAAAATAATAATCATCATCGTCACCTTCATCACAGGGTTGCACAATAAGTCTCAAGGCTGCAGTGCGTCCGTAGCGCCTGCTGCGGGGCCCTTCACCAATTAAAAAAAAAATACAGTTGACATACTTCAGTATTGAATGGAAGAGGGGCGCACGCAAGGGGGGAGGGGCTGCCAGACTGCAGCCCCCCCCAAGCCCAAAAAACCGAAATTTAAGAACCACAAATTTTGTACATGTTATGATACCAAACGTTTCACGTGATTTACCTTTCAGCCAAAATCAGCCACTTAAATCGGCTGATAACTAGTACATTAGAATTTTGAAAAATAAATAAATAAAATTAAAAAATGAGAAGACAGGACACTGTGATTGAGTCACGGAACATGTAGTTACATTCGTAGTATATAAATGCAGTTCCAGAAAGTGTTATGTTGTACTTACAACATGATTTTTATAAAATAATTTTTAAAATCCAACATAAATTACATATAGCCTCAGGGTCGCCCCCTCCCCTCCCACAAAGAAAAATTCTGGGTGCGCACCTAGAATGGAATGGACGCACAAAGTAAAATTTCCAATAGCATCCTCTGAAATAAGTGACACTTTACATTCTCGTAAAATGTAAGGGATTTACACTATAGCCCTCCGTCTCTATAGCCTTTCTGTGGTGCCATAAACTAACATACTTCATCCTCGCTACTAGGTACAGTCGTGTGTGCGGTGTCACGCCCTAGCCTCTGTGCTTCCTGGTAAAGCCCCTGGTACCAACTACTTACCACCTACTTCAAAGACGATCTGGTAGTTCTGGCTCACAGCAAAACCACCGAATCCGCAGGGAACTGAATTAACATTTTTTCGGTTGTCCAGCAAGCAGCGTATCTACCCTAATGATTCAGCCACCTTTCTAAATTTGCAGTCCTGTACACACCCAAAATCCGAACAAATGCCATTATTCATATCCATGCAAGTTATTGGCTATTCACAGCATTGCAACAGTCTACGAGTACAGTAATTAAATAAGAAACTCTCGCCAGCCTATGTAAACACAATAATTCTTACTGCACTGATGCATAAAAATTTCGCTTCATATTTCCCTACTACCATTTTGTAGCATTCTTCTTGTTCTCCCACCTAACCTACACGGTCCACAAATCTAATTTCCCTTGCACACTAAAATTCTTTGACAATGGTATCACATGTGAATCAACAATAATATGCGATCTGCGCTCTTCTGGAGTATAACGCAGCGTCGAGTGGTAATCCTGGTAAAGGATTACCACTCGACGCTGCGTTATACCCCAGAAGAGCGCAGATTTCATCAGCATCGCGGCGGAAGCCTGAAAGCACTAATATGCTTTTGAACTATTTCCATTGACTTATTATATTTACACACACAAAACGTTTCGAAAGCAGTCGCTTTCGAAACGTTTTGTGTGTGTACATAGAGTAAGACAACGGAAATAGTTCAAAAGCATATTAGTGTTGATTCACTAATTTTCCTTGATTTGATACACTTGACATTTTTTGTGATCAGTATACCATAAACATGTTTTCCTTCTGGTTACGCACATATTCTCCAGGGTTCGATTGCTTCTTCATTTTAAAGACAAATATTCCCCCCTGCATGTTAGTCTCAAATACGCTGAATTGTGCTCGGGGTGACAACTCAAATTCCGTATCAACAAGTAAAACTATACACTGTGTAGTTCAATCTTTACACTTTATAGAGGAGAAAGGAAGAAAATCTGTTCCGAATTGAAGGAAATTTTAAGGCGCTATAGCAGGGGTGTACAAATCCAGGGCGTCTGGACGCCGTGTCGACTATGGTGGCTCTTATACTTGTGGATTCTCAGTGTGAAAATTGCTTTATATCGCCATTCTGGAGCCTAGACATTTAAGGTGCCTCGTAGATTCTTGGAAAATTTATACATACCTGCGCAATATAAGATTTAGAATAATCAACTACCGACATTCATGATACCGTTGATAAATACAATACGTGACGAATACAGTAAATGGCTTGGTAAATGACGCCATTCCGATATTCGAGAAGACGGACTGATACAGCAACGAAAAGCTTCAGTCAAAATGGTCTGTTCCGGAATTCTAACAAGGTAAAACGTGCACGTCTCATGCTAATTTCAGTGTTAGTGTTGGTAAAACAAGATTCTCCTATGGACTTGCGCGGCTCAGTGATACTGACACAGTGCCATAAAACACTTAACGAGGGAAAAAGAAACAAACTCGTTAATCGTAATCACGCTGTGCAATGCCGAGTTGAAATTACTATAAAAGCTGTCAATATAGATTTTAAAGTGGGAAATCCCATTATGATAAACACAAACAAGCATAGGAAAAGTATTAATATATTATTTTTAATTTAATTTTTAACTGTAACTATTTAAAACCTTTTTAACGTGTTACTGTTCTATGTGCACATATCACAATCTAACAGTTTCGATTTACCATATATGTTTATGATACTGTAAGTTGAGATCCAAACCCAGACATATGCACTGTAAAATATGATAACGTGTTTCACATAACAACTTTTCTTTAGTACCTTAATTGCCTTACGATGGCTCTTGTACATGAGTCGAAATATGCTGCGGTAAAACCTTTCAGCATATAAAAATATGTAGTGAATGACAGCTATATTCCCGACTCATGTAAATCCAGCCACATACAGAAGTGAGAGAGAACTCTGTTTTTTCATGAATCGTTAATGTGAAGTGTAAAAACGATATTATTCTTTTATATTAAGATCAAATTGATCTCTGAACAGGTACACAATATTCTTGACCAAAGTGACTAAGACGAGAGATTAATGACTGCATACATACATACGAGGAAGGTAGGGAAGGAATGTCACCAATCACTACTTAAATACTGTATAAGTTTCCTTCTCATATAGAAATCTCTCACATTGAGGGAAGAGCACAGGCTGAAAGTGTTCAAGAATAGAGTACTCAAAAAGATACTGGAGCCTAAGAAAGACGAGGTAAGAGGAGATTGGAGAAAACTACATAAAGAGGAGCTTTATGATTTGTACTCCTCACCCAATACTATTCTGATGATCAAATCAAGAAGAATGAGTTGGACGGGGCAAGTGGCACGCATGGTGGACAGGAGAGGTGCATACAAGGGTTGGGTGGGAAAACCAGAAGGAAAGAGACCACTTGGAAAACCTAAGCATAAATCGGAGAATAATATTAAAATGAATCTTCAGGAAGTGGGATGGTGATATGGATGGCATTTAACTGGCTCAGAATAGGGATACGTAGCGGGCTCTTGTGAACGCGGTAATAAACTTCGGCGTTCCATAAAATGCGGGGAACTTCTTGACAAGCTGAGGACTTGTTAACTTCTGAAGAAGGACTTTGCTCCACGGAGTTAGTCAGTCAGTCAGTCAGTCAGTCAGTTATTTATTTAGTTAGTTAGTCAGGTAGGTAGGTAGGTAGGTAGGTAGGTAGGTAGGTAAGTAGGTAGGTAGGTAGTTAGATATAGAAGCGAAGAAGTTCTCGAAAAGTCGGTTACAAAAAATTTAATATGTTGTTATTTGATGAAATGACACTGCATATTACAAGTATAGTCAAGAAGAACATCAGGTCACTCACTTTACTATCAAAGAAACGGTAATGAAGTGATTTTCCGAATAACACATCGATCAACACGACGTTTTGTGCTCGATGCGCATTATCTCAGTGAAGTAACAATCAGCGGTTTTCTGTCAATGATAGTCGCATTCTGTCACATCATTCATCTTCATCAATGATACACAGTGGCTAATTACGGCCTGCCTTTCGCTCAAAACTGGATGGACAGAGGTTTCTGAGCCTCTATAAAAGGGCAGGAAAACAGATGGGTTTGGCCTGTCGCTGCTTCCGATATGGTATAAGCTTTGCGAAACTCAATTGCTCCTTTGTTCCCCTCTACTGTCACAGCACCATTGGGTTCAGTTCCTCCTTCCAAACTTGTAAGCAGAACATTCATAACTTATATTAAGGGTAAAAAGGTAAAGCTATCCCTATATAGGCCTGGACAGGCCCTGAGGGTTCCAGGACGTTGAAGCTCCCAGATTTCAAGACAGTCGGCACATGATGGTGGTAAGGTTGTCAGCCCAACGTACCGGCCACCTTTACCCCCCCAGGAAATATGCCTGGTACTCATTTCTGTTAGAGGCTGAGTGGACCCCGGAAGGATTATGTCAACGAATATATTAAGGGTAGCAAAGTTTTTTGGTGGTGGTTTCCCAAACTGTTGATCATTTCCTTCTCTTGTCCTTGGGAATTCTGAGAACTAAAATAAAGACTTGGAGTCGTCCATAATCATTTACTATCATCACCATCATCATCGCTAAGAAATGTGTCAACATTTCGCACAGCTCCAGTGTATATAAAAAAATACTTGCTCGGAATATCGCCTGATAGTAATGACGATCATATGCAATTTTTAAGCCTTAGTTACATACACATATATACATATATATTATTCATAAGATGGCAAGGTTATTCGATCAGAAAAGCACACTGTGTCACCAGTGAATCGTCATGCCAAGAAAACCTCCCGTGCCATTTGGGGCACGTGTGCCATATGTTCGCTATCCCTTATTTACATAAAGGCTCGCTTTCCTAATATGGACGTAAAAATTACTTTTCTATACCCAGGAAATCTGAGGCCCTACAGCATCCTTTCCAATGTGCACTAGCCTAAGAAAGGCGCTGACGAATCACATCTAGCGCCTAGGTTAAGAAGGCGTTGAGATATACGTTTACGTCTACATAGGTCCTCGTGTAACGGTGCTTTGGCAAATACGGAGAAAAGTCTACCATTCATGCAGTAAGTCGCGTCATGTAGACAGCAGTGGTACGCAACCTCTCTTAACTTTTTAAAGCCTAGCGGTAACTTTACGTACCACCAAGTTTAATATTAAAAAATTCTACGTGGTGCCCACATCGCGTTTGTGTGTTTTGTACGGATCTCAGAACAAACAGCAACTTTTGCCTTATAAAACATTAAGAGACTGGTTTTTATAACCGAGGTGGAGAGTGTTTACAGCGCGGTACGCACTGAGTCCTTATATAAAACAGATACGCTTCGTCTTTAAAGGGTTAACCAGGGGTCACTCAAAAGCGAGCGATATGACGTAGAGACACAAAAGTACTTTTTTTTTAAAAAGATAATAGTAGCTAATATATTCAGTGTATTAATATTATGTGTTACGAAAGGCTCCACGGGTCACTTTGGAAAGAGTTTAGAGCCACGGCATGCGAACCACTTATATGGAACGTGTCATCAATTTCCGACGCCCGCACGGCCAGCTGTCGCGGTTGCTTTACCGCTCATGAAGCCTGCCTCCGTAACTGTTATAGCTCTCACGAGAGCTGACGCGCTGAGACGAAAGATTAAAGATATGATCAGTAACTTTTCGTTGTATGAACGTTCGACTGAAGGATTCCTGCACGAATTTGAACGAAATTACTACAAACGGATCCGTTGATAAAAAGGAAATATTTTTCGCTAAAAAATAAAATAATAATGGGCCTGCGTACATATCTACCATTTGCCACTCTATCTCCGGCCCCTGGCATATTAAAATCAGTATGTATCATATTACCGGAGTGTTTATGAACATTTTCCTCGCAGCAACACACTCACATCTGACAATATGCTTTCTGGCAACTTTATTCCTTGCCTTTGCCTGTATGATTTGTAATTCCAGACATCGCTCATGAAACAGCAAATTGTCGTAAAACACACAATTCATCAAACTGAGATTCCAACATTGCTAAACATTAGGGTTACAAACACGTATTTTGTTAAAATGTTGTGTCCACAAAAAAAAATTCCTTCTCCTTATATTTTCGAAAAAATATAATAACCTTAGTTTCGTCTATTACGAATCTGTGAAGCCGACCCCAGTGGCCGCGCGGTCTAAGGCGTGGGGCTGCAGCCGCTCGCTTGCTGGGATTGTGGTTCGAATCCCGCCGGCGGCATGGACGTTTGTCTCCCGTGAGTGTTGTGTGTTGTCAGGCAGAGGCCTCTGTGTTGGGCTGATCACTTGTCCAGAGGAGTCCTACCGAGTGTGGTGTGTCTGAGTGTGATCGTGAAGCCACGATAATGAGGTCCTGGCCCACTATGGGCAGTTGCACCGGGTGGAGGGGGGCAGGGGGGGCGGGGCGGGGGAAGCTGTCAAGTTTTTTCTGTCTCTTGTGAAACTGTGTATTGGTGAGTTATGACAAATCGCTGTTTGATGAACGATATGTGAAATTTATTTGGAATGAGAAAGAACTGTCACAGCAGTGGAAGTAATCGGGCACTGCATCGATTTATACAACAGGCCAAAAAAAACTGAAACAACGTTACAGCTTCGTGGGTAATTTTGACCTGCGTTTTTTATACCGTACATACAGCGGATACAATCCTTCGTCCCAACAAACAACAAAAGCAATTTATATATTGGGTATGATGAACACGAAAACCGAAACACTTGCCCGACAAAAACTGAATACCGAATATCATCGTTATTTATTTTTAAACAGCTCCATTGCCTTATGTGAGATTCATTAGTGACTGTGGTCTTTGTTATTGCGGTGACAAGCGGTCACTGTTACCAATGCATGACGCGTCCTCGGGTTGCGGATGGAGAAAACGGCCTCCACATATGGACGGCAGCTGCAAATACATTGAACAAGCGGTCACTACAGCCTACAACGGGTGGTCCTCCAGCTTGGGGGTTGGGTTAGATGCTAACAACTCCTCACTGTAAAGACTTGCGTTGTTACAAAACATTTCATAAGGCCTTGGTTGTGGGACAGGTAGCGGGCTCTTGTGATTGCGGTAATGAACATTCGGTTTCCATAAAATTCGAGGAGTTTCTAGACTAGCTGACGACCTGTTAGCTTCTTAAGAGGGACTCTGTTCCAGGTACTTAGTTAGTTAGTTAGTTAGTTAGTTAGTTAGTTAGTTAGTTAGTCAGTTAATTAGTTGCTTTGTCTCATTATGAGCGAATATAACCTTTAGTCAGTTAGTTAGGTAGGTAGGTAGGTAGGTAGGTAGGTAGGTAGGTAGGTAGGTAGGTAGGTAGGTAGGTAGGTAGGTAGGTAGATAGGTAGCTGCTAAGTCAGTCATTATGAGCGAATATAACCTTTATAAACATCAAAAAAGGGTTTGCAATATCGGAATACGACTGTTAAAACTGAATATTATCAACCAACTAATTCCAGTGAGTTCCGTTTGCGAAGCAAACAGTTCTGCAGCTAGTCAGGAAATATCCCGAATTTTACACAACCCGACGTTTCATCACTGCGAGCCCGTTCCTGGTCCTCCTCATCCTGAGACAGATGAATCCAGGTCACACCCTCCCATCCTGCGCCTTTAAGAAATATTTTAATTCTATTTTCCACTTCAAAACTGGGCCTATCACGCGGTATTTTCCCTGAACGTTTTCCTACCAAAACCTGTTATCCCTTCTCTTCCATGAGTGCCACATGAAATGACAATTTCACCATCCTTAATTTGATCACCCTAATAATATTAGGGATATAATTACTGTGATCATTAAGCTGCGGAATTTATTTGTTTCAGTATAATCATTATATCCATTATGCTGTTTCGATTATACACTGCCAGTGTTCCAAACAATCAAAAACGTGAGGAAAATTAACTGTGTCTCTTATAATGAGTTCATCTATATCCATACAACTTCAATGTCCTTAAGTAAGCACAATACCCTGAAGACACGAACAGACGTGGAGGTATAGCTCCATACATTAACCTCGGCTACAGGCTGGACGGTCCGGAATTCGAATCCCTGTAGGCGCAATAAATTTATTTCTTATCTAGAGCGTCCAGACCGGCTCTGTGGTCCACTCAATCTGTTATTCAATTGGTACTGGGGGTTTTCACGAGTTTAGCGAGGCCGGGAAGTGAGGTTAACCACTGTCCTCCATCTAGTGTCGAGGTTAAGAATGAGTAGCGCTATACCTCCGCTTCCTCTTTGTGCCCTCACGACGTCGACAGAGAAAACTCCGTTTTTACATTAACCTTGGCAACTAAAACGAGATCAGCAGTCGGGTCACCACCGACCGCATTACTGAAATTGAACAGGACGTCGGGAGGCAGCAGAGCCATAATAGACGTTCTCGATGAAAAAGAAATCATCGTGCCTTCCAGAATGGAAACGTAAAAGTTCACCCTAAACAAGCCATGAAGGCTCAGATGGGGAGAAGAGGTACAGTTCCACTCATTCTTTAAACTCGGGACTAGATGGGGGGCGGATGGTCAACTCCACGCCCCCGCCGCTTTATCCCTGGGAAAGAGGCCAAGTAACCATTACACAGGAGGCTGATGGGACCCAGGACCGCTCAGGACAGGTGAGTAAAATTCCGCCCCCGGCCGGGATTGGATCCCAGGACTTTCCAGCCAGAAGTGTCTCGCTATACCGACTCGCTTAGGCGGTACTTATACTTCTAGAATCGAACCCCATCCTTTTTATCCTATAATCTAGTTACTATACCGAGAGGTCCCGGTTGGTATTGATGTCTGTAACGGGTAACGAAATAACACAGCTGTGTAATGTAAGATACAGTCTATGCAGTAAGATGCAATCAATAAATTCTTACTCAAAATTAAAAGGCGGTCATGCAAGACGACAGGCGTAAAAGTGCTTTGTTCGCGAAAACACAATAAAGATGGAATTCTTCTCAAAACAGGACTCACATCTTTCTTGCATTCATGCAATATTTCCTCCACAAATACGCCTCAACAGCCACTTGCAATATTTATCACTTCTGTTCCATTTCTTTAAGTGCCTTCCAAGAGACAATTCGTAAAGAGCAAACACTTGTACTGCCTTGCTTAACATATCACTGTGCACACAGCCTGGCGTTCTAATTGTCTAGAACTCTTAGAGAATTTGTTAAACGCGGAAACCCGCACTGTAAACTATTCCCAAACATTCAAACCTTCTTCCGGGTTGACACACTTCCTATACAGACGACCTTGAAATGCACAGTTGTTGCCGCTCAATAACACCGTCAGACCGCCCACAGGGCTATCAACGCGCCATACCGTTCACGCCGGATGTTCGCTGGCTTTGTGTAAGGTTTACTTATATTCATTCGGCCCGCACTAGCTCTTCCAGTTCTGTAGAGTATGCCATCGCGAAGCGTGTCAAGAACGTATAACAGAGAGGACTGAGAAAAGAGCGAAAGAAAGCGAAGAAAGAAACCTGCAGAGCTGAAGATAACTGTAAAGTTGCTCATGTGCTTCATTAAACACTATGCCACATAGACGTACGAGGGACGGACGGAGTGAAGGCACAGCTTCACACACATTTATAACCTCGTCGCTATACTCCGGCTACTTTATCCGTGCGGAAAAAAAAAAACCCGTCGGCATCTGATAGCAGGAGGTTGGGCGGCCTCTAAGAAGTAGTATCGTGTGATGGGGGAAGAGCAAAATCCACCCTTTACCGGAAATTGAAACCACGTTATCCATCCCCTGTCCAGATAGGACTACACCGCACAAAAATAATGAAAGAAATAACAAACGCCTAAGTCAGGTTATTCCTGGTTTCTACCAATCTTTGCTGGAAATTTTCAGGGAACTTTTATATACTGCACCGAGATGTCTTACAAACACTACAGAACTGCGACAGAAGCACATGAGACGGCCACGGGAAGCAAACCACTAAGTCTCACACTACGTAGAACGGGTCTCATAGAAATATGGAACTACACCAAATTTTAGTGCGCCAGCAAAAATCTCCATGCACTGGAAGAAGACAAGTGACAAGTTTATAACAACAACAGTGACAAGTGACAAGTTTATAACAACAACAACAACAACAACAACAACAACAACAACAACAACAACATGAAGGAACTCTTGACCGCCTAACCTCAAGACAATAACAGTACATGTTTTCGCCGGTGATCGTAAAATATTGGATGATGACCTCCCTATAAATGTGCCTCTGCACGGAGATGATTTTTAAATGTTTAGATAGCATTCAGATGTCACGTTAACCCTTTAAAGACGAAGCGTATCTGTTTTATACAAGGACTCAGTGCGTACCGCGCTGTAAACACTCTCCACTTCGGTTATAAAAACCAATCTCTTAATGTTTTATAAGGCAAAAGTTGCTGTTTGTTCTGAGATCCGTACAAAACACATAAACGCAATGTGGGCACCTCGTCGAATTTTTTAATGTTAAACCTGGTGGTATGTAAAGTTACCGCTAGGCTTTAAAAAGTTAATTGTGGATGCTGGGTTTAGGCCTACGAAGGGCCTCAAGATGACATTCCAAAATGCCTGCTTACTCTTCTTTAGACATCTTGACGAGATAAAGTTTGACAGAACCGTGTTTTGGGATGTCCTTGCGCAACAGCAAAACATACGAGCAGATCTCTTCGTATCTGCTTGGTTGAATTCGCATTTTTATTTAGTCAGTTATACTTTGCCCGCCATTAATTATAGCCATCCTGCCCGTCGCTTAAAATAGACTGGCGTTCCCTGGCCTATACGAACAAAGACGCGAACAGATACATCCACAACTGAACAAAACTAGTTGACCTGATTATTCCAATAAAAGGAGCTGTAAAAATTATCAAAAAGAAAGTCGCGGTCCAGTTGTTAGCTTCGTATTCCGGAGTCTCAGATTCAAATCTACGCCAACATATCGTTGGTGGAGGAACCCTTAACTGGGCACGCTATATTCATATACGCCACCATATTTAAAATTAAAGAAATCCACACTTAATCAGAATAGTTTTAACTTTTTGTCAGAACTAAAAAATACAGTTTTCCCGAATGAAATTAGCCAAATTAACTTCATAGTAGATACCGCGTTTTATGTGAGGCAAGAATTTATCGTTTACGTACAGTGATTGTAGTAAGTAAATAAACTTAAATGGTTACATGTCCTAAACTTAAAGGTACATTGCTTTAATTCTTGCACGAATTTAAAGCCCTCTACCAAGTTTCTTCATACGCCCCAGAATTCTGCACGCACTGCTTGGGAAATCAAAACGAAAAGCGTCAATAATACCGTGAATTTTTTCTTCCACCTCGTCACATGTTCTTGGTTTTGATCCTCAGACTTCCTCTTTGGTCCAACCCACAAACTAAATCACACGAAGAAGGATCGGGACTTCGCGGAGACCAAATTGTTGGTCCTCGAAGCCCAGTCCACCGATAAGTGAAACGGTTGTCACCGCACGCACGAATGCGAAGCGCAAAATCTGGCGGTGCTCCATCGTTCATGACGTGATGATTTCCTAACTGTGCCCCTAAGAAGCAATGGGCATAATAAAGTGTCAACCATATGACAGTACTCAGGTATTTATCTTACAGTCAGCCTATATTCATGTAAACTGTGCCCTTTAAAGAGTTAATTGGACCAGTGGAAAAAAAAATTTCGACGTAGTTGTCCCTTAAAATAGTTTAACTAGATTTCTCAGTTGGTATAGCGACTAAGTTACTAACCGGGCGACAGAAGGACACGGGTGTTTAATTTCCGGTGGGGAAGGAAATCCTCTTTTGCGCCGCGTTCAGACTAACTGTACAGAACATCCAGCCTCTTATCCAATGGACAGCTGAAATTCTTAGACCTTAACCCAGGCATGAAGCAATCTATTCATGTACACAGAGTGCCGGGGTTAAGAGAGGCTGAACCTATGGATATAAACATACAGAAGGGCGAAGAGGGTCACAGCCAGCATTACTGCCAGACCTTCAACATGTTTACATTAACCTTTTAAAGCCTAGCGGTAACTTTACATACGACCAGGTTTAACATTACAAAATTCTACGTGGTGCCCACATTGCGTTTATGTGTTTTGTACGGATCTCAGAACAAACAGCAACTTTTGCCTTATAAAACATTAAGAGACTGGTTTTTATAACCAAGTGGAGAGTGTTTACAGTGCGGTACGCACTGAGTCCTTATATAAAACAGATACGTTCCGTCTTTAAAGGGTTAACATGGGTCACAACCATTTTCTCTCACATGCATTGCAGTTACTCGTTCGCACTTCACTGTATCATCGGATGATATGCATAAAAAATGTCATTAAACAATCTCAATTTGGGTCATCCCGGTGTGTTATTCAAATACAGTGATGATAAACACAATCAGACACACCACAGTACATATATATATATATTGCATACTGCATCATTTATTCTCAGGTTGTGCCAATATACTACATGTTTCGGCTCGGCCGAGCTGTCATCGGGTATACATTTATACATGTACCTGACGATGGCTCTGCCGAGCCGAAACATGTAGTATATTGGCACAACCTGAGAATAAATTATGTAGTGAAGCAATATATATATATATATATATATATATACTGTGGTGTGTCTGTGTTTATTATCAGTCATTAAACAAACAAAGAATCAGTAAATAAATGAGTTCACAACTGCATAAATGGAACTGTGTATCCACAGGAATTTAATTTCAGTCGCGCATGCAATAAAGTCATAATTACTAACGTGTGTAAACAGTATACAAACATGTTGGTTTATACAGAATATTATACAACTGGTAACATTTTACTTGTAGATTTATTGTTATGATTTAGTAGTAACACATGCTGAACGTTTTTGTCAAAATAAATTGCATTCACCACAGAAGTTTCAATAACAAAACCTCGCAGTGGGTTGGGGCGTTTAGCATTATGCGCCGTTTGGCTTCATAATGAAGCTGTGTACGTCGAAATAAAATAATTTAATTGTGTATATTATTAATGAAAAACTAAATGGGTTGGTAGTTTTAACTAACATTTTTATTTCAACCCAACAGAGTGATAGTTCACTGAATGAAATTTGCATACCTCATAAGCCGGACGTTATTTTCGGCCACTTTGAGCGCTCTATGAACGATCACAGCTGTGGGTTTTCTAGTAAATTGCAATGACGCGCGTGCCAGTTCCTAATAATCAAATATCAGTAACAAAACAGTCAAACAGTTCCACTCAGAAATCATAATCAATGGCACAAAGTTTGGCAGCTTAGTTGATATGGTAACACTTGAGAGAAACAGTACCTAAAATATCTAACAATTATCTCACACTACTAAACATAGCTACAAACGCTTCTTAAGTGTTTGTTAAAGACTTAATTTCTCTCAGCATATCAAAGAAGATGGGATAAGATAAAAGCACGGTAAGATGTTCTGAGGCCATGACCCGTAGAGATGGGTTGAAGTAAACCTCTAAGCTTCTGTATTAACCCTAACCACCACCACCACCACCACCACCACCACCACCAAGGCCGCCGCCGCCACCACCACCACCACCACCACCACCACCACCACCACCACCACTCCATGGAGCAGAATCCTTCCTGAGAAGCTATCAGGTCCTCATTCAAGAAATTCCCGCATTTTATGGAACCCGAAGGTTTACTACCGCATTCACAAGCGCTAGCCATATGCCCCTATCCTCAGCCAGAGCAATCCAGTCCATGCTTTCCCATTCTAATTCTTGCATATCCATTTTAATATCATCCTATCATCTTCACCTATGTCTTCTAAGTGGTTTCCTTCCCTCAGGTCTCCCTACCAAAACCCTTATGCATCTCTCCTGTCCTCCTTACGTTCCACATGTCTCGCCCATCTCACCCTTCTTGATTTGATCACCTGAATGACATATGATGAGGAGTACAGAGCATAAAGCTCTTCGTTATGTAGTCCTCTCTACTCTCCTGTCGCCTTGTCCCTCTTAGGCCCAAATATCCTCCTCAAGCTTCTTTATTAATTGAATGTTACACTGATACAGGGCTCGCTGGACGATATTCAGCTGGCTTAGCACAGGAACTGAGTGATTACAGTGGTGCCAACAGCCCACCACGAACTCTTGGGAACACTGTAATGACTACACTGTCCATGTATAAAACCAACATAAGCACATCTAATATACTGTACATAAAATACGGTTATTTTTTCTACTCGAACAGGTTTTGGCGGAACTCCGCCATCTTCAGGGAGTCTATACAATAATATTCAAAGCCCACTAAATTATAATACATTACAATAGTCATACAAATTATATTATAGTGATTTCTGCAGCATGTGTACGTAGGAGAAGGCCTAAACAAAATAGTGCATATTAGATGTGCGTATGTTGGTTTTATAAATGGGCAATTTAGTCACAATGCGCGGAATCAATAACGTTACAATAAAACTGTAATGGCTGTTCGGGGTTCATAAAAGGTCGATAATTTATTAAGTAGGTACGTGAGAATCCATTTCTGAAAGACGACTCTGCTGTATGCAGTTACTTGTTTAGATAACACCTGATGCGCAACAGATCGAAAGCGGTCTCCGTGCAAATGTAGTATAATGCCCGCCCTTAACCTTAGTAGCTACTTAAAAGCTCAGTTCAGTATTAAAGTAATTACCAATTAGTATCTAAGAAAAATAGAGAGAGATATTTCACTTAATGACTCCTTAGAGTGCAAAGGTTATATAGCTTTGTGGCACAGGAATGAATATGAGTATGAAGCGAGGGTGCAGTCATACCGCCAAGTGCTTGGATCTCAAGCACTCGGAAGAAAACCAATCCCAGTGCCATTTTGTCCAACACAGCTCCTTCACAAAATAACCTGGTATCGAAACAGGGCCTCGGCGGAGATACCGGACGCAGCTATGGGACGGCAAATAAAAAGACAGACGTTTGGACTGTCAAGCCAAAACGCATTAGGATAAGTGCTAGGGGTTCTGGTAACCTTATAATTACCGACGTGGAAGACGTGCCGTATCAGATTTATTCTTAGATTACTAAACGAAAGAGACGATTTACGTAAAACTTTATATTGAAGCGCTTTTGCGTAACTATTGTTGCCAGGGAAAAGCAATAATACTGTACCTTTTTATTCTTGCTGGTGAGATGTAGCTGTTAACAATATAAAAGTGTTCACTGTTGCCATGGAAATGCCACAGCGTGTTCCCTTTGCACCCCTGTCGTGTTACATAACATTTCGTAATACGGTTAACAACAACAAGCATTAAATATTAACAGCGTGTGTCTGTATTCTAGCCTTAGTTGTCCGGCATACAAGTCACATGCCCCGTATTATGTCATCTGTGGCCTGTCCGGCTCTGCCATATTTTCCCACACTATCTCATAAACGGAACGATTTTCGGAAAAAAATATATTGAACTAAAAATGTTCTGTACTAATTTTGTCTGAAACTGTTCTCATCCTAAAAAGAAATCAAAGAGAAATTATCATAAATATACATTCGTGTTCATGTAAAGTACTCGTTATTCTTGTCAAATTTTACCAAAACTTGAATTTTCCCGCCAGAATTTCGAAAAATCCTTAAATATCAAATTTCACGAAAAATAGTCCGGTGGGAGAAGCGTTGTTCTGTGTAGGAAGACAAACGGACGGACAGACACAGCTAACAGATGCTTTTCACAATTTTATGAACACGCCTAATATCGTTATTTGCCTGACTTTTTCGCAAAACCGCTACTCGCGTGTTACTGTAATGAAAATAAACACTTTTGCTTCGAAAACGATTTTCAAAATAGCATTCCTTAACAAACACATCATCATAACATGCTTTAAGTTGTGGCATCATATTTAACTCACATCCTCGGAGCAGCAGACAGTGCAAATGATCGTTAATACAGGCACAAAATGCCAAGGTTGGTCTATTCAAGAGACTAGTGCCACGTGTTCTATAATTAAGCTTCGTTAATGAGTTTTACGCCCATCATTTCCTGAGAAACTAATCGAACGAGCAAGGTGAGATGGTAAACATGGACGTGAATTAGGCTAACTGTGTCTTCCCGAGGAACGAATTCTACACCCCAGGAAGGATGATTACTGTTGTTAAAGATGTCATTAGGCTGCCTTGTCTTCACGCTTCTTATTTCCTTCCGATCTCATTTTACTTCTTTCTTTCACAGTATTCCTAGCATTTTCTCTTTTACCAGCGTCTTTATACGTACATTTCCCATTATCTTTATTTCGTAAAATATCGACCTATTACACGACTTTTTGCCGACTTTTCATCAGATCTTTAGTGTGCCTTTCTTCCGTTCAGTAACTTCAGTTATACTCAAGAATCATATTACATTTTGTCTTCAAAAATTTCAAGCCTTTAGTTCCGTTCTCGTATTCTTCTTTTAACCCTCCCGGTCGTAACATAGACTTTTCCTTTCTTAATTCTCAATCGTCTTGCTTTCCTTTGCATTATATCTCCCGCATTTTTACAGAACCCACATTACAAAAAGCGTTTTTTTAGAGTAAGTCATTAGTTGATGATAGGCCAGCTGGCAAATATTATCAAGAAGCAGTCAAGAAGTAAAGAAGAACTTATGCTTCAGTGGACATTGCAGCGTCGCCATTTGAATATAACATCTATCACGCTAAGACTTTTTAAATTCACGGCGTCAATGTTCAGTGAAATTGTTACTTCACATCTTCCCTTTGTGACTACGTAAACGAATACGCCGATTAAAGCATTATCTGTGGAAGCAATAATTAGAAGCTCCGTGGAATAGCGCGTGAATATCATGTTAACGACGTCATATGAGGGGCGGTGACTAGTTTCGTAAACAGCACAGTTCGGATTTTAACAAATGGCGTGTTAATGAGAGAAAAGAAAAAAGAACATCCTACATAGAGTAAGAGAAAAGAAGGCTAAAATGATTGGTCACATCTTGCTTAGAAACCGACTCCTCAAACATGTTATTGAATGAAAGATAAAAGGGATGGGAAGACGTGGAAGAAGATGTAAGCAGCTACTGTACGACCTTAAGGAAAACACAAGATACTGGAATCTGAGAGAAAAAGCACTAGATCCCATTCTCTAGAGAACTGGCTTTGGAATAGGCTATACGGACTTGCCACATGAGGGACTACATAATGAATGTGCTGGAAGTAATGGGGAAAGTTGCCCTTGTGCCTTCCTGCCGGATAAGAACGCGTCCGCCATCACATACACCCGACCCATACTTATTTATGCTTTCGCCCCGAACTCCAGTGCATTAAAGTTATTTGCAATGGCAATTTTAACCCTTTAAAGACGAAACGTGTCTTATTTTATATAAGGACTCAGTGCGTACCGCGCTGTAAACACTCTCCACTTCGATTATAAAAACCAGTCTCTTAATGTTTTATAAGGCAAAAGTTGCTGTTTGTTCTGAGATCCGTACGAAACACATAAACGCAATGTGGGCACCACGCAGAATTTTTTAATGTTAAACCTGGTGGCAAGTAAACTAACCTCTAGGCTTTAAAAGGTTAACAACAAAGAAAAGCTGAATTTGTAGCCAAGATTGTTAGGACTGGAGGGAACAGAAGAGAAACTAACGTGGATGAAACTCAGATCTACGAGTAGATGGAAGAAAGTATTAATTTTCATGCTCGGGCAGCTTCAGGTCCGTGGGCAAGGGGCAAATTCCTGCGCCTGCAAAGAACCTATCTCCGACTGCAGTCATTCTGGCCCCCGCTTACGTTTATCGCAGTTACATATCATACTGCTTAGATTACAATTAGCGAGGACCAACGGTAACGTATTCCGGTAGTGTTCAAATCGCAAAAATTGTCCAACACCGATGACAGATTTCACGTGGCTCACTTTTATTTCAGTTGGTTCCAAGAGAGTGTAATATTCAAGTGACTACGTAAATGTTCAAAAAATCTCGCACCTTAATTTTCTATCCTGAAAAAGAAGGACGGAGAAGCCTGAAGTTTTAAATGATGCCATGCACCTATATCATACTTGTTTACAAAACTTCAGTTCCTGCTTCACAGAGAACACGCTCCGTGTTTATTACAAAGATCAACTGGTTAATTCCGCTTAGGGAAGCAGCTGCTATTTGTTACGAGAACTGAACAAAACGTATAAGTATGATGTGTTGGAGAAACGCGAGAATTCTTCACGTTATAGCAAGTAGTACTCAATTTCAGCACCAGAGCGTAGCGGTTAATCTTCTGGAACATTAAATTCATCTATATAATATTTAAAAATTTAGCTCCCAACTCACAGAAAACATAATGATTTTCCATCACAAAAGCACCTGTTTAGTGGTGTTAGGTAATTAATCGATATTTATTCTCAGAATCATTTGCCCACTCCGTGGGCAAAATGCACAGCTTCTCTTGTTAAAAGTAGGTGGTAAATATAGTAACCACTGTGTTGAAGTAGCCACTGTGTTGCAGGTTAGCAGAAACAAAGCCCATTCCTAGGTTTCAATTATGCTGTTGTTCTGTGCACTCGATTTACAGCTTTAAGTTTCGGAATTGTAGTCTATCTTAACCGGCTCCATTGAAGCTTTAAATCTTTCAGTAACGTCGTAAAATCAGCTCAAACTGCGACGCTGTGACTTCTCTGAACGATTTACAATCTATTTACGTTCGGCGTAAAAGTACCCTATATTTTGCTTTCCGAGGGTCATTATTTGTCACAAGCTAAAGGTCCTCATACAAAAATTTAGATTAATGATTCCACAAAACAAAACAAAGTCTTTTATTGTAACACTAATTAGCGTCAACTTTATGAATTCTTTCGTTTGAATAACGGATGCTTTGAACGTGGCGTTCATCAGCAGCACTGAACGTGCCCATTGTATAGCAAAATATCAGACTGCAAAAGTAGGCTATTATGTTTGAATCTAAACGAAATTTATTATGTTCAATTTTTTTCCAATTTCAAAGGCCGGGGACAGTTAAGGACAATACTAAAATGGATGTAAGTGGAACATGCTAAATTGAATGAAGTGACCCAGAATAGCATCCAATCGCCGGCTTTGGTAATGCCAGTTTTCAATCACCTGGCTTTATTCAGAGTTAGCTAAAATTCACATTACAAAACACTTGATCAAACGGCGAAATACCCACAATACCAATTCCTTTGCTGGTTTATTTTCGATTTTATGTATTCGGTAGGCCTAATGGACCCTGCACCCACGTATAAGTAAACATTTTTTCCACCCATTTATTATGATTCGAAACACGTGCCGTAGAACACAACGCTCCACATAAAAGACACAACAGATATGCTATCATTCAGTATGAACAAACACATTATAGTATTAGGCACCTCTGATATTATGAACTGTCACATAGGGCCTCGGACGTGAATGGATCCTTCCTTCATCTAAATTTCACAAATTACACATTTCACCAAATATTATTATAGCAATCAAACCAAGAAGAATGAGATGGGTGGAATACGTAGCACTTTCGCTTTATTTCGCAAAATCTGATGATAAGAGACAACTTACAAGTACTAAGCATAGATGTAACAAGACAGGCAATGTACGCATAAACGTAACATCGAGACACGTTCGCGTAACCATTGTTGCCGTCGAAAAAAGTAGTAAGTATTACACATTATGAGCGTGTTTGAAGCCCTGGGTATACAGCATGCAAAGCGGATGCGCCGTATTACATTGTCATCTGTGACCTGTCTGGCTCTACTATATTCTTCCAACAATCGTCTATTATTAAAACAGGCCAGTGTTTTCTTGCGATAAAAATGCAAAGTGTGTATTTAAAAGTTTCTGTACTACAGAACATAATACAAACTTAAATTCTGTAAAAGGTAAACCAGTCTCTATGCAATCCTAGCCAGGCCCTTGGGGCAACAGCAGGTTGAGGCTCCCAGAATCTCCAGACAAGCGGCACATGAAGGTGGCAAGGCACCGGCCGCCCTGGCACTCATTTCTGCGACAGACTGAGTAGACCCCAGGGCCATTGTGCGGCCGGAAGGACCCCATCGGAAATCGAACCCGCGACCTTCCGGCTTGTAGCGCAGTTCCTCAACCAACTGCGCCACCGCCTACCCCTCCACTCTGAAAGTTTGTGTTGTAATAACAATTAATGCATTCAGCATGCAGTTCAGGAAGAGCTGCGAAGTCGTTACGGAAGAGACCGGAGTTTGAGTAGACTAAACTATATGACGCCGGGATAACAAATAAGCCTCAATCAGTGTCCGCTCTAGATTCGAGGATTATGCTGCCTCATAATAAAGTTTTAATTGCTGCGTATATCATTGGGGTCACCTCTGATTACATACTGTCCGTTTTAGACGCAACAAACTGGTTCAAGTAATAGCTTCGGCTGTCAAGATAATGTTCTTGACAGTCAATGAAATATAACTTGGATACTTGCCTTAATCCAGGCAATAAAGAAAATAACATCTAGGTTTTAAACGAAACTTTGTAACTCAGTGACAATTCCCGGAAAATGGACTAAATTCAATTACATCGTCACAAAAAGCAGGTTTTCGCATTTGAAATATACGAGCAAAAATTAACAGCCTTCAGTAAGTTGTTGCTTAGGTACATAATTTTAAATTCCCTCGATCTACAGGCACTAGTTTGAGAAACGAAAATTTCAGGTGGATCGGAAGATTTTCTTACATGCGTTCATATTACGCAATTTCTGCAGAGAACGCCGAAAATAACAGCACGTGATCATTTGGTAATCACTGTTCAGTTTCCGAGAAAGATGAGTGCATCGTGTCTACGGTAGCAGACACTTCGTGATACTTAATTTCAACCTTGACACTCCACAATTGTTGCCTTTCATTCACATTTCGCTCTGTTGTTTAGAACGTCAGCCCTGATGCAAACATTAGCTGATGTTTTGTACAACAGTTAATTAACCGATGCCGATATTCAAAACGCGAACTTCATTGAAGCGAGAATCTGTACAACAATTTGAAACAACATAATACATTTTTAAGTAAAAGTGTTCGAGACAAAGAACAAAGCCATCCATCTTGTGTATTTATTTGTTTAGTTATGGCTTCTTAACAACGATGTCAGTTGCCGGGCCTGCACAGTGTCAGATGGTAGACTGATCAGTGAATAATGCTTTAAAGAGGATGTGGAATGACGCAGTTCTGGCCTAATTTGAGGCACGAAGTCGTATATCATCGCTCTGGACAGCGTTATTTCCTCTTTACTTTACTGAACAAAGAGAACTGTAAGATAAGTGACACTTTTTTTTTTAGCCTTCGAAATTCTTAGCAGTCTGGGCCACACAAGAAAATTTTTTGTGTTAGACTTCTGTCCTTCACGCGTAATTTTTAATTTGTAATAGAATACGTAACATTTAAATGCGATATTTGTGCTTTTTCAGTCTTGCTGGGACACGGTGTCGTGTAGATTGATAAACAATAATTACCGACATTTCGAATAAGCTTGTTCGTTCCATCTTCAAAGAAATTCAAGAAGAATACCCTGAAGATGGAGACAGCATACTCGTACAAGACGTCATTCAGTACCACATACTAATCTAAATGGCGTCATATCCCGAGGGGGGAGTGAATGTTAAAACCTGGATGTTTTCAACCCCCTCCAGTTCAGTGATTACTTTGTGTACCACCAGTTTTAACACTCATAAAGTCTGCCTTCTAACTACAGAGCGTGTTCCCATGCCTTGCATTAATCTCAGAATAAACACCTACCATTCTCCTCCACAACATCCATACTTTACATATTAGACAATAATTTGTGACAAGAACTGCAATAGTAAAGCATCTGCGCTTATTAACCTTTTAAAGACGAAGCGTATCTGTTTTATATAAGGACTCAGTGCGTACCGCGCTGTAAACACTCTCCACTTCGGTTATAAAAACCAATGTCTTAATGTTTTATAAGGCAAAAGTTGCTGTTTGTTCTGAGATCCGTACAAAACACATAAACGCAATGTGGACACCACGTAGAATTTTTTAATGTTAAACCTGGTGGTATGTAAAGTTACCGCTAGGCTTTAAAAGGTTAAATAAACTGTTACGGGAAAAAATTGCTTCGCTTCACGTTATCCTTCTCATGGAACTATCGGCAATGTTAATAGGATATACACAATGCCCCAGAGGTTTAGATACACACTGTATAAATGGATACATATATAGGTGCCGAACACACACATACGAGTACACGTTCCGAAGAGTAAGATGTTAGTCTGATGCAAGACATCACAAATGGCACACTCTCAGTATGTTTAGCTGAATGCACGTCTGTTGGCCTCTCAAGTGACTGTGGAAAATAAACTTTTTATTCTGTTACAAAATACGGGTTCTACGACGCAATATCTTTCCAGTACACACACACACACACACACACACACACACACACACACACACACACACAAACACACAAACACAATTTTACCTTTTGCATGTACTAGAAGTTAACAAGGTGTATAGGAAACGAAGTTGTATCGCCATATATCTTACGTAAATCTCCGCTAATGAGCCACACTAAAACGAGTGCTATCGGTTTCACTTCCAAATATAATAAACATATTGCGCTCTTTATCGACCAATTTAAATTATTTGATAAAAACGTTGTTACCTTTCCAATTCAAAGTAAAATGTGTGTGTATGTGTGTGTGTGTGTGTGTATGTGTGTTTCTTTCAAGGAACCTCTCCTCCACATTTTATTTGAAAACACTTTAGGCACTGTCCATACCTGTAAACCCCCTAAAGCACAATGCCTATCTATGCAGCACCTGCCTGAACGCTGAAACACTCTGCATTTTGCCACACAGCATATTCAGGTGTTTTGTAGGATTCTTACAATAAGCAGCGATTATCTCCCTATACAGTATTAATATTATTGGTTGTGTAAAGGAGAAGGAGTGTACATCCAGTGAAGTCGAAACTCAATTTTTAAACAGCATTTAAATTAATTTCGAGCTTCAACGCTTCAACACAAAAGACTATAAAAGGAAGAAGCTTTTTGTATGACGGCGGTAAAGTTCGTCTTAGACCCGTCACTGTCAATGGTACATTATCACCGAACGTTAATCATTTCCATGCGCTGGTCACTAATAAATTAAACCGAGCGCACATGAAGTCGATAGAATAGAACATGCCAAGTGTACGTAAAGTAACGGAAATGACGGGGAGTATGTTTATATCATCAGCAAAACCAGAAGCACTGAACTTCAAAGAGTCTATTAACATTTTTACGTGAAGCGCGTATATTTGATATTCTTATTTCTCTCCAGCAGATGAAAGCCTGGCATCAAGAAAGATGTCAGTTACTCAATCCGCTGCTTGAGCTGCGGGCTGCTCGAAGAACTTGAGTACTAATAGCTATTTAATCAATATTGAGCAACTAGTTCTGTGCAAATCTATAAAGCTATTTTAAGCTGCATAGATTTCTAGTCTTTACGCAGGGGATTTACAATTACGTACCGAAGGAAACCACGTTTCTAGGGTATATAATGTTACAGATCTTCTGTGGTTACTATATACGCTACATGTAATGCCATTTCCCATTATAAATGTTCTGTACTTTTACATTAGTACACTCTGAAGTACGTGCGTTGTGCTCAATATGGCTGCCTTCTGTACTTACTTGATGTGCTTTCAACCTATGTTGTTCAGATATTTTGTGAAATATTCTGAGATACAAAAACATTAATCACCAACAAATGCACAAAGAGAGTTTTATCATCAATCGTAACACACTCCTACATGTTTCGACCCTATTGGGTCATCTTCAGGGAGAACTTTTCGTTACCGTTACACTAGGGTTGCACTCTGCAGTTGAGTGAGGAGGTGCTGTTAACTGCGTACTGCGTTGATTTTGGAGGCGTGAACTGTCCGCGGTCCCTCCAGTTTGCCCTTATTATTACAGGTACAACTTTTGGTTTTACATTCCACACAAGCTGTCTTTCTGTTGTAGGTAGAGGGCTTTTATATTTTTAAACCTCATGGGCTTCTTTCTTTATCACATTTGTATCTCCCGAAATCGCAACGTCAGTTAACAGACATGTTCCTTCCTGCTTATCACGGAATGTGATGTACAGTAAATTGTTGGGAATGGTTCAGTCAATTTACACCTGTTGATTCCCTAATATGGTTACCTTACTGTCATCACTTGCCTCTACTGATTTTGATACATCATACCAGTGTTCCTTGTCTAATTTTACCCCTACTGCCTTGCACATGTTAAAGTGTAGTTCAGCACACATTTTATCGGGTTGCGTGTTATTATTATTATTATTATTATTATTATTATTATGATGACTGATATATGAAACGTACAGTGCTAGGATTAGGGCGCGTTAATTTTGCCAGGCATAACCTTAAAGCCTCATACTGTCACTGTGTTCTTCCTTGTAGACTTCAAGACCGTGCGTCACGTGTATTGTGTAGATACGTATTTTTATGCTGGACAAAATTTGTCATGCCCAGCTCCAATACTTCACTATTCGTAGCCAACAACATAAAAGCTATATATTTTTTTAATAGATTGCATACCGATGTGAGACCAGCAATTAAACACAATATAGAGCCGTCTTCACAACTTCAATATAAAATTATTATTATTATTTATAAAATACAAGGCATTCTATTTTATAAATAATAATTTTATATTTAAGTTGTGAAGACGGCTCTCTATTGTGTTTAACATAAAAGCTAAAGTGGATTGTTTGAGCAGCCGCCAAAAGCTAAAGTGGATTTTTTGAGCAGCCGCCATATTTTTATTTACATTCTACAAACTTGTCACCTTAACAAAATTATACATTTTTCCATTATCACATATTATTCTAAGATATTACACCACAAGTGCCTCTAGTGTCGCTCCAACCTCATAAGTTCGCGCGCCCGTCGTGATGCTTTCACTGGTTGCAGGAAATTAAAAATTACGATGGTGGAGTGTCTTCCGTTGGCATAATGATCGTGTGTTGTGTGAAAATTGGTTGATTGATTCATAAGTTCTGGGGCCAAAGATAGTATGATCTCAAAATACAAGCCGGAAGAAAACAGAACAACGATTCACATTTACTGTTGCCAAATTGGTTGACTGATTCACAAGTCCCGGGGCCAAAGATTGTATGATCTCAAAACACAAGCCGGAAGAAAACAGAACAACGATTCACATTTACTGTTGCCAAATTGGTTGACTGATTCACAAGTTCCGGGGCCAAAGATTGTATGATCTCAAAACACAAGCCGGAAGAAAACAGAAAAACGATTCACATTTACCTTTGCCAAATACCTGCAATCATAATGCCATGCCAATTTCAAAGAAGTTCAATATTTATTGTCGTAACTTGTGAAATGCAACACGTGGCTGTCAGAGAGCTCACATCCTCGTCCATGTAAACATGCAAGTACGGGTAGCTGCGTGGGAGGCTGTCTAATAAAACGTGGAAATTGGTTTCCACAACGATTCGTCTCTATTATGAACGCCAGATGACGCTTGCACACGTTCAGCAAGCATATACGAGCGTGTATCCCTAAACGACTGCGCGAATGGTTGAGCAACATTCGCTCCTGTAATGCAAGGACATCCGATGTGGACCAATGAACTCTGCTCCGTCTGTGAAATGTAGCATACATACGAGAGAATTAAGTAACTCACTAACTCCACGGAACGGAGTTCCTCCTGAAACGCTAGAATTTCCTCAGCCAGTCAAGACATTCCTCGCATTTTACGGATGCCGAAGCTTCATTACACTACTCACAACCGAATGACACTTGTACTAATCCTGAGCCAGATTCACCCATTCCACGCACTTCCACTTTAGGGTACATATATTTAGGATTCAGTTTAATATTATCCTCATATCTAAGCTTACGTCTTCCAGGCGGTGTCTTTACTTCAGGTTTCCCCACTAAAACTCTGAGTGTGTTCTTCTTCTTCCCTGTACGTGCTGCATGCCCCACCCATCCTCCTTGATTTGGTCACCCTAACAGTATTAGGTGAGGAGTATAAATCGCAAAGCTTCCCATTATGCAGTATTCTCCAGTCTCTAATAACTTCATTCCTCCTAGGCGCCATTATGTTCCTCATTATCCTATTCTCGAACGCCCTCGGCTTCTGTTCTTCATTCATTGGGACAGACGAAGCTTGACGCCCATACAAAACAACATGCAAAAATAACAGAATTGTTCATTGTAATCCCTGTCTTCTTAGAGAGGAAAAGGAAGATCAAAGGTTCTGGACCGAATGTAAAACCTATTTGCAGACATAACACCCAAGCAACTTTCGTATATTACTGTTAGTGACACATGCGGATCTATATTGTGTAGGTTTCCTCTCACACTAAAATGTCGTTTCTTACAAAACGTCTTTTTAAACTCACTTCCCATCAGCAAGAAATGCAAAGTTCCATAAATTTCATGCATCCACTAAATTACAACAGCATATTCGAACACAGGATTTCCCACAAACCTAACCTTCGTTCTGAAGAACAGGGTATTGTTTTTATTGGCGAAGTTGCATTAAAACGTTTTACACAGCTGAGGAAAATACATGAAGCTGGGATCCTGTAGAGATCGTCAAGAACAAAAGGGCCTTGTCTACTTGCCAAATAACTGCATGTAGTAGAGGGTTCCATAAAGAGTTTACAGTTGCCACTTGATGAAGAAATTGCTCTTTCCTAACATCCAAAGATTCATCACCCTAGTAACAACAACAGACCATTTATCACAATGCTAAGTCAGATGAATTCAGTGCACATCCACATATCCGATTACCTTGGGAAACAATTTAACACTATTCTTTCATTTAGACCTAGTTCTCCAGAACGGTTAATCCCGTCTGGTTTTAGGACAAAAATTTTAATGTATTTCTGTGTGTCCCATATGTGCTACATGCTCGGCCCAACCTACGCTGCTTTACTTAATCGCCTTATTATTAAGTGGCGAACAGCAAAAATTATGACGTTCTACTGGCGATCACTAGAGTTCCCGAAAGAAACCGAAAGAATTCTTGAACAGCTAACGACTATCAGTTTCTCAAAATTGACTCTGATTCCTCAGTCGTTTACATATATTGGCTACATGCAAGTCATCAGCAATGATTGGACCAGCATCGATAAAACAGTTCCTACATGGACATGGCTATGTTCAAGAAGCCTTATCTGGCAGCAAAAATAGGACTGACTGTACAGAATATAAGAACATCACACTTTCTTTCATAAAATTTCGCATTTGCTTTTATTATTTTGGCCCTGGTCATTCCCTTCCTGCTCCGGTGGCTACTAACAAAACGTTTGTGTGCAAAAGAACTACAAGCAATGCACATGACAGGGAAATATAACAGAAATTTCCGATTCCATTTATACTTGTATCGTCTAGACAGTTTACCGATAAAATAATAAGCATAAATGAAATGGCTTAGTAGGAAAATTAGAATAAAATATGTCAGAAATATTTCGGATTCAATTTGTTACATACTTCCACGTCTGTAACAACCGTTTATGAACTCTGCAAAAAAAAACACTGCAAAAATATGGAGCTGTTTGTTATGAGAAAGCTGGGAATGTAACAGCCTGGAAAAATTTGTATTCTCTAACCCTTTGAAGCACGAGACTAATATAAATAATACACAAAAATTCAGTTCCTTCCTCACAGGAAACACGTTGTATCCAGTTAAAATGCCGCTGGTTACATCTCTTCCTGGAAATATTGCTCTTTTTCTCAGAATTAAACAGAATATATAAATAGCGCCTCTGGGGAGAATGCAGTGTTTCCAGACGTTGAAGTACTTTCAGAATCACTGGGTTACACTGTGCCCGGTGTTCGACTGAATTTACTCTAGGATCGCGGGTTCGAAACCTTTTCGGAACGAAATTATTTTTATCCATGTTCATGTCATCTTGTAGTGGCTGGAATGGGCTAAACTGCGATCTCATCTGCTTTGTACTTGATTACAAGCGGAAGGACCAAATTATTTTTATCCATGTTCATGTTATCTTGTAGTGGCTGGAATGGGCTAAACTGCGAGCTCATTTGCTTTGTACTTGATTACAAGCGGAAGGACCAAATTATTTTTTGCACTTAATTTTTGGGCGTGTCTGGAAAAATCGAAGACCATATATAGGCTTTCATCTGTCAGTGTCCAACCGCCCGAGAATATCGGACCCTTAACGCGACTGAGGTTTGTACGCGTGGAGAAAGGCATGATGGGTAACAGCTGGACTGTGGCCATTCGGACAAAGTTTTTCGTAGATGTTTTGTTTCTCAGTTGCACAGATGGTGCTGGTATGATGGATGAGTGCACAGATTGTAGCACATTGTCATTAGGAGTGGAGACGTACTTCATTTGACGACGCTACCAGTTTCTAAGTATGGGGCACTGGTGGAAAGGTTCTGACAAGAGGAAACGGAAGTACTAAGAATAAAACTTGCCACAGTGTCTCTTTGTTAACCACAAATCCCACAAGGACTTAGCCGGGATATAACCTGGGTCTCCGCAGTGAGAGGCTGGCGACTAGCCACCTAAGCCACGACACGAGTAGCGGTACGAATTTGCGTGAGGTTACAGTATCAGACATAACGGTTTCCCGAAAGCCCGTTTCATATTGAGCAGTACCGTAGCTAGGATTTACGCACCTCGGGCGACTAATCAGAAAGGTCGTACATAACAGAAATCAAAAAAAAAAAAACCGCTACCTCTTAATTGGCTCAGAAATTTAAAACTTATTCAATGCACGAAATAATTTTTTTTCGTGCAAATGTTTATTTCGCCTTCCAATTCGGCCATCACTCTGCAGGCTGGGGTAGCCGCATTTCTAGCTCCGCCCCACCCCACCCCCCCGACATATGCCACTGTTAGTGAGCCATGTGGTTCCATTTAACCAGGATGTCGAGAAGCGAAAGTAAATGACTCCCCTTGTAGTCCACTGCGTACTTAATATTCAGCTACGAGTCATAAAGTTGTCGATATATCTCTTCCCTTCTGTGACACCAGACCACGAACGCGTTAACCATGCATCTCCCTCAGTGCAAGGGTTTCTGCAAAAAGTTTGTGAAGGCCCGTCTCAATAAATCTGTAATCCTGGATTCGAAACACTGCTCTAAGCACTGTGCCCTTCTTAGCGCATGATTAGGTTCAGAATGCGTGTGTTAAGCGCTATAAAAGCGGTGGCCGTTCGGTCTGAGGCGTAGGTCTGGTATCGCGGTTTAGAATTCCGCTGAGGCATTGATACTGGTCTCTTGTGTTTGTTGTGTACCGTGTGGGTAGCGGCCTCTGCGACGACCTGATCACTTGTTCGGAGGAGTCCAGCTGCGTGTGTGTGTGTGTGTGTGTGTGTGTGTGTGTGTGTGTGTGTGTGTGTTTGCGTGTCATATTGAAATTTAAAAAATGAGGCAGCCTAGTTCCGATTAGGGCTGTTGCGCCACAGAAAAAAAAACACATTCTCTCGCTCTGAACTAGAATTGGAAGGCTCGATTTTTAAAACACGTCCGCAGGCTCATAATTTTAAAACCTTTTACATGTACCACCTGGAGTACCACCCGAAAAATTCTGCATTTTCCAAACTTAGCGTATAATTTGCTTCGTGTAATTCTCAATACATACAGCGATGTCTTGTCCATAAGCAGCATTGACCGGTTTGTCTTTGTAATGGAAATGGTCTTCGCAATGTGCGAGGTAAGACCTGAATTCTTACATGTAGTAGCAATGTAATTTCGGCCTTCTCAAAACACTTCGTCTTCCACCGTCAGTATCATTCCACCAGCATTCCGCGCTCATTTGATACTAATATTAATCTTCCCAGAATAGAACGGGGAGGAAGTCCGGGAGACTTTTTCGGGAATTCGGAATGTCTGGACAGGAAAGCACTATCACATTGCTTAGTTTCAGTCCTGAACTTCTTGACCCGAAACGTCGGTGCAGAATTACAATTCTACACTGCGTAATATCCTAGAAGAACGCGGATTTTACTGTCACGTTGTTGTTCATCCTCTAAACTCAACAGAAGCAAACATAGGCGAAGCCTGGGGGCCTTAGAGGAAAAGAGATACCCTTTGCAATTCTGGGAGTATAAAAAGGTACTTTCCTTATCTCAAATTTTAAAAGGTACTTTAAAATTAACGATCCGAAACCTTCCTACAGTGTTCAAAGAACCCATCATAGGCTCAGTAGCTCTGTCAGGTGTTTCGCCAGAAAATGTCTGACAACCCAACATGCTCCACACTAGAACGTTCTCTTCATGCCCCTTCGGTAATCCACATATTTCCGGTGAAGGTAATTCGTACAGGAGGGTTTGTTAAACAGTACGTATGTCTCGGACAGTTCTACCGTCGTCCTTTCTACTGCGGTTAACAGGATGTGTGCGGAGCACTACGCAGACCGTCGTTAAAAGAGTCGTAGATGCTCATTATTACAGCAGCTTTATGTTTGTTTGCCCTAAGACTTCGTCGCATTTTGTTACCGTTAAGACTTAACAGTATGTATTCAGCCGCTGCAAGACATTTTGCATTGTCCAAATCGTGCTTTCTCTCAGTGGCGAATAATGTTACGTCCACATGACAGGCCTTCTGAATACTGACGGCGACATTAGTTTTCTTTTGTTTCACAAAGGCTGTGAGTGATAGACGAAGTCCCCAGAGTCTGCTTCTGATATTCTTAAAATTCCTATAGAATAAAACGCACAGAAGTAACACGACCTGTGAAACCTGACAGAGTACAGATTTATCACAGAATCAATAAAAGGGGCGGTGAGGAGTGGCGTCTTTGCAGATTGGATGTTGAATCCCCTATTTATCTCCCGTTAGGAACTGTCATTAACGACTGGTTAAACAAGACTAACGGTCAGTAAACGACAGGGGTAAGACAGTAGCTTAGCAGATAGGTAAAAGACTGAAGACTCAAATCTTCTGCGATAAGACACCATGTCGATTGGTAAAGGTTTACCCCCCTTTCTTACCCTGAAGATGGACGCAACAATTTCCTCCGAAACTTCGGTAACTACGTACCAATAAACATCAAATATCTCTCAGAAAAAGTAAGGCTTCATCATCACCAGTGTGAGAACTTCCGTCTCTCACAGGCAGAAAATTCTTCCTAGAAACAGAATTTGAAATTCGATCTACAGTTGCAGTCTACATATTCTCCGACGTTCCAAATAACTGGCTCTACCGGATATAAACGAATCGGACACGCAGAATGGCAACAACGTCTGTTTACAATAGTACCTCAACTACACGATACAAACTGCACGTGACTCGTTTTGGCGAACACAGAAATTATTTTTTTTTAAAGGCGCAACAGCCCCTCGTGGGCCAGGGCCTCCGAATTATCGAGACTTTACGATCACATTCAGACACACCATAACTGGTGGGACTCCTCTGGAAGAGTGATCAGCCCGATGCATAGATCTCTCTACCTGACAACACACAAACACTCACAAGAGACAGATATCCATGCCACCCACACTCCCAGCAAGTGAACGGCCGCAGACCCACGCCATAGACCGCATGGCCATTGGAATCGACATATGAATTATGCCTGCACAAATTTAATGAGATTTTTCTCAAAAACTGTTTCTCAAGTTAAAGTTTCCAGCCCTTACAACTGGTGATGGACACTGAATAAGGTCCTACGGACCAATATGGAATTCTCTTCGTAAAAGCTTGAAAACCCCAAGTCTCTCTCTGTCTTATTTGGAGACAGCATCGTTTCGGGAACCTGGATGTGTCATCTCTGTTTCTAACACAGTTTCCGCAGTACGAGTATACTGCACTGGACTGGATCAATGTTCACGCTATTGTGCCCTGCCGGCGTATTGTGTATTCAGCGTGTACACTGATCTATCCCGCACTGTCATTGATACCGATTTCCCGGTTGTTCCAATCTTAGCTCAACTCATAGAAACAATCCGGATGCAGGCCTACGCAGTTATCGGAGAAGTGATAGGACTGAGGAAGTGTCACGTGGAACGTCGCGGTACAGCGTGCACCACGTACGGAAGCGAAGTACAGAACCTTAAAAACCTGACCACACGAATACGGAGTACAACGATTTAACTTTTGTGTCATCGGCTGGGGTTCTACATTCCGAATTTCTGTTCCAGGTTTGAAGTACCTAAAAAGATAGAAAGAGAATGAGGTATAGGTTGATACAGCCAAAGCTCGGCTGGAGGTACCGGGAAATGACGCCGATCTTAGTTGCAGTATCAACCACTGTCTTCGTCAGATAACAGACGGGAACTTTCAGAAGTACGCCTATACCTTCCACCACTTACATCACAATTCTCAGTTAGTAACAACATTTTAACTAAGTAATAGAACTAAATTTCTCTCCCTGTATTAACATCACACACAGCTATTTCCATTTCTTAAGAATTTGTTCCTAATTAGACATTTCAATTTGTCTCTGAAATAAAGAAGTGAAATGTTCGTCATTCGAAGTTGTATTTGACACAATTTAACCTCAGCATTTTTCCACGCCGTCCTAAATGTACTAATAAAGAAGGCTACTTATGTTCACATTATGGCCTTCTGGGCTAAGGATCCACCTTCAACGATGAAACAAACCCTGAAGATGGAAGCCGTATGTCCCTATAAAACGCTGGTATCAAGCTGCCAGTGTACATGGTGTCACAACTCAGCAGACCGCGATATCAGTATGAACTGACGTGCAAATACAAAATGTTACACAAGTTAATTACATTTTAAATTTTAAAAATAAAAAAGTCCTAAAAATGCGAAATGGATAATTCGGACCGCCAAATCATGGTTCCCAGCATACAAATACATTCTTGCTAACATGACACTTCGAGGTGCTTTAAGACACTTTCTCCCTCATAGGAGTAGCAAAATTCTGTGGAATATCTGTCACTTCAGATAAAAAATACAAGGTAATAAAAATTTAAACATATATTCTAAACAAAAACACTAATCCTCAACAAATGCACAAAGAGAGTTTTATCATCAATCGTAACACACTCCTACAGGTTTCGACCCTGCTGGGTCACCTTCAGGGAGAACTTTTTTGTTATCGTTACACTAAGGTTACACTTTATAGTTGAGTGAGAATGTGCTGTTGACTGTGTACTGCGTTGTTTTTGGAGGCGTGAACTCTCTGGGGGCCGGGGGAGTGCAGAGAGTGCACGCCCCCCCAGTACACAGTCAACAGCACATTCTCACTCAACTATAAAGTGCAACCTTAGTGTAACGATAACAAAAAAGTTCTCCCTGAAAATGACCCAGGATGGTCGAAACATGTAGGAGTGCGTTACAATTGATGATAAAACTCTCTTTGTGTATTTGTTGGTGATTAGTGTTTTGTATAATATAGCGCACGGACATGGAACACATTAAATATATTCTAAAAATGTGTACAAAACATACTGGTGTGACTATCTGTATTTTAGCGAGTGGAGAGTGATATTTAGCCTGTAGCATGTCTGGAGCTACACTATGAAGTGGTTTTATAAGTTAAACACAACACTTCCTCCGAAAACTGTGAAAATTATTCTGTCCGCGCCTTCCAGAACATAATCATATTACATTAATGCTACAGTCGAGGCTTAATGTTTTTATGCCCTTGCATAGCGCCGACACAAAGAAAATCGGGTTATTCTTTGGACAGCCTTAAACGAATTGGCTTCTTATGAAAGGTTATAATACAGTTTACTACTAATTTACAGCTTTAGTAAACGATCCACACTACAATTCTTGAATAAACACAACTTTTGTAACACAACTTACTCTTACAGAACTGTCCCATTTAACACACCTTCAGCACAACACAGAATGATACAAGTTACATTCTTGAATCCGCTTATAACTAACAGAATATATGTTAATACCAGAATACTGGGCCGGGATAGTGTAGTGAGTATGGCGATTTGCTACGGGCTGGAGGGTCCGGGGATCGAATCCCGGTGGATGTGAGATTTTCCGCACACTTCCAGACCGGGCTTGATGCCCACCCAGCCTCCTGTACAATGGGTACCGGGTCTTTTCCCGGGAATAAAACTGCCCAGGCGTGGCTTTAAACACCCACCCCATCTAGCGCCAAGGTTAAATTAAAAGTACAGCTACACATCTACTCCCCCTCTGGGCTTTCATGGCCTGTTCTAGGGTGAATCTGCCTTGCCAGAACTGTGAAAAGGAACCTTTAAATTCCCTCTCTGTTTGTTTATTAGCACTGACTTCTCTGTGTAGATTTTGCCCTGACAATTAACCAGCCCGCGATGAGAGGTGCACTCTTAAAACTACTAAGTTATTATTCATAAAAATTTTTGTGTGTGCTCCAACACCGGTTGCCTATTCCACCCGACACCTACCAGACCACTACGCGAGATCGTTCTTTGGCGAATGTAACGCGAAAAAGTCACTGCTGTCGCCATAAGCAAGTACCTGAAAAAATGTATTCTTCAGACCTTCCTAGTATATTTACAACAGCACACAAGGTCTTATGTATGGCAAATACTTTGTAATACACGATATATAGATGTCATTATTGGAATATCGACATTTGTGCTGAGAAATTATGGGTACAAATTCAAACGACAGTTGAATGAACTCCAGGCAACAGTTGCTAGGCAACAGGACTTCATTGTTAACAGCAGCTGGCGTTGCTGTTTCCCCTTCAGAAGACATAAAAACTAGACGCTTGCTGCTGATGAATGTTGTAATTTCAACGCTTAATGAGCAGCTCTATTGAATCAGATTTGAGAAACACTGACTATACCACTATGGATAAACAGAGAGAAACAGAAAGTAATAGCTTTCATGGACGTTACGTCATTACAATGCATTGATAAAATAATTAACACACCAACACACAACAGGAAAACTATAATTAGGATCGTTGTACACTGCTACAGGTTTGCGCTTGAATGTATTTACACTGTGTTAAATTGTCGACCTAACAGTAATTCTCGCCATGATGTATTTCCAACCCTTGTGTTTCTCAAACTGGCGTATTGCACAACAGTATCTGTATAGCTTAGTGCAACAATTAGGTGACAGAAGTTTTCCTGAAACTGCGTAGGATCGCGGACTCCTTACAGAGTCTCGCTAATAATGCGGAACCCCTAAACGGCATTATCTTAACGCGCAGAGACTGCTTACGCACAACTGGCAGTAACATTGCAAGTTGGAACGTTCACAAACAAGGAATACACTTAAATTAGATTACCGTGTATTAAGTCAATAAAAATGTATTAATAAATCAGCCTAATTATCTCAGCAGCAATAACAATATAATTAATCTTAGAAAAAACTAAAACCAACAAAAGTGTTCTATTGAGTATAACCAACACTACTCGCGGACTCCTTAGGCATAACTCGCGGACCTCTGTTTCATGAACACTGAAATACGATGTGTTGGTTCCAGAGATATCCCGTTGTTATTGACGTGCCTCTTGTAATTTCTGTGGTTACTGTTCCAAAAATGCAATAACTACAGTCAAAACAATAAAGATTTCTGTATCAATACCCAGTTCATCAATTTCTTCATCCACTTCGTAGAATGCCTTGCGACAGACCCATATCCTCTTCCAAAGCGAATTCTACAGACAGTGCGATCTAGTGCCTCCTCTTTCAAGTTACAGTAACTGTCGTTTTCTTTAAGGACATCCAATAACTGCTTACATCTTCTTCCTCGTCTTCCCATCACCTCCATCCTTCCTTCCATCTTTCCTTCAATAACATGTTCTATACGGCAGTTCCTACACAAGATGTGACCAATCCACTTAACCTTCCTTCTTTTTATTATATTTAGGATATTCCTCTACTCCTGCACTCCACGCAATAGCCTTCTTCTTCATTCCTCACAGATCGGTCCAACTATCTTCTCCATCCTTCTCCAGCACTACATTTCAAACCTTCACAAGTATTTCTGATCTATTATCCGAAGTGCCCAATTTTCAGTACCATATAACGCTAAGCTCCAAATGTAGCACTTTACTAGATCCTTCCTTACATTTAAGTCCAATTTTCTGGTGAAAAGAGTCTTTTTCTTCTTGAATGCTGCTTTTGTCATGTCAACCATGGATTTAATTTCACGTGTGCAACTTACATCATTTGTTACGAGGCTACCAAAATACTTTAAATAATCCACGCTCTCCGGTTGTTTTTGATTTACCATAATCTGTTTCTGGGACGATTGCCTTGAGATTCCCATTCTTAGTTTTTTTTTCTACATTCACTTCCATTCCACAGCATCTTCCAATTTGCATAAGCCTGTCAAATACGCCCTATAGTACCGTTTCTTCTTTAGCCAGTAGCAAAAGTTCATCTGCGTATTTTACAATGCGAATTACTTGTCCTCCTCTTTTGAAGCCTGCAAACCCTTCAAGAGCTTCCTTGATAATGTACTTGCTGTTTCAGTAAAATACAATCGGTGACAAACAGCAAATTTCTGAACAAGACGGAATTCAAGAAAATATTTATAGCAAGCAACACGTAGAGAGTTTAACCTTGCCACAAAACGTAACGCATTTAGTTAGTTTTTTTCTTTAAATGTGGGCTCAGTACACGTATCCAACACAGTTGCATAGATTTATAATTGAAAGAACCAATGGCATTTGAGCCCACAGACGAAATACAAGAAAAACTCATTCCACGAAAAGCTTGTTACGAAACGACGTTCGGTCGTGTGAACTCCCTTACCTTCCCGGTTGCTCGGTGTCAGGCAACGTGCATCCTAACGCCACATTCACGTAGTCGACACATTGCAGAACTCCCATGCTTAATAAGCCACGGGTATCGTTCTGAAATTTAACGAAAAAGTTGTATTATTATTATTATTATTATTATTGTATTTATTATGTATTAATGCAATGTCAGTATTAAACAGGCTGTTGGGCCAGCACGTTAACAAATAAATATTACATCGAATAATAATAATAATAATAATAACAATTATTATTATTATTATTATTATTATTCTAAAATTGAACTTTTCCTTCTGTATGGTCAAAATAAAACGTTACAGAACAATGACCTTCGGAGACTAGTTGTGTTTCCGTTCTGAGGTGAAAAGCGTGGGGCTACACGACGTCTGTCTTCATTTTCCAATGTCATATTTTAAGACAATGGGCCAATTCCAATTCGTGTGCCACAGTAATAAAAGCTATATTAACATTAAGCAAGTAAGAAGCATGCGTCTCTTTTGATGGTAGTTTATTTCTATAATATGTATTTAAAACGAAGCTGCCAGTAACTCAGATCCTATAACGGTGCTACTTAAAATTCTTTGTCCATGGCCTAAAATCGTACATACATAATCTACCAAGGCAGACAACGTAGTGCAACGTGATGCTGGGGCGCGTTCGCGTAACCACTGTTGCCAGGGGAAAAAGCACTGAGTATTATATATTCTGGGTGTGTGTTTGTAGCCCTAAGTTACCAGCACGCAAAGCGCATGTGCCGTATTATATTGCCATTTGTGGCCTGTCTGGCACTACCATATTTTACCACATTATCTCATAAACGGTACGATTTTCGGAAAAAATGTACTGAACGTAGAACATGTGTTTTGATTTTCCCTACAACCTTTGTCCGAAAAATTTCTCATTCTAAGATAACTGAGTGAGATATTGTCATACATGTACACATGTCTTCATGTAAAGTACCCGATATTCTTGTCAGATTTTAATGAAACTTGAATTTGTTCGATAAATTTTCGAATGCTGTTCAAATATAAAAATTAATGGAAATTTTGCCACTGGGATTCGAGTTGTTCCATGCGGCTGGAAAAACGGACGGGCACGACGAAATTAATAGTTACTTTTCGCAATTTTGCGAGAGCGCCTAAAAATTCACCACACAGCAAATACTGCCGAAATTACATCGACAATTTTCTGATGCTGATGTACCTAGGAAGTCGATGAGACTGGCAAACAAATGTCGTTGTAAGGGATTAATTTTGAACACAGAGCATAGCAGGAGACGAGTCTACTGACAGAAAAAATACTGGTAGGCTAAGTTCATGTCAAAAATCTGCATGTGCAGAAATAAGAGGAAATATTCGACAAGCCATTTCAAACATTACACAGGTTGAGATCTGCGCTCTTCTGGGGTGTTACGCAGCGTCGAGTGGTAAACCTTCACCGACGTTTCGGCACAACGTATTCTGACCCTTCAAGATGGGACTGATACGTTGTCCCGACACGCCGGTAAATGTTTTCGGTCTTTTCGGTCCCGAAGCACATAGGCCTTTGACAGACCCTTTGTGATCCTTAAGCTTAAAACCAAGTTACGGAGCCCTGTCCCATTAATAAAGTTCCAGATTGCCCCCAGTAGTAGATTTCTGACATCCTCAGGGTCGAAGAAAAAGTAACCCAGATACGTGTGTGTGAGTGTCCCCAAAGCTTCGTACTCACACAAACCTTGATCTGAAGTCTCCTCCTCCACCCTGCACCGCCTACACAACGCACCGTCAATCAGCCCCATTATGTACAGATGTGTGATTTCAGGCTTCCGCTGCGATGTTGATGACAACTGCGTTCTTCTGGGGTATTACGCAGCATCGAATAGTAATCCTTTACCGACGTTTCGGGACAACGTATCGGTCCCACCTTCAAGGTCCAAGAATTTTCTTGGCCCTTGAAGATGGGAGTGATATGTTGTCCCGAAACGTCGGTAAAGGATCACCATTCGATGCTGTGTAATACCCCAGAAGAACGCAGTTGTCATGTAGAGATGTCTTCTCAGGGTGTTACGTCCAGTACGACGACCAGTAACTACCCTGGACTGCGTCCTATTAAAGGACAATAACCTGGTCTTAGCAGCAGGACTAGAACCCGAGATCAATTCTTGAGCTCGTCTCTCAGTGCTGATACGGCCCCGCCACAGTACCAAGTGCTGTGTTGCAAGGCAATACAGAATCTTCTGAATGGGGGCAGAAATACGTAAACAAAATTTTAATAGACAAATCCTGAAGAGAAGGGACCACTTGTAGAAGTGACGATAATATTAAAACGGATACTTAAAAAACAGGATGATACTGTGGATTGAATCACAGTGATTCCATAAAAAACGAAGTCAAATAATGATTGGCTGAGCGACTATTGTCTTTTGAAAAGAACTCTACTACGTGAAGTTGGTTATAATAGTTTCACCTTATTTTAATCGCGCCTCTGCGTATTATACTATCAATATTGATGGGTAATTTAGACAGAAACAAGAAAATTACGCAGAATTTTGGAGCATAAATTATTTTAAGCACGAAATAAAAATGAAAAAATAACGTAAAGATGGAAGTTAAAAACAGTTATCAGGAAAGTGGATGTTTTCAGTTGATACAATAATTGCGTTAGCGGGGTTAAAACTTCGTTCTAAATAAGCTGCTTATAAAACACTGCTTCGGTTTACTGTAAACTGTAATATATTAATTGGTGTCATATAAAATATATCAAAATTATAAAAACTTACAAATATGAATTCTTCGTGTTTTACCACTGTGTACACATTTCATATGAAAAGTTTTATACTGGCCTAAACGCAAGATTTCTTACAACTGGATTTCCTTCAAGTTCAAGTTCTGTGACCGACAAATTTACACGATTACACAATACTTAAATTATACGAAGTTCGGTTCAAAAACATAGGAGACACCACTTAATTCCAGTAGTCTGACACCATTCAGGAGTGAGAGAGACTGACTCTACCAGAATGCTTCCGTAATTTTGTTTTCTGGAAGCCAGTAGAAGGTAGGTAGGGTATGCAGCTAATATTCTAAGGATCCCTTCGGGCTTTGTGCTATTAAACTCCTGGACCTAACCTGACTTTGTGTTTATGATACAGCAGGGAGAATACGGTTTGCTATACGAACTTCAATCTCAGGAACAAACTGCCACACACCGGTGTTCCGAATAGCAAACGATAACCAAGCTACACAGCTCGTGTGACGTGCTAATAAAAGAAGAAACAAGGTTGTTTGGTTGGTTGGTTGATTGGTTGATGTGCTCCAAACTTTAGTTCACGCTTCATAGACTGAGGTCTTCTGAGATCGGCCAAATTCATGCTGTTGTGTATGAAGATTATATCAAATTAGTATTTATTTAGACATGGTATATTGAACGAAACAGGAGCAATGCTATGCTGATAAAGAATTGATAACATTTTAATACTTTATGATACATGATTTCGTAATTATTACAAAGTTTAGTTTCTCGGTATAGCCTATTGTGATACCACAATAATGTTAATGGAAGGAAATATATGGCTATGCAAAATTCGGCGAAAAGAGACTCTAGTTTCCATCAACATTAAAAATTTATATCACAGAGACGAATTTTATAAAGGGAAGAGTCGTAAACACTAGAGGGCAATACGTCCAGAAAATTTTAGTCCACAGAACCTTATTTGACTAAAAATGACTGATCGAACATGAACAGAAAATGAACAACACAGGCAATGTACGTAACATTACGACACGTTCGCGTAACCACTGTTGTCGTGGAAAACCAATAAGTATTACATATTCCGAGTGCGTGTCTGTAGCCCCAGTTAGCCAGCATTCAAAACGCATGCGCTGTATTATATTGTCATCTGTGGTCTGTTTGGCTGTACCATATTTTACCACATTATCACTCAAACGGTACGATTTTCGGAAGAAACGTTATTGAATACAGAAAATGTGTTTTGATTTTTTCTACTACAATTTCTGTCTGAAACATTACTCATTCTAAGAATAATTGAGCGAGATATCATAAATGTACATAGGTCTTCATGTAAGGTAGCTGTTATTCATGTCAGATTTTAATGAAACTAGAATTTTGTTGACAGGTCGAAAATATCAAGTTTCATGAAAATCCGCTCGGTGGGAGCCGAGGTGTTCCATGCGGACGGACGGACGGACAGACAGACAGAGACGGACGGACAGACAGAGACGGAAGGACAGACGGACAGAGGGACGGACAGGCAGACAGAGACGGACGGACACACAGACAGACGGACGGACAGACAGACAGACAGACAGAGA
This sequence comes from Coptotermes formosanus, assembly GCA_013340265.1. NCBI lineage: Eukaryota > Metazoa > Arthropoda > Insecta > Blattodea > Rhinotermitidae > Coptotermes > Coptotermes formosanus. The sequence continues at coordinate 742,536 of BLKM01000841.1, read as the reverse complement.
CGCACGGACGGACAGACAGAGAGACGGACGGACGGACGGACGGACAGACAGACAGACGGACGGACAGAGACGGACGGACAGACAGACAGACAGACAGAGACGGGCGGACGGGAGGACAGAGAGACGGACGGACGGACGGACAGACAGAGAGACGGACGGACGGACAGACGGACAGACAGACAGACAGAGACGGACGGACGGACGGACAGAGAGATACGACAAAGCTAACAGTTGCTTTTCTCAATTTTGCGGACGGGCCTAGAAACCGTAGGCAATGTTACATAAAGCACACAGAACAAGGTGTCTCGTACATCATCCAAAACAGAACGACATCCAGATTTAACCGGTGTCCTTGGAAACGCCTTTGCATATTATCTGAACCAGAAGTAATGACTGGTTATAGAAGCAGGACGATTTCACTTCACCGTGCTCCGTTGCAATCTTACGTAAAAACCTTACAGACTCTTAAAAAAACATAAAAATATACTGAACAATGGTAAAAAACCCTAATTACAGCCAACACGTTGCCCTCCAAACATCCTCGTCACACCCACGAGTTGCTTTCAGAAAAGTAAAATTTAAAATTTGAATGCATAACTACACACACCAAAACAGGCCTACTGAGAAATAGGCAACAAAGATTAGCAACGCCAAGCCCCTCCGCGACCACCTCTGAAACAACATGAACGTTTTGTACGGGAATGTGTTCAGGTTTTGAAATATCAACGCAACGGTAGCACGAAGTCTATATTTCCCTTTCGACCTGTGCAGGATAAGTAATAAATAAGGTGCGGATTATATGCATTTTGCATTGCAAAATGCATAAAAATTCTCAGTTACCTTAATAGGCGGCCTGCAGCCAATTTCACATTTCACTTAGAACACAAAACGAAGGAAAGTGTCTTACCTTTATCATTAGGATTAGGATTATCTGCAATATGCAAAATACATATAGTCCTGAGCCTAGTAACAAGCCATTAAGGTAAAGCAATCCCGTTACGGGCCTGGACAGGCCCTTAGGGTTCCAGGTGGCTGAGGCTCCCAGATTTCTAGACAATCGGCACATGAAGGTGGTAAGGTTGTCAGCCCTACGCACCGGTCGCCTCTACCCCCAAGGAAATATTCCTGGTACTCATTTCTGTTAGAGGCTGAGTCGACCCCAGGGCCATAGTGCGACCAAAAGGATTATGTCAATGAAAAATTCCAATGACAACATTGGGAATCGAACCCGCGCCCTTCCGGTTTGTAGCATAGTGCCTCAACCAACTACGCCACGGCGTGCCCCAGTAACAAGCCACTGGCATGCCGAATATTACAGTCTGTGCACATACACAGCAAAGTTTCCGAAATTCTTAGCAATTACAAACTGAAGGTTTTGCATAAATTTTGAGTTATAAAATACAACATAGAACAGCATGAGTCTGTACAAGTTCCACGTGGTACAGTGAACGTTCTAACAGGAAATAAACAGGACAAGTTGTTACATACAAGTAAATATTCTTTTAATTTACTACGCCATTAAACGTTATATAACATAAGGTATTTTGGTGAATATCACGGTTATAAATTTTTGGAACTCGGACGATACTACTGTCTATTTTTGGGGGTTAATTGTGCCATCACTGAAGGAATTCAGAATAAACATGAAAATATGATATTAAAAATAGCCGACCTCTGTGACGAAGAACCTGTAGAGCGAACGACTGCATTAGAGTTAAGTGTTTCAAAGTCGATACTAATGAATTGCGGATTTTACTCACGGGCGTGGCGCCGGTTTTCCTCTTCAGTAAACGTGTTGTTTGTGATGACAACATTCCCTTTGAGAATGTGTTCCTTATTGGATAATGGATGTCAGTATCACATCAAGACGTATCATGTTCTAACGTGAGGCTTCATCACACGACACAAAGTCAATAATGAGAGAGAAACCAGACGTCTGTTATAAAAGCATCAATGCGTTCTGAAATCTTACGTAACATTAGAACTCACAATGTACGACGGCAGAACCGGCATTTAAATAAAACTTACAGTTAATAAGAGACTTATTTACTTAGAGAAAAACATACAGGAAATACGCAGCATATTTACTGCAAACAACAACATGAAGCAAAGTCGTCACTTACAATACAGATAGTATTCGTTCAGCTGAACGAAATCCTCCATCTGTTCACGTAATTCGAAAGTTTATAATACGGATAGCGGCCTATTGCTGTCTGTTCTCAGCCAGATTAATCCAATACACATGTTCATACCCTATGTCTTTAAGACCAGACATAATACCGGATATTATTCTCCCTTTTGTATCCAGGTCTTTCAAATGGTCTCTTACCTTCAGATATTCCGACTAAAATTGCGCATGCATTTAGTACCTCCCGCACGCGTTGTATATAGCCATTGTACTTTATCCTTGCTAATTAATCACGCTCATAACAGATGAAGAAACACCGATACAAACAGTAATTCTTTCATTTTTTGTTCCTTTTCCAGCATTCCGTACTTGTTAATTCTTCGCAAGTCCAAATTTTCTCCTCAGCCTTTTACCCTCAAACATTCTTAATGCATCCAATATTATTCACTACGCGTATTATGCTTGTAGACATTTATATACATACATCAACAAAGGCACACGATAAAATTACAAGTTATACATAAATGTGGACCCTCCTACTTGTTTTCAGCGATAAACAGCCATCATCAGGAAAATGTAAGAACATTTTAACATCGGACTAGCCACAGGATCCATATTATTGCACTTATAGCTCCTATTTTATATACTTTATATACTTAAAATTGTAATATGAGATCGATGCGTTACTATTATATATTCCTTCGCATTTACGTCTTCCTGGCGATGGAGATTTACCGCTGACACATGTAGAACAGTTCATCTTTATGCATCACTTATAACTTTACTTTGTTAATACGTTGGTGGATATAAATGTCTACTTTTAAGAAGTTTCTTCCTTAAAGATAAATAACCTAATTTTATGCTGATGCAAACAACAGGTAAAAATGTTGTCTTTATGTACAACATCTGACATTTACAAAGCGGCTGGAGTTATTCTGACACTGAAATTCACACAAAAATCTATTACCGATGTGGTATCAAACCGCAGAAATAACGAGCGTATTGTATGTTTCACGAATGTTATTACGAAGTAAACGGTTAACAAATTCGGAGAAGGCTTGCTACAATTCCGTTCAGAATGTGTTGTTTTCTTGAAATGTTTCTGAGAACATGAAGATTAACCTTTTAAAGCCTAGCGGTAACTTTACATACCACTAGGTTTAACATTAAAAAATTCTACGTGGTGCCCACATTGCGTTTATGTGTTTTGTACGGATCTCAGAACAAACAGCAACTTTTGCCTTATAAAACATTAAGAGATTGGTCTTTATAACCGAAGTGCAGAGTGTTTACAGCGCGGTGCGCACTGAGTCCTTATATAAAACGGATACGCTTCGTCTTTAAAGGGTTAAAGGAAGCAAAACTGCAATTTTTCCCTATTACTTTGTATGGTATGAAAACTTGCGTCTCGCTCTTATGGAAGAATACAGACTGAGGGTATTATAGAACACGGGGGTGATGAGGAGAGCAGTTGGGCCCAAAAGGAAGAAAGTAACAGAAGGCTGGAGAAAAATGCATAATCAGGAGTTTCATGATCCGCACACCCCATCACATATTATTAGGATCAAATAAGGAAGCATGAGAAAGGTGGGGTACATGGCACGGGTGGGAGACCAAAAATACACACATGTTGTTGCTGAGCGAAACTGATGAAAATAAACGGCTTGGAAGTCTTAAGCAGATATTGTATTATTAAAATAAGACTTAAAGGATGTGTGCATTGGATTATTCTGATGCAGGACCCGGACCACTGCGAGGTCTAACGAACATGGTAATGAACATTCTGGTTGCATAAAGTGTAGGAAATCTTCACTAGCAGAGAAACTGTTATCTTCTCAATGAAGACTGCGTCATGGAGTTAATCAGTTACTTCGTTATTATGCGTTTAGTTTCACTCTTCATTGTTTATTCACAGTAATAATTTATAAACTGGTTACTCCGTTACTACTACAAAGCAAATAACATTAAACTTGCCTCATCTCGCGGGACGTCTCTGTGACGTCATGAACTTCCGGCTGAAATCAATACCGGTTCCTAAGAATTTGGAAAGCGTACCTTTGTAATGCACAACTTTTCTGCATTGTATTCTTCAAAGCATCACTAAACATGAAAGCGCACCCATGCTTCTTGATTTTCCTCTACATTCGCCTGCCACTTATGTGAACGCAGTACAGCCGACATTTCATAACACAAAGAATGTATGTGTTTGTAATATCAGACTACATTGTATTATTATTATTATTATTATTATTATTATTATTAGTTTCACAAGAAGGAATTTGCTCCATGGAGTTAGCTATTTTGGAGTTACATTACATTTGTTGAACAAAAGCAATACAGTAATAATAACAATAACAAGAATAATAAGAATAAGAATAATAATATAGAATAGCACTGAACACAGATACGTGAAGAGAGGCGCCGGCACAGTAAGTGTTCCCAACCACTGTGCAAGCTATATCTCTCACATAACAAACATTCACAAATAATGCGACTCTAATAGAACTGTCTGTTATCCCACTGTGCTACAAATGCCAAAAATGTTATACTCTTTCCCATCATAATTTGCAATTAGATGGGAATCAGTCATCAAAAAGGATCTCTAAACAAAATGGGCGTTGAAAATAAAACATTTTAAAATTCATCCCGTAACCTGCCACGAACGCAAGACTGGGGGGGGGGGGGGGGGCCAGAGTAGAGGTACAGCTCTGCTCTATCTTTAACCTCGGCACTAGATCGTGATTAGTGATTAACGCCACGCCGCGGCCGCTTTACACTTGGTAAGGACCCGGTACCCATTGTATAGGTGGCCGGGTAGGACCCAGGGCCGGTCTGGACGGGTGTGGAAATTCTCGACCCCACTGGAAATCGATATCTGGACCGTCCAGCCGCCAGCGACTCACCAATGCCGACTACGCTATCCCGGCCCACATAAAATATTGTACGGATGACAAAATTAACGGATACACAATGAGCATAAATGTGACAGATGAATACGTACACCGAATGTTTGACGAAAAATTTGAATGGAGAACGCCACATGCAGGACTCAAACGTAGATAGGCGCATATTACTAAAATATATCTTTAAGGAAGAGGTTACGTCAATGTGAATGGGGAAAAAGGTAACGCACTTTGAAGTAGCGTATCCTTACTGGATTAGGTCAGCGGCAATTAGATCTCAAACAGAACTCTCATGCATGGAATTTTAGACCGCTATATGGTCCAAATAAAATATATCACGCTCGTAGTAAAGAGTATAAATTTAGCTACTGTCCATATTTTTAAGTGGAGCCCCATGTAGACGTTTATTATGCTTCACTTCGAGAACCACTAGACGGCAAGCCCTTCTTGAGCAGCTCAAGAATTTTCCACCACTCAAAAATTCCCCGCATTTCACGGAACTTGGAGGTTTACGTAAGTCCTTACAAAATGTTATAGAGTCTTGCCGCTTTCCATAAATATCGACATCACTGAAGTAGGCCTTCATGGAGAAATCGTTTACTGCATTTATCAATATTACTCGCAAAAGCTAGGAAGCATTCAGACTGTCGAAATGCAAAAAAGTGTATACTCTGTGTAATGAGATACAGATTTCACATATCCATTCTCCTGTCTGTCAACAACTTTCTTCCATACACATCACCCACAGTAACGCAACAAAAGTAATGTCAAAGGTTTACGGAAAACGAAAAATTTTATGACCAAAGGAGACTTTAATGACAAGAGATAAGCCTTCGCACCAATCCTTTGAAGAGGGGATGTTGTGAGCTTTTATTTATCCATTCATTCATTTATCTCCTTGTCTGTCTATTTGTCGCTCCTGTGACGTTTCTTTAACCTTTTAAAGCCTAGCAGTAACTTTACATAAGACCAGGTTTAACATTAAAGTATTCTACGTGGTGCCCACATTGCGTTTATGTGTTTTGTACGGATCTCAGAACAAACAGCAACTTTTGTCTTATAAAACATTAACAGATTGGTTTTTATAACCGAAGTAGAGAGTGTTTACAGCGCGGTACGCACTGAGTTCTTATATAAAACAGATACGCTTCGTCTTTAAAGGGTTAAATAAGCCAGATTATACGCAGTCGAATAAAGTTATGCTCCCAACCCGAACCAAAAGGAAACTCTTCACACAGTGGCAGTACATACAGCCATTGAACAAGAGAGTTCGTTGTTAAGAACCTTGAACACTTTTGCGTGCCTGAAATCGTCTGGGCGGGATATTAAGGCTTACATTTCAGACACATGGCTACAGATTCGATAGCAATGTTTCAAAACACGGTTTTATTCTAGACCCACTACTGAATCCTACAAGAAAGAGAAAGAGGAATATAAAACCTGAATTTATCCCGCTACTTGCTTCAAGCCTTGTACGTGCAGGTAGTAAACAAACCTGCAGGACTGATGGATTTCCGATTTAATTATATCCGTACACGTGTGTAACTTGGGCTGTCGAGGATTAGTTTCTTCATGGTGAAGATGGCGACTGCATTGCAGGCTCAATCGTTGCACCAGCTTCCATACACTAGACGACTAAACCACAAAAGCAAGTGTTGTTCATTACATACCGGTAGAGGTTATGGGGCTTTAAAAAAAACTAGGTTATAGTAGATCTGAAATAATATCAAACCAATAATCAACTAAATAATTCCAAGCGGGAGAGTCCTTCTGGGGAAGTTAACAGGTCCTCATCTAGTCAAGAAATTTCCCGCATTTTATGGAACCCGAAGATTCATTACCGCATTCAAAACAGCCTGCCACCTGTCCCTATCCTGAGTCAGATCAATCCAGTCCATGACCCCATCCAACTTTTTGAAGATAGGTTTTAGCAACATCCTCCCATCTATGCATAGGTCTTCCAAGTTCTCTTTCCCCTCAGGTCTCTCCACCAAGACCCTGTATGCACGTTTCCACACCCCCATAGGCCTACTTGCCACATACCCCGCCCACTTCATTCTTCTTGATTTATCACCCGAATAATATCTGGAGAGAAGTTGAGTTCCACTCCAAAAATAATCAACACGGATGCAAAATGAATTCGCAGATGATGGCCGTCTTCACTGCAAGGAATACCATAATCCGGTAAACTTATTAAACCAAATATAAATAGCATAAATGATGACATTTTCCACAATGCGCAGACATAAAATATGGTACCGCATATTCACAAAAATGCACTGGGGCAAGTACGTTCAAGCAGCAACGCTTCTCTTTTGTCATTAGGACTCGCCTTTTTCCAGTCAACAGCGACAACGTCCGCAAGAGGAGAGTTATCACGGTCCTCCCCAGTCACGTCACAAAAATGTCAAGATATTACTTCAAATCATGCTGCAGCCGCTTCCTTCCACCTTCTGCCCAATTTATTACTCATCAACCAATCATTTGAAGCCGTATTTAAGTTACTGACAGCGTTTGTATATAAATTACAAAATATTCGCACAAAAGACTGAAAATTAACTTACGAAATAATAAAGCAACTTAGAATTTAACTACGTTATTCTCCAGGGCACGACCATGAATATCGCTGAGAATATCTGTCCTTTTGCATCATCATGAACGTCCACAGTGCCACTGAGAAGCCTTCGATATGGCTCACTTTGTACCAGCGATATGCACAAAACCTGACTGTGAAATCCCTCCTTGTAGTTTTCCCTCCTATTCTAATTCCACTTCCCTCTTCCCGCATTAATAAAATATGCATGCTTTTGCCGTGGGAAAACCAAGCATCTGATAGTGCACAAGGTTAAACAGTGTTGTCTAACCCAAAGCAAAGTATTAATATCAAAATAACTACGAAAATATAGAGCTATTCCAAACACATAATTGTGATAATTGTGAGGTATAAATTTTATAACATGAATGTTTAAGCCTGCTGGGACATAACGTTGTATATTCCGGTACAGATTTACTGACGTTTCGGAGCAACACACTGTCTGAATGTCCACAGTTACTCTAAAACGTCGTGCCTATCTACCAGACTACACAATGTCACATCCCAGAATGCAGAAAAATTAATCTTACCCAGTCTAAACACAATTCCTTTTTACAGTTAAACCAGCTACATGTTCCGGCTAATGACGGTCACAATCATCAGGCTGATCACAAAAATACAAAAAGGAAAGGTTGCCAGATGCATTGATGGTTACAGATCTGGGACCATAAACACGTACTGTTGTATAATATACATAACACGTAAAATATGCAGCTTCAGGAATAATAACTCATGAAGTTTAAAAAATAGTATATTGTTATAATTTGTGTAATTTAAAAATTGTAGATATGCGCTGAGTATACGTAATAATAATAATAATAATAATAATAATAATAATAATAATACGAAGTACGTAGTATTTCAAATGATTAAAACTGGCGTAGCGTAGGCGAATGTTATGCCGATCCCTGTGGCCGCGCGGTCTAAGGCGTGGGTCTGCAGCCGCTCGCTTGCTGGGACTGTGGGTTCAAATTCCGTTGAGGACATCGATGTTCGTCTGTTGTGTTTGTTGTGTGTTGTGTAGGTTACAGCCTCTGCGACGAGCTGATCACTCGTTCAGGGCAGTCCTAATGGCTGTGTGTGATCTAGAAACCTCTACAACGAGGCGGCCTAGGCCCGAGTTGGACTCTTGCGCCCCAGGAAAGGAAAAGTCGAATTTTGTAGAGACGGCTCGTACATATTTATTTCGTTTACACAATTTCGGTGGTAGAATGCTGGAACGTAGTTAAATTTGCGCGAGGAGTACAGTATCGATTAATTACGCTGTTGTTCGTTCTGTGTGCAAAACGCGCAGTTAAACCTTTGAGTAGGTTCACATATGACTTAAAATTAATTTCTCCTTATTGTTCTTGTCTTGAGCACGTATGTACATACACTTTTATGGATTTACAAGATTCATTTCATGCGAGTTACTCTCGTTGATTTTTAGCTCGTCTCTTTGGAGTCTGAGGGCCTCGAACTCCATAAGGATGAGAGGCACTGTGAGAACCAAGAGTCTCCCACACTTCACAATAAGCCTACACACAAGACGATTTTAACATCAATTTTAAAAGGAGTACTTTGAAAACAACACTGGAATTGGGATACATGTTTAAGGATTTTCTGATCGGCTTTTCAATGAATACCGCTTCTGAGTGATTACCACTTCTGCTTCGTACTACGGAGATCCTAGGTTCAATCCTCATTCCTTAGCCCGGCAATTCTTACATTTCTTTCATGGTTCTTATCAACTTCTTCTCAGGTAAACAATAAATAGCATAATCGTTTCTTCCTGTGGCACAACAGCCCAAATCGGGCCTAGGCCGCCTCCTTTTGGAGGTTTCTAGATCACACTCAGACACACCACACTCGGTAGGACTCCTCTGGACTAGTGATCAGTCCGTCGCAGAGACCTTTACCTGACAACACACAAACACTCACAAGAGACAAATATGCATGCCCCCGGCGGAATTCGAACCTACAATCCCAGCAAGCACTAGGCCGAAGGCCCACGCCTGAGACCGCGCAGCCATTGGGATCGGCAAATTGCGTACTAGCATCTCACATACAGTACGGCTGTTATCTTCAATATCCTTCTCAAATCATTATTCACTAGACCGAACATTCCTAGGTCTTCAGGGTACAATCTTAGCTATGACAGGAGTCGTTCAATAAAATAAAAACAAATTTTAAAAATCATCAGCTTTCCGAAGTTAGGAGGAACTTTTGCATCAGTGTTCTGTGTTTACGAATTATTGCTCATCTCGCGCTTTAATGGCGAGTCATTGATTCCTCTAGCCAATCTCACCACCAGACTGAGGCATTTGAAGGAAATCAAGTGTAATATATGTGTCACAGAACACCCTGTTAAATGAGGTAGTAAAAAGGACTTCAGCCATAGCATCCTTTGTGTTCTCCTTAACAGGCCTAATCTCCCCCCCGCCCCGCCAGTTGCCTCAAATATAAACAAATGTCAAACTCAACCGGGAAGTTAAAATCTCGTAACTTGTCACATTAGAAAACTCAATCTCAAGTTACTCTTCAAACGCCTGGATTTACGATTCACGGCTGTTAACAGTTATATCAAAATCAAACACAAAATCTAATCGAAATATAATTCTTCCAAATCAATGGGTCAGAATGTCTTTCTTTCTGAACACATTCATTCAAGTTACTTTCGACTCTCTAAGATAATATGACGACAAACTACGTGTAAGTTAAGCAAGACGAAGTACAGGCTATTGGTTTAGCACCCAGTTTACCGATATTCAATAGCAGTGTTTACGAGGTTTGCCGGTTTAACTACTCCATGCGAACATCGAAGTTCAGCATATTCCAATAACCTATATGCCAGCTCCAATAGACTTGAAGGGCTAATTTCTGGCCTGCTCTAATATTGAAGAATTTGCGCAATATCCGCACAATGTGACACTTCTGGCATCTCAGCTCTGTATTTTCAATGCGTAAATTTTAAGTTTTGATGCTGTCATATATACGGTGTAAAAGTTATAGTATCAAGCAAAATAGGCCCTACTTAACAAATGTCAGTACTTCACACGTGTCTTCCCAGTTTTTACAAGCAGAACACATCATGGCTGAAATATGTGAAGCAAAAACAAAAAATAATATGATTATTTTTCCTTATACTAAACAAAACTCACGTTTAACTATTCACGCTTTGTAAACACTTACTAAACCGTCTACAAGTCAAAATTAAGCCACATACTGAATGAAGAAGCAATACTAAAATCTTTGCTCACTAGAATTACATAAAATAAAAATATGCACTTATATATACGTACATATATACCAATATTTCTCATTTAATATAAATTAAAAGGCAAATTTTAAGACATCACTACAGTAAAAGAATAAAATAGGCCTTTTTTGCACGCAATCTAAAGGCAGTCAATACCTTCTTTTGTTTCTCGCGTGCGAGGGTGAGTAGGCGTACGTTTATAACCACGCTGAACTGTTTCATCTTCAAAAACGTAACACAGCATCACTCTCCTTCAATTATTTTGAAAGCCTCAAAACATACAGAAATAATGCACTGAATATAAAATGTGTATTTCATTTTTCTTGACCAAAATTTTTTCCGCTCTGGTAAATATTTGGCCATCAGATGTACTTTCCCTTATGATAAGCTACGAGCACTTCGAAGTTCACTCCAGTCCGTCACTCAACAATCACCATAATATTAGATGCCACATGACATGAGATTCTAACAGTGAAACTGAACACACAATAAACGAAAAGACATCAACACCTCTGTCGGTAATTGTCCCCCTACGTAAAAAAAGCCATAATAAAATATCCTGCCGCTTTTATTCTAAAGCGCGCTGTTGCATTACACTTTTATCCGTTCACAATATAAGATGCTGACTGCATAATTTATGTGACTAGTTTCCTGTTTTCGGGTTGCTTCCAGGAAAAAAAAACAGCGTTTTAATCCACAAAATTCATTCGTCCGATTCTTTCTGAAAAAAAAAACACAGTAGCCATCTTCCCTGTAAAACCTTCTCTATATGACGTCAAATAAAATATTAAGCAATAAAAACCAAAACCATTCAAAACGCAATTCTCAACTTGTATAAAAATACGGTTATTTAATAGTGCAATTGTGTTTTTGACAACTCAGTAAGGAAGCCGCACAAAAAATATGGCCTGTATTTTAAGAAATGTGTTGTAAAGTAAATACGTAGACAATGATAAGTATTCAATTTACTGAAGCGTACAGGGCGTTTCAGAACTTTGTTATCATTCTTATGAAGTTGTTCTAAACACGATTCACATGCACTTTCAGTCATCAGCGGCGACCTAGTAACAATATAATAAGCTGTGTGATCACTGTTACCAGCATATAGTACTGAAAAAAACACTGCAAGGAAAACGTGACCTCCATTTCTTATTTATAATCCCAGATAATTTGTACAAATTGGTGAAATACGCTGTATAGTACCTCTAGATATGACCACCCAGTATACTCAGTATAACATTGACCCTCAGACTACATTTATAGTACATGATTTTGTTACATTCCTTTGTCTACTGTATTCTATTCACTGCTGCTTCTTTCTGCGGCCGTTTCCAATGGTGCACGTCTCCCGCTCCTTTTCCTGTTACTTTAAACACGTTCACGCCTTTGAGGGCAAGTTGATTAAATAATGAATTCAAAAAGGGGCTATTTCCATTTCAAAACAAAGTGCTCGGGAAAATATTCGCATACACTGTGAACTAAAGGAATGAAGTGTCTGAGCTACATAGAATATTATCTTACATAACAGAGATTTCCGTGATTTACACACGTTACCGAATAATAAAAGGCTAGCGCAATCTATGGCAAATATTTATGTACGTAGGACATCATACACAGGAAAAGCATACGTGGTTTTTGTGGGGAAAACTCTTCGATGACGTCCATTTGGAAGACCGAAAAGAAGAAGAGGAAATAATACTACAGTGGATCTAAGCAGGCCATGAAGAACGTAGGTGGATTAGATTGGTTCAGCTGTGTACAGTGCCGGATTTCATTCTTATCAGTTGGTTCTGATACGAGATAATTAATCAGAAATTATTGCATTAGACGGATTTTAAACTGTTCTGAATTATTTTATAATAAGTCACATCATAAGGTTCCAAAAATGTGGCTGCTAACACCAGTTAGTTCTGAATTCGCGTAACAAAAGGTTAAATTCAATACCTCAAGTGAAAGAGGGTGCTCACCAAAAACAGACTCCAATGGTTTGTCGATTATTTATAATTTCTGTTGCGTTCGACACAGAATCTATCACCCCACTGATAAAAAATTAAAATAAATTTTCCAAATAAAAATCGCCATGAATATCTATTTTCGTTACATTTACACACACAGACATAACGATGTTCTACTGTATATTTTATACAATGCTGTTTCAGCACACGATATATGAGTCAAAAAGACAGAAAACATTTTAAGGCTGGCAGATTCTAGTCAAGGTGGTTCCACAAAATCCCAGGAATTTTTTCGTTATCTGAACAACTGTCAGCTTAACGAACAACTGCTCTCTTCTGTGGAGTTAGGACACATACATAACAGAACACTTTTTAAGTCTTCTGGAGTGTGACGTAATGCAGTTTGGTAGACAGGTACGAACCAACGTTTCGGACAAAACCGCTACTTCCATCTTCAGGAAACCATGAGAAACGAATCTACACGCTGTCGACAGAAAAATTACTACGTGTTATTTTGAGATAAATATGCTACCATAACTGAAGAAGACTGCATAAGCGTCGGTAAATAACAAAAGATGATGTTAAAACTTCTTTCCGAATACAGGAAGAATGCGCGTGAATAAGTCGGTTCAAAATATTAATACAGACTACTTAATAGGTATCATATAAAACAGAGGAACCACTAAGTTTTGTTACATTTAATTATTACACTTTGCGGTCGCAAAGTTGCGAAAAGTGACTATAGCTTCGGCAAGTCTGTCCGTCCGTCCTTCCCTCTGTCTGTCCGTCCGTCTGTCTGGCTGTCTGTCTGTCTTTCTGTCTGTCCGTCCGTCCGCCTGGCTGGCTGGCAGTGTCCGTCTGTATGGAACAACACGGCCCCTACAGGACCTATTTTCATGAAATTTTTATTCGAGGATTTTTCGACAATATGCCGATAAAGTTCAAGCTTCATTGCAATCTGACAAGGATAACAGGTACTTTACATGAAGACCTACGTTTTCATGGTAATGTCTAACTCAGTACTTCTTAGAATGAGAAATGTTTCAGACAAAATTTGTAGGAAAAATCAAAACACATTTTATGTTCAATCATTTTTTTTATGAAAATCGGGTCTGTTACGAGATAACATGAAAAAATATGGTCCAGCCGGACAGGCCACAGATGACAATACAATACAGTGCATGCAATTTGCATGCCGGATAACAAGGCAAGAATAGAGACACACACAGAATATTAACACTAATTGCTTTTCCACGGCAACAATAGTCACGCAAACGCGCCTTAATGCTACGTCTTACGCACACTGCCCGTCTTGTCAGACACCAGTTTTAACCATGCAGCCCTCTACAACTGAACACATTAAAGGTTTAGATTAGCCATTCAAATACAGTGCCTCCCCAACCCCATTATTATAACAGGTGGTAAACGGACAGAAAATGTTTTGCATTTCAGTGCTTTCTGCACAATATCTCACATCCGGTGTCTAAGCTTTATTTGTTCATTGTTGAAACCACACAACTCACATTGTAAATGTACAGCAACAGTAATTCGTGTTTTCTGTTATATCGTCAATAACTCCAAACATATCTTATCGCCGATACGCGTGAAATGAAGAAGAATACACCAGGCTCAATATTTAAGAACAATGCTGAAACGTCCGTTATATTCGATATAATAGATAACATTATTACAGGAATGACACATTAGAATAATATCTCTGCAGATAGAAACTGAACCGTTAATTGCAAGTTCAAAATTTCTTAAGGCATGTGTACCTAAGATACAAACTATGTCGCTATTGAAGAAAAATAGAAAGGGTGTATCCCATAACATAACATACAGCATTACCAATGGGATTTGTGAACGTTTATTACGCTCATTTAAAGATATGATTAATGAAACAAATTTAGTGACAGCGTCATCATATTTAAACAAAATTTGATGAAGGGTTTATGGGTTACATGAACTAGTTCGTTGATGCCACGATATAAACCAGGATTTATTATTAATCAAAATGGAACAAAATTAGAATTTAGCTGCAAATTCTATATAGGTTCAAGTTTTCTGGAGTGTGCATCTTCGAAGGATCGTAACGCCTTCATCTTTAGGGTCAAGAATTCCTCCTAAAGAATTAAGAATCTCTCAACTTTTATATAACGTGGAATGATCCGACTATTAGTGACTAAAGCAGTGGGAAATATATGGAAGGAAGGAGCCGTGTCTTAAGTGGAGGGTACTGTAATGGAAAATGTATGGAGGGACTGAGCGAAACCATGACACGTATGTCGCTGTATCCCGTTCCCAGGCTGAGACAAAACTCCTCGACTAAACAGTTAAGTATTATATTTTATACAACGCACAGCTTCAAAACAAGCAAGCTAAGGATACTATACAAGATGCTGTTTCCTTGACAACAAATGCTCTCCTAAGTGACTTGCTTCTTGAACTCGCTTCGAGGGGCAATGACACGAATACTGATGGAAGAAAATCCCAGTTTGTAAATTACACGGAAAATTCAATTACTAGAGGCAAGTCTCCACCCGTCATTTGGCTGGTGTTTCCCTTTCGCAGTGATGGCGACTACATCGCGAGCAGTCCAGCTAGCCCCAGCTCACTTTCGCTGTTCAAAAGACGCGTTACTAAGACCTGGTTACTAAGACACTGCATAAATTAGGGTTCCTTCCTTCCTTCCCTCCTTCCTTCCTTCCTTCCTTCCTTCCTTCCTTCTACTGACACACATGTGCCGAATAATTGCGCTCAGCTCTGGAGACGCGTTGCTTTTTAGGTGCGTTTGCAAAATTGCTAAAAGTGACTTAGTTTCGTCATGTCCGTCCGTCCGTCCGTCCGTTCGTCTGTTCGTCCGCATGAAACATTTCGGCTCCTATTACAGGGACTTTCATGAAATTTGATATTCGAGGATTTTTCGAATATATGTCGAGAAAATTCAAGTTTCTTGAAAATCTGACAAGAATAACGGATACTTTACATGAAGACCTATGTACATTTATGATAATATCTCGCTCAATTCTTCTTAGAATGAGAAACGTTTCAAAAAAATTGTACAGAAAATCAGAATACACATTTTATGTTCAATAACTTCTTTCCTACATTCTTGCAGTTTATAAGATATTGTGCAAAAAATATGGCAGAGCCAGATAGGCCACGGATGACCATACAGTACGGCGCATGCGCATTGCATGCTGGATAACTAAGGCTACACACACACACACACACACACACACACACACACACACACACACACATTCTGAATACTTAATACCTATTACTTTTCCACGGCAACAATTGTTACGAGATCACGCTTCAATGTTACGTTTATACGTACATTGCTCGTCTTGTCCTACTAACATTCCTCCCTCCTGCAGCTCTTGCACACCTTTATAAGACCTGGTGTGGCTTCATTTGACATCGCTGTTGCTTTACAATACTTACGGCTGGCGACTAAATCGACTGCTCGCGCTGCATAGTAAAGTAAGACTGTGGGAATCAGTACAAGCATTGTCCGAAACATTTTACACAGCCGGAATGTAAACTCTGTAGAATAATTACAGGCAAGGCAGTTCATAAATCGCATATCACTTGCATTGCCCTCCCCACTAAGCTCAAACAAAGGACAACACTCTCGTTGATTTTATGACATGTACGAATTGCTGTCAGCGCAATTCTTTTTATAACAAATGGTATTTTACAAAAGGAAAATATGGCGAATTAGCAGGGTATGTTAGTGTTTATTTTACGATGCTGTCAGTGTCTCAGAATATATAGCATCCAGTGTTAAGATGACTTATGGCTTATAAACTAAAAAGTATATGAACGAACGTAGTCGCAGTTTTCTTTGTGGTGAAGGGCCCCGCAGCAGACGCTAGCGACGCATCGCAGCCTTAAGGCTTCTTATGAAATCCTACAATGAAGATGCAAAAGATGATTATTTTTTGTCATTTTCCAAGTAGTGGAGCACCCGTGAAATGAAACTGACAGGAAAAAACCTGTCTCAGTGCCACTTTGTGCACCACAAATCCCACGTGGACTAACCTGGGATCGAATCCAAGCCTCCGCGGTGGAAGGCCGGCGGCTAACCGCCTGAGCTAGTCACAGTTTAACTGAGGTATTGCTCAGGTATTTTTCTGGAAGAGAAGAGGAAATCCACGAAAAACCTCAGGTATGGTAGCCGGTGTCGTGGACGAGCTTCAAAACGGACATCTGCCGACCACAAAACGGACATCTGCCGACCACAAAACGGACATCTGCCGACCACAAAACGGGCATCTGCCGACCACAAAACGGACATCTGCCGACCACAAAACGGACACCTGCCGACCACAAAACGGACATCTGCCGACCACAAAACTACAGCGTTTCCGCTGTGTGAAGCTTCCCTCGTTTCCCGTTAGGAGCCGTACGACAATTCAAAGCCCTTAGCCATAATGATATAAAATTTGTGTTCGTGAAATCAATATATAAAATTTGGGCTCATTTTCAATATAAAAATATAAACATTTTGGAAACAGATATCTCAACACGCACGATATATGTTACTTCTGAAAAGTCAACAGTTGTTTACCTAGCCAAATTTCCCAAATTGTACGGAAAAGTAATGGTAAATACTGTGTTCACAGGGCCCGTCACTGTCCCCTTAACCTGAGCCAAAATAATCCAGATAAAACACTCCCAGTATAGGAGTGTATATATGCTCCATTTCAATATTATCCTCCCAACTACCTTCATATATTACTATAACTCCCAAGTAGTCTATGCCAGCAGATGTTACGACCTACATCTTGCATCCACTTGCCTCCTTCCCATGCGTGCTATATCTTACACCCATCTCACCTTCTTTCATTTTATTATCATATCAATGTTTTGTGATATGTGTAAATTGTAATGTTCCTTGTTATGCAGTATTCTTCCACTTTCTGTTGCTTCCTCTGTATCTTTCGTCCAAATTTCCTCCCCAGCACACCGTTCTCGAACACCGTCAATCTGTGTTCTTAAAAACGTCTTTAAATAAATAAATAAATAAATAAACAAATAAATAAATTGACAACACAAACCAGGAACAAGAGAGGATGATTTCGCCAGTACTACATAATGCACTAAACATTCTAGTGGACTAATTAGTTATCCATTACACAGAGGAAACAGAGCAGTATGGGGGCACCTCATTGTGTATGCAGGTGTAGAGAGAGGTTCAGGTTCAATTCATTAATCAGTGGCGTGTGTATGCGGGTAAAGGGCTGTTCACCTGTATTGTACTGCCATGATTCTGTTCGAATGCTTGTTGTCGTTAGTGGTATGTACATTTCAGCGGGTAAACAAGGAATACTCAAGTAAACAACGAAAAGAAAAAGTCCCAACAAATGTCTTCCATTTAATATTCAGCAGACAGACAACATACAGGCAAATAATAACATTAGAAGCATGAAAAATGGTCTCCTCGTTGGTACACTGAAAACGAAGTTGTGTTTATTTTCTACGTAAAACCATTTAAGATGGGCGATGAAATTTCTTCAGGACGCATTACTCCTATACTTTGTGGCTTCAGTTACTGTCCACACACAGATGAAACACTGTCATCAAGTTTTAACATACAGTTCTTAATATACAAACGAGGAGCATTACACAAACGCCAGCCCGGATACCCGATACAGCCTAAGATTTAAACAAAGAACCTCTCACATATGAAACAGGACTGTCACCTTTTGACAGCGACTTTCGTCTTCTATAGCTTATAGAAGATGTACGAAATTAATAATGATTGTCAAATTCGTCCTTCTAACGTTCTTTTTAAGATAGAAGAAACAACACAGACATTGTACTATAATGTAACACCGAGGTGCGTTCGCGTAACCATTGTTACCGTGGAAAAGCAATAAATATTACATATTCTGAGTGTGTATCTGTATTCTTGCCTTAGATAACTAGCATGTAAAGCAAATGCACCGTATCGTATTGTCAGCTGTGGACTGTCCGGCTGTACCATGTTTTTCCACATTACCTCATGAACGGCACGATCTTTAAAAAAACTTCATCGAATATAAAACGTGTGTTTTGATTATCTCCACAACATTTATCTACAGCACTTCTCATTCTAAGAACTGAGCGAGGTACTATCATAAATATACTGTCTTCATATAAAGTACCCGTTATTCTAGTCACATTTTAACGAAATTTAAATCTTCTCGACAGAATTTCTAAAAATACCCAATATCAAATTTCATTAAAATTCGTCCAGTGGGAACCGAGGTGGCCCATGCAGACGGACATACGGACGGACGGACAGACATACATGGCTAAGCTAATAGTCGCTTTTCTCAATTCTGCGAGCGCTCCTAAAAAGCTATAATATTAATATCATTAATGTTCAGTTTCAGTGAGAACACTACACAGCCTGCACAAACTACAATTAATGTCCTAAAGGAAGTGCCCGTGCCTTATTTAAAGTACGGTTTAAGTTTTTGCTTGGATTCAGTGAAGGAGAGCATCACACAATAATCGTACGTCTGCACACACTCTACCCTGGCCGTGGCTCAAACATAAGGTTTCCATAATGTGACACAAAGACGTTTAGATTACATTTACACACATGCACGATGCATGCTTCTTAAAGAAGCCCGAATAGCGCAGTCGGTGCAGCGACTAGACTAAGAGCTAGACAACCGAAGAAAAGGGCTTCAATTCTCAGTAGGAGCCAGAAATTTTTCTCTCCCCAAAAGCACCCAGACCGGCCCTGGGGCCGTCCCAGCCTCTTATTCAATTGGTACCCCAGACTGCGTCCCCAGAGATACAGCGACCGTAGAGTGAAGCTGACCGACGACTCACCTCAGTCTAGTGCCTAGATTAAGAGTCAGCGGAGCTATACATCCCCTCCTACATATTCCTCCATGACATGCACAGCGACAACATTACCGTAACTTTACCCTTCTTCGGCTTCAAATTACAGAACTTCAAAAGGAGAACAGAATCAAACAAACAAAACGCCGTCCTTCAGCGGCATCTTCTCCGACAGGTGTGTCACGCATGTAGTCTAAACGGATGTATGCAGGCGAACCTGTCACAGAGTTCTTCGCGTAGCCTTCGAAAGAAAAGTGTCATACGACTGTGAGGCTTTTAGGGCGGTCCCATTTCTCTTCTGAAAACGGAGGCAGCACGTTACTATGAAACGTGGGTAATTATCCACAAGACTACATGGTGTCACAACGCAGCACACCGGTATGCAAACTTTTAAGCAATGAATACTGCATACCTTCTCTTATGTAGATGAAAATCTGATCAGTTTGCCAGCATTTTTATTAAGCGTGAAATTTTAATGGACGCAAATTCTGAGAGATTACTCAGTCATTCTGTCTGTATGTCTGTCTGAAGTATATTGTTGTCAAGTGCGCGCAGGATTTATTCATGAAGTCACGCTGTGTAAGGAGAAGTACTCATATATGGCAATGAGGGTCTGATGTGTGATTTCAGGCTTCCGCCACGATGTTGATGACATCTGCGCTGTTTGGGATATTCCGCAGTGTAGCGACGTAATTACGTACCGACGTTTCGGAACAACCTTTTGGTCCTATCTTCAACGGTCAAGAAGTCGAAGAAGACTCCTTGACCTTTACACACGGGCCTGATAAGTTGTCCCGAAACGTCGGTACAGTATTACCAATCTACGCGGCGGAATATTTCAGAGGAGCGTAGATCTGTCTGATGTCTTCGCGCTTTTTATTGTTCGAAATGTCAGACATTCTACTGACACTGACTGAGGAGTCTGCAGTTGACCTTGGCAGTTCTTTGCGCTGGACAAAGTAGACCGTCCCTTGTTTGTGACCAGTAACTGACGCATACCGTTTAAGAACAGAGTAAGCTTATGTGCAGTCGCGTTTTGTGCGTGTGAAGTACTACAGTTATTTTCTGTAGTGTTCTATGTGGTTATAGCTGTGCATAAACTTGATTTACAACTTGTTATAAACGAAGCACCTAACAAGTGGCGACCGCAGGCAAGGTCATGCAGTGACAGAGACTCGTGTTTGTGATAGGCTCTATATGTTTCCCCCCACTCCCCCCCCCCCCCACCCCTCGGTCGTCGCTAGAGTTAAGCGACTCTAGCCACACTGTGCAGGTCAACTGCATTCTCTTGAGCAATTAACATTACTTATACTTTCTCCGACCCCTGATTTCAGGTGTTAACGGGTTTGTCAAAATCCTTCATTTCTAGTACGAAACATTCCGAAGGTAGTGCTGGGACAGCTCAGTCAGTATAGTGACTAGCATATGGGCTACACAAGCGAGAGATAGTTGTTCGACTCCCAATATGGTAAACAGATTAATCGCATCTCAGAATATTACAGACCGGCCCTAGCGTATACCCAGTTCCCTATTCAATGCGTAACAGGAGCTCTTTCCTCGTGTGTAACGCTGCAGGGGCATGAAGTTATCCATTTACTCTCATGTAGTATAGAGGTTAAGAACTAGTGGCGCTATACCTCCACGCATCTGCATACTCCTTCATCTCAACATGGAGCCGGTCATGGAAAAGGTAAATGTAAATGCCAGGAACAACGATCGTAGCCACACATTACTGATGAATTTCAAATTACCGAAAATATGTAGCCTCTTTTCAAAACGTGTTACGCCCACTAAGTTTCCCTGCTATGATGTTCGAAACTTCTTTGTATATTCTTAAGAGATGAAATGATTCGTGCTCATTTGCACAGTTGTCTTAAAGCAGGCAGTATATACCCTCTTTTTGACACTTTAATTGCAAGTTAAAACCTGCATAATATTTCGTAACTACCTACATTAAACAGAACCTGTTCAAAACGTAATATCACTCCCACAACCACTGACTCTTTTATCCTCTCAGTGTTTGACAAAAACCACTTCAAAGCAACAAGGGAAAATTACTCTACATCATATGTTTAGCGTCCGCTGCTATTCTAGTTCTCTTATGAGAACAAAGACTTGTTGTGTCACAGGGCCTTCATGTCCGTCCCCGGCCCCCTCCACCCCGTTTGAAGCAATTCACTTAAAAGTCTGTGCCTTTATGAAATTCGATATAAATTTCATGCCACAGTACGTTACACCACACAGATTAGCAAATGCATTGTAATTTCGGTGTACGAGATTCATAAGGACGAGAGTGTACCTACTTTATTTGCTGCATTGTCACAATATGTTTGCGGATTTGAACCCCAAATAACCACTATAAATTATTTCAGGTCCTTGACAGTGGTGTATGGGCGGACAAATAGAAAGACAGGCAGAAGCTGATAAGCACGTGCGTAAAAAAATGGCACAAAGTGGCTGTACGGAAAATGGCTTGCTTTGACTTACATGTGTGAATTGTGTGAGAAAGGTAATCAACAGTGGAAATGTTATGTACTTTGACGTATTTAATAACATAAATTTGTTGTGTCTAATCAAAGCAATATACTGATGCCCTTCATTGAGAGCAGGAGTATTCACAACTCTTCCTGAAATTCTACAACAAAACTTGCACATCGCTTTAACAGCCGTTAATGCTGTATACTTATATATTGGCAAGAGTATGAAGTAATTTTCACATCATCTTTGGGTGTTCGAGGTCCGCGCTAAGTAGCAGGAAAGTTGCATCTTATATATAAGTAATATTAGAAAAAGAGGGAAGCTCTACAAACACAGTCTCAAACTTCATATTCTGCAGCAAAGATTCGGTTGAATAATTTGCTACGTCCGTAAATTTCCGTGCCATATGAATACGTCCTAATGTACAGTATAAGGGAAAAAGCGTTAGCTGCACATTAGGCCTACCCACGTAAAAGAACATAAAAGTGTCGGTGATATGCGAAGGTAAAGCAATCCCATTGCAGGCCTGGACACGCCCTGAGGGTCCCAGAAGGTTAAGGCCCTCAGAATTTATAGACACTCGGCACACGAAGATGGTAAGATTGTCAGCCCTATGCACCGGCCGTCTTTATCCCCCAGGAAATATTCCTGGTACTCATTTCTGTTAGAGGCTGAGTCGACCACAGTGTCATAGTGCAGCCGGAAGCATTATGTCAATGAAAATTCCAGTGACACCACCGGCAATCGAAACCGCGATCTGCTGGCTTGTAGCACAATGCCTCAACCAGTTGTGCCACCGCGTGCCCCGATAAGTAAAGAAACATGACACGTATTTTTAGTAACAATCTACACCAGTCGTGATTATACCAAGGGAATCTGTCAACGAGCAATTATCACTGAAACAAATCTCCGCGGCCTCACATTTAAATATGAGTTGGAAACAGCTGTGACACGATGACTAATAACAGAGGACAGGTAACAGAAAAGCTCCCCACGACATGATAAATGATGCAGTTGTAGCGGCGAATAAGAGAAAAAGTAATGTAAGAGCAGGAAAATTAAATATAAACTGTTCTTATTAGAGGTGAATATAAATAACCAAAATTATACGCATTTTGAACTTATTTTCTGATTTATTTTCGCAGTTACTCATCGAATACATGGAAACAAAGAACATGCCACTGGGAAACTAATAAAATAAAAAAATAACGTCAGCATTTGAGGAAATTATTTCTTTGTGAACAAAGTGATCCTTTTACCGAATAATTACGCTACTCTTCACGATTCCCTTTTTGTTATTTCCTCTAAACAATGTTTACTTTCTTTTCATTGGTCGACCCTTTTCCTTATAAATGTTTCTACCTCTACAAAGGAACTTCTTACGTACACACATTCGAAACAAAAAAAGAAACATCTGCACTGTGTAAGCAGCTGCCTGCAGGAAATTTGTCTTTTTTAAATACGTCACGCTTATTGCTGGCCGATACGAGATTACGAAAGTAACTGGATTCAGCCACTTCTTATGAACTCTGGTTGAAGCTACAGTAATCAAGAATAAACCGTACTTGTGTTACGTACTGCACTAAGTGGTTATGACTAGATTTTATTCCTATGACAGAATGAGAGGCGCAGGAAACCAAAATGACCGTGCATTGTCACGGCATATAACTGATGTGGAATAATTGTATTATAAATAACAAATCCAATATATGGCAAAGTAGAAGGATTCTTCACAGACCTTTTCAGTAGACTTCAAGCAAAGCTATAAGGTTCATAATTTTTATGTAAACAAATGAATTCCAGATTTAACTCTACGTAACCACTTTGTGAAAAACGCTGGTCGCATTGTATTGGCAATAATTTTCCCCACGCGTTAGGGGATAATACAATCGTGTAGAAACAGGCAACCTGTGTGTAATACGATCAACATATTTAATTATGTTGTATACTAGACTGAAACGTATAGCATCACATACACAGGATGTATCTAAACTACGCGGACATGCTTCACGGGTGAGTTCTTCACATCAAAACAAAGAAAAAAGTTCATACAAACATATGTCACAAACGTATGTCCGGAAATGAAATTAATTGAAAGACTGTATCCAACAGTATATACCTTAAATGTGTAACACTGCCCCTAAATCTGACATAATAAATTTACAATACACGTTCCCAATTTAATAACTACTGAGTTCTTATTGTTAATCAGGTCACAATTCACAACAAATGCTCAAATTTCCTCCATCCCAATCAATGCATGCATTTAAACGTCTGACCGTGGACTGTCGCGCCACTGCAAATGTCCCGGGGAGGATACGAATGGTTTGACAGGCGTCAAAAATACGTTGGCGAAGTGTCGCTTCATTTTCAATTGGAGCAGAATATATTAGTGCCCTTTAAGTGCCCCCACGAATAAAAACATAAAGGACTGAGGTCAACACGTTGTTGGGCCCTAGCTCGAAAACTACGGGTTTGCGGACGCCTATTTATATAAACCTTTTTCCTTGTTTTGCTGTGGGAAACTCATATCTGAAATTTGTCCAAGCATTGTAGATACACCGCGCGCGCGCGCGCGCGCGTTTGTGTGTGTGTAATTCAAAGTACTTGTTCAGAATGCATGCCGCGCGAACAGTTGCATTCCCCTGGAGATGTAAGCAGATTGCTGTAGGTTTGTACCCACGCACCAGCGTATCAGAAATTATAACCAAGAGAAACCAATACCAATCTTATTGACGTAGGACTGCTTGCAGGGACAACTGCGAAATAAGACAGGAAGTGATGTACTAAACTCGGGTTTCTTTGTGTACTGCTAATTAACTGACTCCACGAAGCAGAGTCCTCCATGAGAATCTAACAGTTCCTCAGCTGTTTTAGGAATTCCCACATTTTATGGAATCCTAACGCTCACTACCGTGTTCAGGCAAGATCGCCCGCCCCTTATCCCTATATTCAACCAGACGAATCCACAGCACCCATCCATCCTACTTTTATAAGATGCAGTTTAATATTATCTTCCTTCTACGCCTTCCTCTTCCAAGCGTTTCTCTCCATCGTTCAAAACTGTAAATCAGTTACTTCTTCTTTGTAACTACTAACCACGAAATGATTTATTTCGTGAAACGCGTTTTATTTCAGAGTCTTGGAAGTTTTGCGATTGTAGCTGATAACTGATTCAATATATTTAATCTGGACTTACGTGACGTTTTGCAGGGTGGTCTCATAAACGCTGAAAGCTCAAATACCTCTTCCATTACAATAACCACGATGTGGGTTGGATTACTGAGGAAGCGAGGCTAGATTCCTTGCAGTAGCATAGATTGTTCTGTTCTTCTCAGCATCAGAAACGCCTACCGGTTAAAGCGCCCGGGATGTTACGTTCATCACTCGCATCCATCTAGTGTCGATGTTAAAAGTGTGTGGATGCGTCAGGCTCACTCTAATTTCCCCTACGTCTTCTTGGTTAATTAATGTCCATTTGCCTTTTGCAGGGTATAATTTACTTTAACATTTCTGTTGCCACGGTCAGAAAATTTAGGAATATTTTAAGACACAAGTAGGCCTACATGGAAAATTTTAGAAACCACAAAATGAGTTCGTACATTGAAAAGTCTCGAAAGTTTCTTAAAAAATATATTTAAAAATTTTATTATGTATACATTACGATAGTACAATGCTGTATTTGGAGCATAGTTGTGTACGGTGCTGAAACTTGGACACTCCGGCAAATAGATCCGAAATACCTTGAATTTTTAAAATGTGGTGGTGGGGAAGGAGACAGAGGATCGGCTGGACCGATCTTGTGAAGAATAAAGAAGTATTACACAGAGTCAAGAAGGAAAGGAACATTGTACGTACAATAATAAAAGAGGAAGGCTAACTGGATTGGTCACATCTTGAGTAGGAACTACCTTCTAAAACACGTTACTGAAAGAAGGCAAGAAGGGATGAGAAGACGAGGAAGAAGATATAAACAGCTACTTGACGAGTTTAAGGGAAAAAGAAGATACCCTAATTTGAAAGAGCAAGCACTAGAACTCGCTTTAGAAGAGGCTATGGACCTGTCACAAAACAGACTACGTAATGAGTACATACCTGAAGAATCTGTTTTCCCCTCTTCCATTACGAAGCAGCAAGTTAAGAAGGAAATAGATTTTCTATTCGCCCACCCTTTATACAAAGTAGACGCCTACAAAACCTCGACATGCAAACAGAATACGTGATGCTACGTATGTCGTCCCAGCTGTCAGCAGATTATACTCTGACTAGTACCACACGCCCGTATCAAAGGTGCATGGCAAGCACAGCTAATTTAACCTACGAACTGCTGCACGAAACGCGGATCTCATGCATCGATCTGTGCATCCCTTCGGGGTTAACAAACGATAAGCTTCTTTATCCCTAATTCCATCAACACGTGTAATTACGAGGGAAACCCTTTCGTAAAATCATCCAAAATACCGAAATTAATATAAACATCTGACAAAAATCACGAAAAAGCAGACGACAAATTTAACATCTCCCGACTCTAGGACCGATGCCAAACAAGGAAGGCAATATAAGCAGAGCGTAATACTATTGGTGCGTTCGCTTAGTTGCTTTCCCTATATATTATACTCGTGAACATTTCCCAGAAAAAAGCAGTATTTTAACACATACTACAAGATTTGTCCATATCTTAGCAACATATGTACAATCGATAATCGAGATAAAGCGGGAGACGTTCCAACTATATCTATTAAACTTCGATACATGACTTTTACAATGCATAATGATCGATTATCAATGCTCCACTGTTTCTTCGGCCTCACCTCGGACGTCACGTACAACATAGTTTATCTGAACTATAACGACCAATCATGGCGAGATATCTCAAACGTACGTCAGATCCTCAAGTAAAGTGTCTGTTTCTTGTCTAGTTTTAACCAAAATCGAGTTGAGTTAACAAGTTTCAATAAAAATCCTAAACATAAAAGTTCACAAAAATCCTTCCACTGGCAGTCGCTCTGTGCCATGCAGACGGACAGACACACGCAGAAGGGCAGGCAGGTAGAGAGACAGGCAGGCAGACAGACAGACAGAGTTAAGGTAATAGTCGCTTGCCGCCACTGTTTGCGAATGCGCCTTAAAAGGCTTAAAGTAGTAACGGAAACTGTAACAGTGAATTGCATGCCATACGGATGTCCTGATCACCAACGCCCAAGATATGACTGCATGCTTCCTACCTGCTGCAAATGTAGCAGGTAGGAAGCATGCAGCGATATTGCAGTCGCAATTTAGATAAGACGATAACATTAAAACCGAAAACGTTGACTAAAACCATCTGGTTCAGTAAGAGATCAGTGATAGGCTTCCGTGAACACAATAACAAACACTCCCTCCTCATAATTTTTCTGTTGAAACAGCCCAGATCGCACCTACGCTGCCTCTTTTTGAGGTTTCTAGAACACACACACAATTAGACAAACATACCCAGTAGGACTATCCTGAACGCGTGATCAGCTCGTCGCACAAGCACCTGCAGAGCATACAACACACAAATATTCCAAAAATCTAGGAGCCACATCACAATTCTAGGTGCCAGAATGGTGGAATGAAGTATGTTCCCTAACGAGGATCCACAAATATTAGGCGCCGCCGTACAGAATTTAGGTGCCGAGGTGGCCTGACGAGTGGGATTTGTGCTCCCCTGTTTTAGACACTAACGCCTGTTGCACCTGCAAATGCTGCTCCTTCTTTTTCAGGCGTTAGAAATCTCTCTTACCAGCAGGTTGATGTTTTACCATCAGTTTATTCGTTCTTGTGACTTTCGTCCTCTGTACGTGATCCACCCATTCTTTCCCCAAAGTGTAAAAAATTATATTTAATACGAAAGGTAATTAGCCGATTAACCTTTCAAAGCTCGTTTATATAAAATATGTACCAGCTGTCGCAACATTTACAAAATCCAAATTTTGCCCAAGTGGCGTATATATTTGTGTCCTACCATCCCAACAGTCAACGCCAATTATTTTTACGAACAGTTTTGACTGACTGGCCTTTATAGCTGAGAGGGAGTGTCCTCTGTGAGGTAGGAACTGAATTTTTGTACACAATTTAGATGAATTTGAGTCTTCACAGGATTATTTCTTCTCTAAGAACGTCGTTTCTTTTTTTGTGTTTATCGTGTCACAATTCTAAGAAATCTCTTTTCATTTACTTCAGCTCCACTTCATTCACATTCTCGCATTATCCAAGTTTCACTTCCATACACCAAGCCTGGTACTGACACAACCTCACAAAAGCTTTTAACATTGTGTCCTTATTACTTTCCTTACAACTGTCGTCCTTACAGTGCCTCTGACGTAGTTTAAACATTTGTATTTTCTGCTTTGTTTTGTAGCACAGTGGATCTCAAAAGTTTTAATATTATTTCACAATATTTCTGCTTACTGAAATTGTTTTAAACTTTAATGGCGTCCTTCGAGAAACCCATTAATTTGTTTCTATCATTCACATGCTCATATTAAATCTATTTATTACTTTACAGAGCTGACGAAATGCTAATATTTATCTCCCCTGCTTTTCATAATATTTTAGTGTTAAGACATACAGGGTGATTCAGGACAAAAGATGATGATGATAATATCGGTCGTTATGAGAAAAAAAGGTGATACAAACCTATGTCTAATTCTGAATGATTAGCGAGATAGGGCAGTTTTAATCTAAAATAAAAAAGCATTGTTAATGGTAATAAACAAGAGGAGTTACTTACTGTTAATTTAATTCTAATTTAATGTTTAAATGACAAATCTGGAACACTGAAATGACAAATCTGTTACAGTTCACAATAAATGATCGAAAATCCCACCGTCAACCTCAATGCACGTTGCAACTCGTGTGCGAAGATTGAGTGTTTTTCGTCTGAGGTGATCTTCACGTCTCTTTATGCGGGCAGCAGCATCCAAAATGCGAGCGAATAATTCGTCTCGTGTAACAAACTTTCTTTTTGTAAACTTGACTCTTTATCAAACCCCACAAACAAAAATGTAACGGAGGTAGGCCTGGAGATTCAAACAGCTGTATCTCGGTAACCATTCACAATTAGGCACATATTCATATGAACTTTTTTCTCACAATGATCAACACTAACACCTCCAAAAATATTAACTTCCCTCTTTAATCATCGTGTACAGAGTTAATGGAAGGGCCATTATATATCTGTGATTGACGTTACAGATATGTCAAAATGTAAAACACGGTTTATAATAGTTTAAGAAGAATATGTACTAAATACAAAATGGCAACATGCTGCACATAGCCTGTCACGCTCTCCTATTTGCCATCGCTTCTCTACTTCTGTCCCGTCCGGTAATCTTATACAAGGGTCTATATATATATATATATATATATATATATATATATATATATATATATCTTTGACAAACCACCTAACTCACTAAATAACTCCAGTCCATAGCACTGTCTATTAATTTTGTCAGAATCCTTAATATAAGCTGCAAATATCCCACGTGGCTCTCTCCTATACTCTGTTTTCTAGTCAGTATGCCATGGGTATGATCTTACAGGATTATATAACGTCCATTCCTCTCAAATACTTATGTACACCACAGGCTTTAATCTTCTAACAGTAATTCTATAATGTATTTTACATGACAAATTCGGCAGCCTTAAGACACGATGATTTTCACGTCTATAGCTTTCTTCTTTCTTAAATACCGAATATATCAGAGAAAACGTACACTCTGACATCTTTCCCTCTGTTCAGCGTTTATTTAAAAATTCCCAAAATTTCAATGCCAATTTTTGAAAAGCATGATTCTCTAGTAATTTTGTTACTCCCATTGTTTTCTTACTCGTATTCTCACATGTTCTTTAATTATTCGCCTTAGACTGATATTGTGACATTTATTATACCCTTGAATTTTTTCTTCTTCTTCGTTAAAAGGCTCAGGTCATATACAAAATTTCAAAAACTGCTCATATTCTTTACATGATGTTATCAAATAACTATTTCTACATTTCAAACTGTCATCAAATCTTTGACATAGCTTATCTTTCATGTCTGTTCTTATTATAATAGACGACCTTCAAGCACCTATTTATTCATTTTCTCTCCCCCAATATTGAGCTTTTAATAGATAATGATCTGTCACGTATCTCCCAAAAGCCCGAACATATTGATTAATGTTACCGTTTTCTGATTTGCCAGTAGGTAAGCATTAAAGATATGCGCATTCCAGGTTAATGCATGAATAAACCCACCGAAGTAGAAATGTGGGCCGGCCAAGGGAAACAGGGAGAGACCAACGTGTATGAAGACGGTCAAGCCTTAAAGGCTTGTTCTCCCTTCCTGAAGACTAAATTTTTTTCATAACAACAACAACAACAACAACAACAACAACAACAACAACAACAACACTATCAATATAATGAAAGGAACTTGGATGCAGAGGCAGATATAATTATCCTCCAAAACATCGTGTAGAGGTAGAAACAAATGATTATCTCAATGGACAATATCCACCATGAAACTGGAATAAGGAATTTATTATTGGTAAAGAAATTTAGAGAATGGAAATTAAACTTGTCTTGTACCCCCATAATGCTTAGCTTCTGCATCAGGCGTGAGTTCACAACTGTGTTCTTGAGAAAACAGCTGTTGTAATTCACTGGACAAGCTGCTGAATGTGCCTCGAGCTGGTCTGCAATCTCGGGAAAGAAACAGAAATAATAAAATGTAACAAGAATGCTTTCCACTTTAGTCTAATTATTATCTGAGCCGCTCACGGCGATTACAGTGACGATTAATGTCCTTTGGCATGTTATGCAACGCAGTCTGGTAGAAATTTACAACCACTTCGAAGAATCTTGCTACCTCCTCTTTCAGACTAGAACAATAAGGTTACCTAATCTTCCGAAAGTTTGTTAAATTTATAAGAGACTACGTACCCTCATATTTTAGGCGACTATGATCTCATTAATTTGTTTCACAGTAATCCAACCAACAAGCATGGGGTTCTTAAGCGTTGTTGAAAATTCTGGCTTTCTTCTGTGGTAATGGTCTGAGAGTCCTTCACGAAGTGACACTATAAACTGTGGGAAAGTTATAGTACACACGCCATAAAAAATTAAAATAAACATACCGAGATTTTCAGACTCGAGCAAACGCAGGCTAGCACTTTCTCCGTCAAGATCCATCTGGATCGATACTCATTTACATGATCACCTCATGAGGCTGGGGTGCGGCCGATAGAATCGGTTACTTCATGGGGGCAAAAAAGAAAAAAGCAAACATTTTTTAAAAATAAATATACTTTTAAAGGAAAATTGAAAGAAAGAAGTGTGCTCTCTTTGCGTTCGAACTGCTGAATTTATTTTATTTATTATTCGATGTCGGCGAAAATTTACAGCTGAAGGCTGTTGCGTGCTAGGAACTATGCAAGCCACTAACCAAGTTAACTATCTGAAGTATAAAATTCATTTATTTAAAAACTGAATTCCTACATTAAAATATACAATCACAGTCCATGAAAAAGTCAAGAGTGGTTAATGCTGGATAGGGAAGTAATGGTGAAATTTCTGAGAACTATAAACGGATAAACTTACTCTATGGAAATAATATTCAAGCAGACGAATAAAACCCTGATGCTTCAACTCCTACTGTCTTGTTATGACAATGAGCTAGTACAACGTATGTCGTATTTCAGTATGAAATATTAATTTACGTAGATATGAAATATTTAGAGACGGTTTAAACACACTTCCGTCACATCTGTGTCTAGGCTTGGAGGAAAGTTGTGCCAACGCGCCAAACAAAATCGCCTAATGGGGCAAATAGAACCACTTCTCGAAAAGTTATGGGTTGAAATAACTGGTACGGTAAACAATATAAGAAATACCAGTCATAAATTGTTATACGCCATCTTCAATTACTTCACTTGAACGTGCTAACTACGTAGCAAGGGTCCTGGGAATGCAGTCCACGGTGCCTCCCAACTAAGTAGCTGAATGGCAAGTTTATTCTGCCTCCCGACATCGTAGCATGAGGTTTCGATAATCAGTCTACAGCGCTTCCCGACTACACCGCACGAGCGTTCGATAATCAGTCTACAGCGCTTTCCGACTACACCGCACGAGCGTTCGATAATCAGTCTACATTGCTTCCCGACTAGGCCGCACGAACGTTCGATAATCTACATTGCTTCCCGACTACACCGCACGAACGTTCGATAGTCTACAGTGCTTCCCGACTACATAGCACGAGCGCTCGATAATCAGACTACAGTGCTTCCCACTACATAGTACGTGCGTTCGGTAATCAGTCTACAGTGCTTCCCGACTACACAGCACAAGCGGTCGATAATCAGTCTACGGTACTTCCCGAAGTCATTCAACAGCGCGAACCGTAAATTTCGGTGAAACGGTGTTGACAGCCAGACGAAATGCGACAGAGGAAGAGCAGTAGGTATGTAGGTATGGAGATGCTGCCAAACACAAGAGAAAACAAA
This sequence comes from Coptotermes formosanus, assembly GCA_013340265.1. Classification (NCBI taxonomy): domain Eukaryota; kingdom Metazoa; phylum Arthropoda; class Insecta; order Blattodea; family Rhinotermitidae; genus Coptotermes; species Coptotermes formosanus. The sequence continues at coordinate 709,881 of BLKM01000841.1, read as the reverse complement.
CACTGCAACTAATTAAATATTATAAGCGACGGCGAAGAACGCCCCTGCAATTTCACTAGAAATGCGGGCAATATATTCAGTGCACAAGTTCACGTTTTATATGCCAAACCAAAACACACAACGGTCACTTCTCGTATGCGAACAGTACCTGCTTGCGGCTGCCTATTTTGGCTTGTTACATTCATTTGCACTGTCAGGTGCTACGTTTCAAAACACAGACTGTACACTGAAAATTACACATACACTCTTATGAATACCGTACTTATATCTTCCAACAATAACTGTGTTTGAAACTATATTTTTTACGCAGTGATTAAATAACAAATTTCAGTTACCAACTGAATACCCGTCCCATATATTTATGTACCAGCATTTATTCATGCTCTTAGAAATTCATTAATAATTACCTCCAATTTAGTCCTAGGTCCCCTACTGGTCTTGTCCCCCTACGTTTTCC
>BLKM01000841.1:436924-704424 GCA_013340265.1 Coptotermes formosanus | reverse complement strand
GTCGCTAGTAAGGGGACTGCACAGAAGAATGTACCGAGCAAACACGTTCCTGTCTTTTCAACGAAGCGCAGAACAATGTTACAACACAAAGACAGCTAATAAATCCTTTCGAACCGTGGCGAGGTTCAAATATTCGGCAACGACACTAACAAATGAAGTTTGCAGTCATGAATAAAATTAAGACGAGATTAAATACTGGGAATTTTTGCTATTGTTCAGAAACACTCATCTGCCATTTGCTAACTAAAAATATAAGAATTTAAATAAAATTAGATATCTTCCTCTTATGTTTATGGATGTGAAACTTGGTCTCTAACATTCGGGACATAACATCAACAAACAATCCGTCAACGCAACATATATTGTAACAATGGCAACAGCTACATGTTTCGGCTATATTAATTGCCATCATTGGGCTGACAAAAAAATTAAAAGTTCGACACACACCTGCAAATCCAATAACAGATCTCAAACTTTACAATGAATTTATCCGCAAGTCAATACAAAACCTTTAGTCTATAATAAAATGGGACTGTATGTACCTTTAAAAAGCATATACATATAACGGCAGTACAGTGTAGATGTGTGTGATGTACGTTAAGAACACATATATACGTAAAAAATTAATTCGTAGGAACTCTTGTTAGCCCTTATATGTGTAAACTTCTTCAGTGTAAAAAGAGTCAATCTTATTTTAGACAATACGTTTTATTGTAACATACAGACTTTTGACAATGGTAATACATGAGACATATCAGCGGCATTTACAAGAACTTTTTCCATTGTAATAAAATAGTCAAAACAAGACACTCTGTTTCGGAAGCACTTTGCTTCCGAAACAGAGTGTCTTGTTTTGAGTATTCTTGTAGCGAAGGAGGAAGTCCTTGCAAATGCCGCTGATATTTCTCATATACGTTCTATACTAACTAGCAAATGAATTCATTGTAAAGTTGGACATCTCTATTATATTTGCAGTTGTTATATCAAATTTTTATTCTCTTCTGTGCATCCCAATGACGGCTATTAATATAGACGAAACATGTAGCTGTTCATGTTGCATAGATAGGTTACATAGTGGTTTTATTTGACTGTAAAGACAACGGGCTGAATCGCCTTAAGGGAATAACACAGATTAAGAATGTTCGAGAACAAGGTGCGGTAGAGAATAATTGGACCGAAAGGAGCAAAGCAGCGGGAGGGTGCGGACAACTGCATAATGAGGAACTCCGTGACTTGTAACTGTCACCAAGTATTAGAATGATTAAATCAAGAAGGACGAGGTGCGGGGGGTAGATGCTACACGAAAGATAGACGAGAGAAATTCACACGGCATTTTGGTAGGAAAACTTGAAGGAAATGAACTTCCTTCAAGAGCTAGGCATGGATGAGAAGTCAATATTAAACTTTACACTGACAAAATGGAACGACTGGATGTGGGAATAATTTATTTGGCTCAAGATACGGACAGGTGGCAGGCCCTTGAGAATATGGTTTCGTAGAATTTACGTAACTATGTGAACAACTATTAGATTCTCAAGGATGACGGTTTCACGGGGTTTAATATTTCGTTCTATATTCCGGAAACAAATTTTCTCAAAAAAATTTTTAAAAATTTGCAAATCAAAGTCAAAATACAGAATTATCGGCTTAGCAGTTTTGGGATTACTTTCGCGTACAACTTTCGCAGCTGTTTCATCAGTAATTAACTAATTAATTAACTAATTAATTAATTAACCCTTTAAAGACGAAGCGTATCTGTTTATATAAGGACTCAGTGCGTACCGCGCTGTAAACACTTCCCACTTCGGTTATAAAAACCAGTCTCTTAATGTTTTATAAGGCAAAAGTTGCTGTTTGTTCTGAGATCCGTACAAAACACATAAACGCAATGTGGGCACCACGTAGAATTTTTTAATGTTAAACCTGGTCGTATGTAAAGTTACTGCTAGGCTTTAAAAGGTTAATTAATGGGACGGCTTCTAATAGTTATTTATCATTTTCTGCTTCCACTTACGAAGCTAAATCGCGTAATAAATTTGTGTTGGTCCAAAGTACATCTGTCAGAAATAACGTGAATAATTAAACGGTGTGAATGCGAGAGATATACTTGTAGGTACCTATTTGAAGGCGCCATGCCTGTATTCACTTAAACAGGCTGATAAGAAATACCAGCAGTTAGGATAAGAGACCAAAATAACGAAAATAGTCCAAATAAGCCACAAGTTTTAGAAAGGATACCACAAGCAAAATACGTTCTCAGCCGCCTTACAGTTCTAAGCAAATACTGTCCACTTTATCCTGTCTCTGAGCTGCAGCTGTCATGGTGGCTTTACCGCGTAGGAAGCCTGCATCCGCCGGGAATTTGGAGCTCGTTTCAACCTCCAGTTCAACCTACCTTATTTCACATAAGAGCCTCGACGTGTTGTAAATTCCCGACGGATACAGGTTTCCTACGTGATAAGGCTACTGTAATCACGGACACCATAGAAGGGATATCTGTAGTTTGACACATTAAAACACAGCGATAAATACATTATATATCTTACGCTTTAACGTAGAAAAACTCTGCACTTGCCCACACAATGTGTTTAAGGCTTTCTTGATTTGGATATTTCCCTACACACATTTACTTTTGTAGTGAAGATGCGGTCGTATTATGTAACGTGAAAACTAAATCTTTAAATATTACACAAACGAATTTCATGCTTAACAGGCTTACAAATCAAAGTAATTTACAGTTATGCATACTGCATGTCACAAATTCAGTTTTAGTTTGTGTTTTTATAAAACAAGATCTCGGTTAACTGGTCGTTATAGCTAACTCGTTGAAATTCCGAAATCCGTCACGTCAGCTGCAGGGTCGTTGACAGTTGGGGTGTGTTTCTCGACACAGCTGTTCGTTACAGTTTGTTAATGGTCCAGCTGATTGTAACATTAGAACTGTGCCGACGTGACCTGAATACTGTCATGTGTAGCGAAACAAATGCCACGAAATTCTCTGCTTCAGGCTCAGACACACTGAACGTTACTTTTAAACAGCTGAACGTTACCCTCTTCCCCGTTGTACGTTATTCTCTTAACCCACTGACCATCACTCCCTGAACTTACTGAACGTTACACTCTTAACACATTAAACATTACTCTTAACCAACTGAACAGGACTCTAGCCGCTGAAATTACACTCTTAACCCGCTGAACGGTACTCTCTTACCGTCTAAACGTTATTATCTTAACCCACTCAACGTTACTCTCTTGACTCACTGAACGTTACTCTCTTAACTCCCTGAACGTCACTCTCTTAACTCACTGAACGTTACTCTCTCAACCTTTTAAAGCCTAGCGGTAACTTTACGTACTAACCGGTTTAATATTCAAAAATTCTACGTGGTGTTGACATTGCGTTTATGTGTTTTGTACGGATCTCAGAACAAACAGCAACTTTTGCCTTATAAAACATTAAGAAATTGGTTTTTATTACCGAAGTGGAGAGTGTTTACAGCGCGGTACGCACTGAGTCCTTATATAAAACAGATACGCTTCGTCTTTAAAGGGTTAATCAATTGAATGCTATTCTCTTAACCCACTGAACGTTGCCCTTAACCTCGGGAGCGTTAAATTCTTAACCCGCTGTACATTACTTTCTTAACCCACTGAACGGTACTGTCTTAACTCGCTGAAAGTTACTCTTGATGCACTTACAATTACTCTCTTAACCCATTGAACATTACTCTCTTAACCACTGAACGTTATTCTCTTAACCCACTGAATGTTACTCTTAAATCAGGCAGCGTTACTGCATTAACCCACTGAACGTTACTTTCTTAACCCACTGAAAGTTACAGTCGTAACGCATTTAAATTTACTCTCTCAACTCATACCTCATTATTCTCTTAGCCCACTAAATGTTACTCTTAACTGGCTGAACGTTGCTTTCTTAATCCATCGAACGTTTGTCTCCTAACCCACGGAACGTTGTTCTCTTAACCCGCTGAACGTTACTCTCTTCACCCACCGAACACGACTCTCTTCTTTCTCCGTTCCAATGTAAACGGTGAAATGACAGAAGATTCGCACAGACCCTGAGCTTAGCATGGGCCCTAAACTAACACTCTCAACGTCACTCAGATCTGATTCTAAAAACAGGAACAGTTAATAAAAGTGTGCTTAGGCAGTAAAGCAGTATCTCTGATCCTCTACAAATTGTACTACTGGAATATTTTGTGTTTAGGTAAGAATGGAGCACGATATTAAATTTCATCTCCAAAGTAAATTCTAAAAATACGTCGTATATTTTGTCCGTATACGACAGAAGGTCGAACTTTTATGATCGCAAAGTTAAACCTTCAGTTTCCGTAACAGAAATTTTTGTTTCAGGTAATTCCATACACCATACATGTAGACTGCTCAGTAAATTCCATGTAGCACACAGCTGCTTTGTACTCTTGATACTACTCACGTACTTTTCCGTGAAGATACTCCGACATGTGTTACTAAGAACTTAAACGGAAGCACATCTCTGATATTTTAATCCAGAGGTTCAAAACAGCTAAAACATAGTTCGGCACTCGATTCAACACGAAGTTGCTTCTTCAATTCTACCCAGACCATACGTACTAAAAACATATCTTTAAAAATTGATTTATATGTTATTATCTTACTTACTTCCCGATCTTTCATTCTAAAAATTGATTTATACATTATTATTTTACTTAGTTCCCAATCTTTCATTCTAGAAAGTTTCTCCAATAAAATTATGGACGCACGTATTGCTTCTCTTTGCCCACCCCATAGAAACCCTCTGTCAACAGTTGATCCTAAAATACAACATGACTATAAATCACTACGGTCCTTCGTGTATGAAGCTATTATTGACTTTCTTCGCCTCTCTACCGCAGTACGAATGTTGTTCAGTACACAGGATTAGTAAAAATAATAAAGAAAAACATGGAACCTAACAAATATAAAACATGCCGTCTACTCATAAAACTCTCATGTTCACAGGAAATGGCGCTGTGAAGTCTAGCGAATAACGCATGCTTTAGTCACAGAAATTTTCTATTCACAAACACGTTTGAAAGTATCACGTGAGTCTGACTTAAGCATCACTCCTATGTTCCATGCACTATATACCATCAGTCCGACACGTCATTTGAAAGACGTATTATTCTTATTTATGCCAAGACAAACTTGTCTTTTGGCAACAGTTTCGAACCAAACATAAATAACTTTTCAACAGTATCAGAGTGGACGACGGTTTGTGAAAGTTGTGTATTGTTTCTTTTCAGGTTCGCTGATGGTGTGATGTGTGACGGCCTGAACATGGAACAAATGCATCCCTATGAAAACATGTCGCCACCATGCACACAGCGAGAGCGGACATCAGCATTCAGCATTTGTTTCCACTGTCATCATAGCACGGGAAGTGACAAGGGCATTCCCAGAAGCTGTTTGTGAAGAATTTGCCTTTTTAACTTTATTTTTTTTTCTGTCCGTAACGTGTGTAGTGAAATTGAACTAAAACAGAAACAGACGAGACGGGAGGAGGATAACATTTATGTTTGAAAGCTGCGTAACTATTTGAAGTTACATAAGCCGAAAAAGTGTTCGGTAGGAAAAGTAAATTAAAAAAAAAAGTCCGTGTCTAGTTCAATTGAAACAGAATATACGCACTACATATTAGACATAGAAAAAATCGGTTGTGTAACATTCAGTGTGTTGATACATAATTCTTTGTTACTTACACCAGCGTAATCAGAAGATGAAGCATATTCTCTTCACGGACTCCCCTTAAACATTCCAATCTGAGGGGATGTTCATGTTTAGGAGCTCAAGCTGTGAAGATGGAGATAAAAACGTGGCTCTTGTGTCGAGATCTCGGATAGAATATGCAGAAAGTTTCTGTAATTTTCCAGTGCTCAGTAAAGTGAAGTGGTTCTCTGTTAAACTAACCTCTACTGATTACAAAAACATGGCACAAATCACAAAAATAAAGGGTTATTAAATGTATTCCGTAACATTTAATGAAAATCATCATATTAGCGTAGTGACGAGTGAAGACGTGCAGAGCATGACATCATGTAGTGGGGTTCCGGTGTAGTCTATCCTGCGACAATCATGGCTACGCTGATTCCTCTGGAGACTTCACTGAGAGGGAACCACACCGAACCGGCCGCCTCAATCGGTCATGCAGCCGTGGCGGCCAGTGAGACCCAGACCATGCACCGGTACGTCGACAGCATCACTCGTGTTGCCCCGCGTCTCGACTCAGCACCCTTAGCCGTCGCTGCAGCAGTCTTTCTAGTGTTCATTCTGTCGCCGATGATACTTTGCGGCAACTCCCTCATCCTTACTGCCGTTTACAGGTTCAAGAGACTACGGACCCCTAGCAATTACCTTCTAGCCTCTCTTGCCTCCTCCGACTTAGGTGTAGGGCTGTTTCTACCTGTTGGCATGTACCTGGAGCTCACATCCTCCACCAGTGACGATGTTGGAGAGACTGTCAACGTAGGACTATGTCTCGTGCCGTATTGTCTGACCATTTCGCTCTGTAGTGTTTCCGTGATAGTGATGGCTGCCATCGCTGTGGACAGATTCACTTCTTTAGCACAGCCTCTGAGGTACAACAACCTCATCACACACACGTCCGTGGAGAGATACATCGCTGCATTCTGGCTGTATGCGCTGCTCGTCGGATTTTCGCCGCTAGTCTACAGCCAGTGCATAGCAGCAAGTTCGTCCTTACACGCACGCAGCTGTTCGTTTGTTTCCGCTGTGGCCAGCCCTGTTCAGCTCTTCCTCTTTTGCTCCGTGTACGGCCCCAGCGCCCTCATCCTCTTGGTGTGCTACTCTTACATTTACGTGGTGGCCAGATACCACGCCAGGGCGATATATTCGGTCGAACTGTCCCTCAGGCAGCACCAGGACGGTGCTCACTGTCGCTATGGCCAGACCCTGGCCATAACCGTTGGCCTATTCTTCAGCCTGTGGCTGCCTTTCCAGGTAAGTCAATCTACTGGTTAGGTATAGTAAATTTATCTTCGTGTTTGGTACAGTACAACGCAACAGATAAGTAGATAGTAGTAAGAGGTCAGACCCATGCTCTGGCCGCATTTACCTCCTCCTCAATGAAACGGCTCCTTTCACTCGTTAAACAGGAGGCTGGGTGGCGCCAGCGTTATCCCAAATGTGGTGGTAAATAAAGTGTCGACTGTGGTAACCAAAATGCCGACGGCTCGGTCTGTAAACTATCGTTGAATGAACATTTACAAAAAATAATAATAACAATTACAATTATAATTATTATTACTATGAGTAGCAGTAGTATCAGCAATTACATAAAAATTATTCCGCGCACAAAAGTAATTAAAAATTCCTACATATAAGTAACTATTCCTTTGGGTAAGTTACAACCGATTTTTTAATATTTTTACTCTGCTTACTTGTGTTTTATACGTATAAAACACTTCTAACATTGAGTCATATATTTTTTGAAAATAGCTTAAAGTCAGTTCTATCACGTCTATTTATCACGACTCCTTCCACTGGCACAATAAAAACACAATACAACGTTTCGGAAACGATCTATTTCTTTCTTCAGGTGAATTAAGAAACCCCGAAGAAAGAAACAATTTCCGAAACGTTGGTGTAGTGTGATGTGACAATGGAAAGAATCCTAACAAATATAAGTGACAGAATTGACTTCGACCATTCCTTATAACAGAAATAATTATATTATTATTATTATTATTATTATTATTATTATTATTATTGCGATTCGTACTTCTCTACAAGCAAATGTAGGAAAAAATAAGTACACGCTCATGTCTCGCCACAAGAAGGCTGAACAAAATAACAATTACATAAGACAGGGGCAGCTACTAAGTCCTTCTAAAAACTGGAAGAGTTTAAATATTTAGAAACTACACTAACACATCGAAACTGCGTTCACAAATAAATTGAAAGCAGTTGAAATTTGGACATGCGTTCCAGAATTCTTTATTTTGAAGTGTCAAAGATTAAAACGAGATTAAAATATAAAAATAACAGTGTTCTGTATGGGTGTAAAACTGGATCTCTCGCGTTAAGGCATTAATGAACTTTGCCCTAAAGTAAGAAAGAACGGGGTGCTGGGGACAGTATTTGTACCGAAGCACAAAGAAATAACAAAGACAGGGAAAGCTGCAAAATGAGGAGCTTCACAATTTGCACTCTTCATCATATAATATCATGGTGATTAAATTAAGAAATACTAAGTGAGGTAAGAGTTTAGCACACAAGCCAAAGACCAGACATACAAACAGAATTTTCATTGGAAAAGCTACAGGAAATAAAGAACATGAGAACTTGAAAAAAGTAGATTGAAGTATAGTAACAGATTCAGGATAAATCTAAGTGACGGCCCTTGCTGCCTTTCAGCGCACTCTCGTTTCTCATAAACAAAGAGGGACTTCCAGAACGCCTCAGCAAGTATCAGGCGTACATGACGCAGCTGTACTCCGCTCTATTGAGTCTGTTAGTCTTAGTCCTATTTTAAAGTTACCCACCTACTAATAATGTCAGTAATATAGAGGTACTTTTGTAAAGGCCTACACCTATCACACCGCACACGGAACATTCCACGTGGCGGCAGGCAAGGCAGCAGCAATCGCGGATATTTCACTTCACCGTGAGTAGGGGTCCAAGCGCTTTATTTCAGTGCACTGCAGGTAACGAGTGTGTGTGGACGATTTCTCCAGCATACACTCTGAAAATACTAGTTAACGAAACTGTCTTCTTTGACGATCTGTGTCGCACAGTTTGTGCAACAAAGTTGTATTATACAGCAGAAAATGCAACAGTTTTATTGTATTTTGTGGCGATGATGCAGACACCCACACATTTTCTGCGCAAATCGCGCCACAAAATGTTTTTGGAGATGTCTTCAATCTAGCACTAACTTGGTCCATTTTTCATCAGTTACCATATGTCTTCTGCAGCTACTCTTACCGGAAACTGTTGCTAGACCTTTCCATTTATTTGTAAATTATGTTCTTGTGTGGAACTGGGGCGTACGGTAACTTCGTCTGAATTTACGATATTCCTTGTAGGATCTGTGTGAAATCTATGAGATCATAGCGACAACAACCTCTCTGATAAACAGTGAAGAAAGAAACCGGTGAAAGGGCTTCGTGTAAAGCACATGCAACCCGACGGGGCACTTACAAGCTAATGTTGTCAATTAAAATAATGGAACAGCAGTTCTACCACTGCCCCCCTATTCTTTAATATTTCACTCGCCTTCTACTCCCTTGATAAGCTATCTTATTGAACACGAGTTCAATATCCTGAGTCAGATCAATCCAACCCAAAACCTCCCACATTCTTTCCTTGAGATCAATTTTAATACCATCCTCCCATCTATGCCTAGATCGCCCACTGCCTCTTTCTTCAGGTTTTTCCAACCGAAACCCTGTACGTATTTTTCTTTTCTCCATTACGTGCAACGTGTTCCGACCCTCTCATTCTCATTGACTTAATCAATTTACATTAAATGGCAAGGAATAAAGTCACGACACCTTTCGTTATAAATTTTTTTCAGCCTCCTGTTACTTCCTCCTTGTTTGGTACTGATATCTCCCTCAGCGTAGTTGAGTCTTCTGCGAGTCTTTTATGAGAACCAACTAAATCTGTGATTTTTATACAACAAATACACTTTAATGAAGTTGTTCTGTAGCCGATTACAAACTACGCAACTTGTCATGCCCCAAAGCCCTCTAAACTTTGTTTTCTTACAAACAATAATATGCTTATGGCTATATAATCATCTAGCCCCATCACTGCTATATTGACTAAAGTACCTATTAGTTTCTTGTCGCAGACATATCTAAGAAGGATCTGGAAACTTGAAATATGTTTTAACTGTCTCAAACACAAAGGGTACGAACATACACTTATTATTTTTTGTGCCTTCCACATTTTACCCTGTAATTTGAGTGACGCGAACAGTACTTTGAAAAATTTTATCAGATAACGCCGACTAAAGCGAACTTCATCCTTACCACCTTCGCTCTTCTGGAATGTTACGCAGCGTACATTGGTCTTTAGACACCGACGTTTTGTGACAACCTATCGGTTCCATCTTCAAAGGTCTAGCAGTCCAACACTGCGTGATTTTTGGCTTCCGCCGCGGCGTAAATCAGGTCTTCTCTTTTTGGTACGTTACGCAGCGAAGTTGTCGGGTCAACTCATGGGTCCCATATTAAACGGTCTAGCAGTCCAAGACTACGTGATAGGTTTTCCCGAAACGTCTGTAATTAACTACCAATATACGCTGTGTAACATCCCAAAAGAGAGATGATTTCATTTACACTGTGGCGGAAGCCTGAAGAGACGCAAGTTTCCTCGTTATTTTCCCCATTTCCTTACGAACACTCCTTGCCACACTATTAAGAGAAACGTGGGAAATACAGAATATACACAAAAGAATGGTGCGGTTTCAAAAGTTAACAAGAAATTTATTTCTCACCTTACACGGGCACAACGTACACCGTCAGCAGCGGCAACTGTCCAAGTTTCTCATGCGTTAATCACAATCCTTCAATGTGTGCACCCTGGGTCACACGACACACATCCACACGGTAATCAAATTCATCCCAGATTCGGTGTAGCATGTCCGCTGTAATGGTCTGCAGTGCATGCGTTATCCGATCACGAAGTTCCTTGAGGGATATGGGCAATGGTGGTACGTAAACGCTGTCTTTAACGAACCCCCAAAGAAAGAAATCGCATGGTGTTAGATCCGGCGAACGGGGTGGCAGATCTGGACACCTCAAAACGGAGCACACAGAACGCCTTCTCCTGCTGCGACGCCATCTTGGAAACTGGCCCCGCGGCCCCGCAGCAAGCATGAGAAGCGAACTGCTGGTAGCGCATGAGAAACTTGGACAGCTGCCGCTGCTGACGGTGTACTTTGTCCCAGTGTAAGGTGAGAAATAAATTTCTTGTTAACTTTTGAAACCGCACCATTCTTTTGTATATACCCTGTATATTAGTGAATAATGCACCGTCTCAGCCCTTCTGGAAATGTCAGGTACAGTGTACGGGCTCCTAGTTCTTGTTTATACTACATATTTGTCCTTCGCAGAACTCCTCGTCTTTTGTCGTCCTCTCGTGCTGGGTAGGGAAATTATTTCTCCAGTTCCACTTACAAACGTCCTACATAAATTATCTCCATGCAGCAAAGTCCTTCAGAAGTTAACACATCCTCAACTAGTGACGAAACTCCCCACACTGTACGGAACCCACCCGGAGTTTCATTGCCGCATTAACAAGAGCCCGCCACGCGCTCCTATCCTCAGCCAGATTAATCAGGACTCCCCCTTCTCACTTTTTGAAGATCCATTTCAGTAGTATCCTCCCGTCTACGCCTACATCCTACCTATAATCTGAAAACTTTTGGGGGGAGGGTGCGTCATCATCACAGCGTGACTAGATCATTACGTCATCATCACAGAGTTACCAGTACTATTTTATTTTAATTACACTTCCGGTATTCATAAGCTGGTGAGAAGTTTATACAGGTGGGGTTAATACTGTGGCAGACCTACTTCTTACCGTAAGACTAGCCTGCCTTCTGGACTCCGATGAGGCACAAGGAAAAGAGCCAGGGCCGGCAGTGTTATTTCCATAATAAGAGAACTGCAAGTCACAAAGTTAGCTACTTTCATAAAAAAAACATACTTCGTTATTTTAACCATATTTACTTACAAGAGATGTGTTTTTAGCTTCTTTTCTTGTAACGCAGTGTCTGACAATTATTTACGTATTTTACACAAATAAACATGTTAAGGGGCATGAACAGCTCGGTCACCATGGTGACTAGGCTACGAGCTTGAAGGCAGATAAATCTGATTCCATTACCAGTGGTGGAAAGAGATGATTTCCTTTCACACAGCGTCAAGAATGGCTCTCGGGCCTGAGTAACCGCCTATATGGACACAGCGGACCCTTTGACCACAGGCCAATCACCCCATCTAGTGCCGCAGTTAAGAACGCGTGGAGCTCTACTTCTGATCGGCCATATGCCTTCATGATATGATGCTTAACTGAGCACAGGGACAGCTTTAAATGATAAATACACAGCGTTCCGCGACGTGATGTCCAAAATTCGGGGGCATGTTCTAAGGTCATCTGGACGAAAAAAAAAAAAGTCTAATAAACTCTAGTTAGTTTCGACACTATCATGAAGTTACGTGATAAAGGCGCAATGACCGGTAGCATGCACGCAGTGTGACGGTTATAATTTAGTACATGTGTTGTAATAACCTTGAAATTTTAATTGTCCTCTAACCGTTTAAAATGGTGACAATAGGGGCGAGTTAGAAAGAAACCTTTTATTCAGTGCTATATTAAGCTAGTGCGTGACTTGATAAAACTGTCGAAACAGACTACAATTTATTAGACATGTCTTGCACCAGATGACCTGCAGAACACGCTCCTGAACTATCGCCATCATGCCGCGGAATACCCTCTATAAAAGTACGTGTTAAATTGTGAAACACTGAAGATGGTTACCAGTACAGCCATATGGGAGATTTCTTGAAAACACAGGAAACACTGTCTACTCGATGTGTGACGCAGCCTCAAAGATGGTCTAGGCAAAGTCTGGTAAACGCGTGGGTTTGAGCGTTTCTTATATATGTCCTGTCATCTATTGTAGTAGATATAGTGTATGCTTAAATGAGTATTTTCTAGATCCTCACATGGAGACACTTTGCTAGTACACTAATACAGTTTCGTGCTCAATTAAATAGGATACGCAGCTGGAAAAGTAGCTTCCAATCAACAAATTTGTGATAACAAGGTAAATAATAAAAATAAAATTAAATTCTTGTTCATTAACCCTTTAAAGATGAAGCGTGTCTGTTTCATATAACGACTCAGTGCGTACCGCGCTGTAAACACTCTCTACGTCAATTTTAAAAAGTAATCTCTTAAAGCTGTGTAAGGCAAAAGTTGCTGTCTGTTCTGAGATCCGTACAAAACACATAAACCCAATGTGAACACCACGTAGAATTTTTGAATGTTAAACCTGGTGGTATGTAAAGTTACCGCTAGGCTTTAAAAGGTTAAAGCGTTGGGTTAAGAGCGTAATGACCAACAAAATAACAATAATATGGACTTAAAAGATAAATTGTGAAAGAAGGAGAGAAGAAAGTAATTTTGTATCGGCGAAAACTGCAAACAATCTTTCTGCCTAAGTGCAGGGTCTTTACGGAGCCCAACATGGAGAGCACAGACAGGGATGTACAACGGCAAAGAAATTATTCCAAATAGCGTTAATGTTCTCCTTTTCTTTCACAGATGTGCATGTTGCTGGACATATTCCGCGGGACACGAATCCTGAGTGAATGGACTTCAATCTACCTCGCTCTTCCCATCTTCGCCAGCAGCGCAGTAAATCCTTGGGTGTACGGATATAGAAATTCCGAGGTCCGAACCTCCGTTCAAAGGGTAATGGAAGAACTTCTGGGTAGATTAGGTTACGTTCCATCGCATTATGTCTGTCCGGAACTTCTAGCAGCCACAAATGGAGATCAAGCCGAACTTAACAGTTTCGCTTCCCATGTCCGCCTATGTGCGGTCTCGCCCAACCGAACCACTCTGCTCCTCATCCCGTCGGCGCGACAGGACACAGCCGAGGGGAGTACTGGGGTGACCACTGTGAAGGAAACTGTAGTGCATCTCGAACTTCCGCCAGAGATACAGGCGAACGGAGAGAAAGTTGGGATGTAACGTGTGGCTTTGTTCAACAAGTACAAACTAGTGACGAGCTAGAGAGGTAAATTGGAATGACAGGATTGTATAAAAGAAAAAAGTGTGTTCATATTTTTGTTTACGTATGATGTATTGGTACATTTAAAGAATTAAATTGTCCCTGAATTTTAAAAGCACACGTCAGTGACCTAAAATCTTTCTCAAAGTACTGATTTTTCCCAGTCTGTATGCTTCTGAAATATATAATCTAGGAGTGAGAAATATAGAGAAACTCCTCCCATAAACATAATGCAAAGTGCGGCTACAAAGAGATCAATACATTTTTTATTCTTCAAATTTTTTTCTTTAGACCCTGTGATAATCACACCCACTCACTAAATGTTCACACTGATTATATAAAAATTATAATGGAATTAAATGTTTGGAGATAAATTTATTCTCCAACGGCACTGTTTTATTTGGTTCAATCATAATTATATTCATGAAAAAAATTAATGACCTGTTACATTTGCGGATTTTTTACAGTCATTCGCCAAAGAATCTTATACCTTCCACCTCACAGGCTACCTAAATATGTGGATAATCTCACACACAGAATTAAAACTTCAGATTTTTGTATGCGTCTGGGAATTGGTCTCTCGCGCTAATACAGAAACATACATTAAGGCTGTTTCAGAATAGGTTTGTTAAGAAAATATTTGAACCTAAGCGGGAAGACAGAGGGGTAGAAGAAAGTTACATAAAGAGTAAATCCACACTTCGCTCTTTATCAAATATTGTGGGTTAATCAAGTTAGACACAATGGGTGGAGCATACTGAAAGAAAGAGACAAATACAAAACTGTGGTCGGAAAACCTGAGGGAAAGACCGAGGCGTGTACGGGAGTTCAGTACGAAAATGATTCATAAAATGAATAGCATGCGAGTGTGTGGTCTGGATTCATCGGGCTCACCTTACGAGTCACTGGACATCCTTTGTGAAAACGGTGATGAACATGCATCCTTTATAAAAGGCGACGGATTTATTAACTAGCTGAGCAACCATCAGCCTCCGTAGAATAATTTGTCTCCCTGGAGCTGGTTCCTTAGCTATTCCAACTTCAATATTCCATCCTTTTCTATTAAATACCTACACTTAGATTCCTTTATTTCCGAATACCAATTTATCAAAGGCTGTGATTAATATATTCGTTGCACAAACGGTAATATACACTTGAGGATTTACAGCATCGAGCAGTACAAATGAAATACATTTCAGGAGATGCAAAATGTAAAATGTAATATTCGTATAATAAACAGTCCATTGTTACTACGTTTTAGAGAAACAGCAAGCATTCAATAATAACTATTCAAATTTAATGTGTTCCATGTCCGTGCACTATTTTATACAAAAACACTAATCACCGACAAATGCACAAAGAGAGTTTTTATCATCAATCGTAACACACTCCTACATGTTTCGACCCTGCTGGGTCATCTTCAGGGAGAACTTTTTTGTTATCGTTACACTAAGGTTGCACTTTATAGTTGAGTGAGAATGTGCTGTTGACTGTGTACTGCATTGTTTTTGGAGGCGTGAACTCTGTACACAGTGCACAGTCAAGAGCACATTCTCACTCAACTATATAGTGCAACCTTAGTGTAACGATAACAAAAAAAAAACAAGTTCTCCCTGAAGATGACCCAGCAGGGTCGAAACATGTAGGAGTGTGTTACGATTGATGATAACACTCTCTTTGTGTATTTGTTGGTGATTAGTGTTTTAGAGTAACTATTCACTTTCACGATTTCTTGTAAGGACGAAATGATAGTGCCAAAGGGTCTTACTGCACAATAAAACATCCCCCTTGTATGCGTGAAGAACCTCATGTCTTGCGGTTTGGACACTCTAGACCGCTACAATGGGAAGAGGAAATAAAAAACCCCTATTGTTCCAGTCATAAAATTTTGAACATCCTTGGTAATAAAAATAATATATCTATCCGTCCTCACAAGTGTCATTGCCATTCCTTTCACACAGCAGGCAAGATGCATACTACTCGCCCTTCCTGGCTCCAAGTTGGAAATGTGCCAATGATGAAAGTTAAAAATGTTTCTATTAATACATTATTCCCATATTAAACTTAATGTCACGTAAAATCTAAAGTTATTACCAAATATTATTATACTTATTTAACCTCGAATATGTTTGGGCGGGTTTATTGTTTTTGGTATGAATTTATTATTTTCTCAGCTTACAAATCTAAAAAGTACATTTTAATCCGTTATTAACTTCACCCAATCGCACGTAAATTGCTGCACAAACGAATGACTATCGTTTGTGCTCTTATCTTTTTGCTTATACACTAGCCAGGGCTCATCGACACTTTCAGATGTTGTCTGAGACACATTATTCAACAATTAAATAAAAGACATTGCGACGACATAATCAATCACCATACTGCCAGCTGGACGTGACTTCGGGATACGAGAGCAGGACTGAAGCTGAAAATGCTGATGTTCTCATGGCAGTGCCTATGAGCACTGCTGTCTTCTGATATTTTACCTCGTGTAGTTTGACGTAAACGTACCGAAGTTTCGACGGATTCTTCTGCCTCTATTATCGCGGTAGATCTACCCTGACAATAAAAATCTTTAAACTAAAAGTTTCAAAAAAGCATTTTGAAGTGCAAAGTTTTATAACATATTAAATTTTGAAATTTCGCATATGTATGAGGTATTACTGTAAATTTAAAAAAATGCCTTTCTATGTGTATTTAGTATGCAGTTTTTTTCTGTAGTAGGTACCGTTACAAATAATGAAAGTATCCTTATTCACATGACGTTAATACTCAAATAACCTATTCTAAAGCGTTCGACTAGTAGCGTATGAGGACGGAAACAACCACGACAGAGGATTTATTACAACCATCACTAATCCTGATGCCCCTGTCTCAATTCCCTTTTGGACTCACGCTGTCGCAGTCCAATTCCTCAAGAATAAATGTAACCGGATTCTCACTCCTTTCCCACACATGCTGCAATATTTCTAGTGCTATTTTTCACGGATAGAACTAAAGTAATGGGGACTTCTTTGGTTGATGTTCCCGGCTCCCCTACCGCAAAAAATAAAATGTGACGGTTGTCCGTGAAATTCTCTGCACACTTGACAAGATTTATACCGTTCGGGAACCGATCTGCCGTTGTCATGTTACGACCATCTCTGCTTCTTCTCCTGAAGTAAACATTTTATACTACATTAAACTCCTAATTATACTACGTAAGCTACATTCAGAAGAATCGATAATCTCACAGTAATATTGAGCATCCTGTTTGAAAAGATACCTGAACTACAATTAATATATAATTATTGTTACATACTAGAGTATCCGAAAGAATGCTAAAACTTCGGCCAAAGAGGGTGTTAGGTCACTATGCAACAAAACAACATAAGCTACCGTTTAAGGATGCGTTAAAAACTATTAGATAAAAGGAAACAGGGTAAATTGTGACAGTTGCTGAATCCTAGCACACAAAGGATGAAGCTGGCCCTATAACCTGCCATGAAGGCACAGAGCGGGAGTAGAGTTAAAGCTCTACTTTTACTTTAACCTCAGCGCCAGATGGGTGTGGATGGTTCGCGCCACGCCCCGGCGCTATACCCCAGGGAATTACCCGGTACCCGCGGTATAGGAGGTTGGGTGGTTCCCGGGGTGAGTCTGAACGGGTGCGGAAAACCTCGTACCCACCGAGATTCGACCCCTGGACCGTCCAGCCAGTGGCGAGTCCCTATATCGACTACTCCATGTCGGTCCACGCCAAATTCTAGTCTAATACTATAATTTATGTTAAAAAAATGGAGGAATTGATTTTATCTGGCGCAGGCTATGAAAGGCTGGAAGACTTTTCTGAATGCGACAACGACGCATGTGGGATGAATTCACCTGGCCGAAGATACGAAATGCTGACGGACTCTTCCAAATAAGGCAGTAAACAGTGTGAACTAATTTCACACGTCCCAGGTAAGGAACAAGTGACGGGCTGTTATGAATAGAGCAATAAACAAGTCGGTTGAGGCACTACGCTACAAACCGGAAGGTCGCGGGTTCGATTCCCGATGGTGTCAGTGGAATTTTTCATTGGCATAATCCTTCCGGCCGCACTATGGCCCTGGGGTCGACTCAGCCTCTAACAGAAATGAGTACCAGGAGTATTTCCTCGGGGGTAAACACGGCAGGTGCATATGGCTGACAACCTACCACCTTCATGTGCCGATTGTCTGGAAATCTGGGAGCCTCAACCTCCTGGAACCCTGTGGGCCTGTTCAGGCCTGTAATGGGACTGCTTTACCTTTACCTTTATCCCACAAAATACGGTCAATTTCTTGACCAACTGACAGGCCCTTAGCTTCTCGAGTGTAACTTTAAAAGACGCAATAAATTCTTCAGAACTAACAACACAAGACATTAAAATTTCTTCTTCACGAACTGATATCTGAAATACTTTTAACGAGTGTCAAAATTTACAGCGCCACATCTCCCTCTGGTATTTTGCTATTTCAACGTCATTCACGACTAAGTTTAGATGCTCCCCCTCTGCAACTGAGTGGAATAAGGTGCTCGGTGTGTTAAGTGCTATTCATCTGGACCCCCCAACACAATCCATTAAACACACTACATTCGTATAACCGTAAAATTCACATGGCCTTTGTCTTCAGTCCAACTCTTTTAGGCTAGAAGAGAGCCGGTCCGTTTGAACTCTCCCCCATGCTGGCAGTCTTATGACTCTCCGGACGTTCGTGATAGCAGCATTACTCCACGAAGTTACGCTGCACAGTGTCACTGTCAAGAGTTATTTTCTTTACATGTTTAACGTTTCGGGGTTTGGCACTTCTCCCACCTTACGGCATATTTTATTACACTTTGATTTTCATGTTAGAGTCCTCAGCTGGGTGATCAAAACGAGAAGAATGAGCTGGGCGTGGCATGTAGAATGTATGGAGGGAAAGGAGAGGGGCATACAGGATTTTGGTAGGGAGAACGTATGTGAGAAAGGAGAGGTGCATACAGGATTTTGGTAGTGAGACCTGAAGGAAAGAGACCACTTGCGAGACACAGGCGTAGATGGGAGGATAATATTAATATGGATCTTCAAGACGTGGGATGGGGCATGGACTGGATTGAGCTGGCTCAGGATAGGACCAGGTGGTGGGCTTTTGTAAAGACAGTAACGAACCTTTGGGTTCCATTAAATGCGGGGAATTTCTTGACTAGCTGAGGACCTGTTAGCTTCTCAAGAAGGACTCTGCTCCATGGAGTCAGTCAGTCAGTAAGTCAGTCAGTTAGTTAGTCTTCAGTTGGGCTAGAACGCGGCACCTCATGAATAACGGAAAAATAAGCCAAGGAACAGATATAGACTTCCAAAAGTCATATATTGTAAGTTACATCAAATATACCTCAATGAATAAGAAACAGCATGGGCCTGAGTCTTGCACATACTGTCCTTTTTCTGTGGCGTAACAACCAAAATCGGGCCTAAGGCGCCCCGTTTTTGGGGTTTTCAGATTACACACAATGCCACACACCCGGTATGACTCTCTCACGAGTGATCAGCCCGCCGCAGAGGCCGCTACCTGCGAAACACACAACAAACACAACAGAAGAACACCCATGATCTCAGTGGGATTCGAACCCACGATCCCAGCAATCGATCTTTAGAACGCACGTCCACCGGGATCTGCTATAACCGAAATATTCCTCCAAAATATTGGTGCCCGCCAATAAGACAACGCGGTCTCACAATCCACAAGGCCGTAATAGGACCTGCGCTATTACATTCAACACGTTCTGTCATTCACCGTTATATCATTGACAGGCTTGTCTACCGATTTCTTTGGGTAAATACGTGTTAGTGCCGTGATCACTGAAAGTTTTAGTGTGGCGAAATACTTCGTCTCTTTCCTCGTCTTTCTCGTTTTATAAACGTTGCTCATCTGCATTCCTCCAGCTGCCTGTACCACATTACAATAACAAAAATATCAACGGTGTCCAGCGTTACCTCTAATTCTTTTTTACAGCTGCGCGTACCTGCTACTGCTCTGAGCAGAAAATTTTTACTAACCTGAGGACTGCGCGGCACTTGGAAAAGTTTTTTGTAATCTGCATAATAAGAATATATACAACGAAAATCGAAAAATTTCAGCTGCGCGGCAAAAACTCAGTGTGCGCAGAAGCATTTCAGTGACTGCGCGGCCGCGCAGCTTACAGGCAACATTGATGGTGTCACAACCAACATACGTCCTGAGAGAAGCTATGATACGCGGCGCATAAACGTACAGCACTTCTTTATGTAAATTAAAAGTGATGTACTTTGAACAGAACTTACACTTCAAAGAAAGGAGACTGGTGTAATATATAAAAGCCCTTTTAGTAGAGAACGAAACTTGAAGCATTAAAAGTAATAAAGTCATCTTCAGTTGTGTAAATATGAGGACAGCTACAAAGGATGATATTGTGTAGAAGTTGCTTTAGATCCGAAACCAGCATTTACCATTTTAAAGTTGTCCATTACGCGCATTTTTGAGATCAATGTATTCAGTTTGTTGTACCCACTAAATGCACATTATTAGTTACATATGAGTGTTAAACACGTAGCTGCGACATGTTTCAGTACAAACGTACCACCATCCTTAGGAAGCGCAATATGCCAGGTCCCCAAAAAACTGCCAATGACAAGCCACTAAGCCACTATTTACATGGCTCCAGAACCTGTAGTAGGCTCCGTTATTGACATCGATCAAGTACAAAATGTACAATTTGTACTGTTATTAAAAATTATGGTTAAAGTGTGATTCAAATATTTCTTACATAATAAATACGCTATGTAACTAATAATGTGCATTTAGTTGGTACAATAAATTGAATACAATTAGTATTTACCGTTTCACAAACATTTATTACCAGATACACGGGTCTGTGCACTATACTCACAATGGCGCATTTAATTCTACAACCAAAAGTCAAGAAAATGGATAAACTGGCCGCAAGTTACATCGACGTTCATTACCACCAATCACTCGTAACAATACTAACCTCAAAATTTATGTATCCTTCATTACACAGATCAATCAACAATACAGTTACATATGATGTGAAGTGGGAGGTTAGCACAACGGACACAAATTCGGAAGATTCAAAATCCTTACTGTCACCGAACAGCTCTGCGACGAAAGCTGCTGCAGCCTCTCCTATTACCCGAAATACTTGCCACCACATTTCGATTTCCTTCATACTAGAGTAGGCAAAGTGTCAAAATTGTTTCCTCCCTAAGCTGTCAGCTTCACAAGGCCACTACTCCTCGGAACCCTGTAAAATCAATCATTGGAAGATGAAAGGAAACACAAATAGTTTAATATTATCCCCCCATACTCATCTTCTGTCATACGTAATCCGCCTCAATTTTCGAATTTAGAATAAGGATTTGGGGCTGACATCTTGTTACCATCATGGAGGCGTATTCCGCACTGCCGCAAAAAGAAAATTAATGTCCTGTTGTTAATACATGTACTTTATTACACCAACAAATGGTATTCGTGTCGATAAATGGCATCAAAATTCTTTCATGAAGTACCTTCACAGATGTGAGCTTTTCAGAAGCGCATAGTCTCACAGCCGGGCCTTTTGTGGAGCCCGAAGAATCAGTACAGTGTTCAAAGTACTGGACCCCCGATTCCTGTCTTGTAACAAATGGTCAAGTCCACACCCCTATGCGGCATTCGCTTAAAGACAAATTCATATCATCCTAAGTCTATGCTTAGGTCACCCAAATAATCTCTTCCCTTCAGGTTTTCTTACTAAGCTATAAACAGAGCATCTAATTCAATTCAACTTCGAAAATGGTTAATACAGTTTATATTGAGAGCCAGATTATATATTTTATACATACTTTGCTATGCGTACCTTGGAACCTTCAAAGCAAAGACACCCTTCCTGTGAAACATATGGGATAATATACATAGAAATGTTCTAGCGAAGTGTATACAAAATAACATATTTATTGACAAGGAGCCCAACAGTTAAGAGCATAATTAATCATACATGTAAATCTTGTGCGCCCACTTGTTTCATACCTTCTTGCTTTAACGCCACTTGCCAATATACACAACGTCTCAGTTTACGCCCTCTTATTTTCGGTCTTATCGCCTTTGACTGGCTGCGCTCTATTATGCTAATCCATAACTACCCCATTATTTCTTATGGGAAAATCGTTTATGATTTACGCCTTTTCTAATTACATCCACTTATCCAGGAACACAAGTAGGGCGTAAAACAACGGCTTGGTGTAAATATGCATGTTCTGAGGTTCACTCAGCGGTGTTACTGACGACTCCGATCTCAAAAATATTACGCTATATCCTGTCGATTGCTAAGAACAGATACTTCGAAGGATCGTGCTGCCTTCATGTTCAGGATCACACAGTGCAACTCTTCTTCGACTGTATACTATTAAAAACCAACTCACGCACTTTTATTAATATTAAAAGGTTTTGCGTGCCAAACTGGCTAGTGTAATACACCTGAACTACCCATGACACCACAGGGCACCACAAATTGCCCCGTACACCGGTGCACCTCTTTAATAAACTTTTATTCACCGTTTTTAAGAAGAACAGCTATAGTGACTTTTTATCAATTCAATAAGTGTACCATAGACTGTGACCAACTGTTGCTACCATGTTGTGATTGCATGTGCCTATTTAACGACTGTACGACTCCCTGAGGATGGGACCAATGTCGGCTCGAAACATGTAGGAAAAGTTCCAAAACGTATTAATATTACTAAAAGTACATGAGTTGGTTTTTAATAATATATTAGAGACAACGCACGCTGTGAATATAAAATTCTTCTTCGATTATTTGAACCTAAGACAAAGCAGCCAAAGGTGGGCTGGACTGGTTGACTCTGAAGAGAAGACACAGAAAACCTTCTGAAAATCGGTATGTATGTACCGGTAGACAGGCCTCACAGCCCAGAAAACTTAAATATATATATATAATAAAATTTATTTTGTATTACTTGAGTTTGAAACATATCCCGTTACCCAAAATGGAATCCAAGCTGCGTTAAACTTCATGCCTTCCAAGTTTTTAAATGCTTGTTAATTTGACGCGCGTAGATATCTTTATCTTTCAATTACAGGTCCGTAGCCATTCGTTTCGTAGATGTAAAATGTTAAATCCTAAGAAGCAGGTACAACGTAAAATCCTATACTCTGTGAGAGGTAATGCTTGCTCCTCTATGTTCCATAAAACATATGCAATCAATTTTCAATTTACACGATAGAAAAGGAAATTACGTACTTCTCAAGTCGTTTCCCGGAAATGTGTAGTTTTTACGTACTCATGTACGACACGTCCATATTAGAATATCATATCAAGTATAAAAATTATATTAATTCATTGTCTTAAAGTAACATAGATCATGGAAGGGAAGAGGTAAGGAAAGAATAAAGAGAAGTCTGGAAGAAGGCGCAGGATTAAGATGCAGAAGAAATAAACTGATTTTAATATCAAAGGGCCACTTCCACTTGTCAACATGACAGAGGAAACTATACAGTTTTTATACATCTACCGTCCACATTTGAATCCACAAGATTTAAGGCTTCTGTGAGTCACGTTATGGGTTATTAAAAAGTAATTATTGATTCATGATGTGTCGTGAAGGTTCTGAATAATTCTATATTTAGAGGCAGGTGGTGAAGCATCTATTCATAAACAAACTCAGCTCAGCAACTCGATGGTATGTGAAAGACACAGCGTTACGGCCACTCATAGGTGATGCCGCACAGAAGCCTTGAGCAAAAACGTCATTCTCTCGTTTCAGTGAGCACCCAGAGTTAAAGCTAAATTACGCGCCTCTAGCATCTAATTTACATCGCAACGTTAACATGATCGTTAGTGGACTTTGACACGAACCTCCAGAAGCGACAAGTGCATTATTACCCTCCAATTTCTATCCACAAAACTACAGAAAAATAAAATAGTTACGCTATGGGTCTAGCCCATCAGATCAAATGAAGGTAGGCTTTGCAAGAAATTTTGTTAGATTCAGCAGCACTGTTCACACTGCGTGGACAAAAGAGTTGCACTCACTTGGTAGTGACTCTAAACAGCAATGGAAGCACTTTCTTCACATTTCTCTGAAGACTTTATTCTATACGTCGATCAATACTCTTGTCAGAAACGTTTAACAATACAGATTGAAATACTGTCCGTTATGCCATGTCGTTACAGTTTACGAATAAATAAGATAACAATGCAGCTATTTCATAGAATTGGAGTCATATTTCAAGTGAAGATCCTATAATTTTACCAATAAGACAAACACAGGGAGGGAACTAACGCTTCTCTTGCCAGCCTAGTTGTAGGCAGTCTAACTGCTGCTTCCAAGTGGTAACATAAACTCAATATATCTAAGAGATTCTTCTTTTTCTCTATCACTACAGCCCTTTAAGTTTGGCCTTGGCTTCCCTCGCGACACAAGCCCATTCTGTTTTGTGCAAAGTTCTTGTTCTCCATCTTTTCACGCCCATATTCCTCAAGTCCAATTCAACATCATCCATCCACCTTAATCTAGGTCTTCTTTCCCCCCCCCCCCCGCCCCTCCTTCTGGTTGCCCTTCCAGTAACTTATTTCTTGCCCCTTCACATCCATTCTTACAACACGCCCAAGCCATTCCAATCTACATACTTTAATTACGGTTAAAATACCTGGAGATATAAATTTATTATAAATTTCTCGATTCATTTTCACTCTCCAATAAACATTATCATATGGTGGCCCATATAGTTTTCTCAAGATTTTCCTTTCCCAAGTCATTAAGGTGCTCGCCGTTTAACTAATTTATTAGTAAGTTAACATTCAGTTAATCTGAGGTGTATCATCCAGTGGTTTTTTGTAGACAAATGCCAATGTTTCTACGGAAATTATTTCTTCGTATTCAGGCACAGTACTACAAGGCAACAAACGACTTCGTACAATCGGTCGATGAAATGTAAGATTATTACAAAATGAGAATCAAAGACGGATTACAGTTGTATGGCTGCGACTTATTTTAAAACAACGTTACTGAATTTGTTTGGTTGCGTTCACTAGCAGAAACAAAAGTTAATTTTGCACTAAGATTAAAAACACAGGAAGCAGTGGCATTTGCCAGAGAAGAATTATTAAGTCTGAATGATAGGTATTAGAAAGAGACGGCCTGTGCGAGAAAAAGCACTAATGCTTAGTATTTCTAGTTCAAACGGACATGAAACATAATTGCTTCATCTAGGGTGGAAAGATGGAAAACATTTCCACGTCGGAACCCACCTATGAGCTTCAAACCAAATACTGTAGAGGATGGACAGAACTCTGTATTGGAAACCAAACGTGCGACATTGAAAAGGAGAATCAAAAAAGACACGCAGGCCAATTTACTCGTGAGCAGCAAACTGGCTTATTTTATGTTCTAGATATAAAATATGAAAGACAATGCAATTGTATTAAATTGTATAGGGTTCTGTGGTAGTAAGGTACATTCAGGAGTACCCGGCTTCCGCACTTTTTCCATCGCACAGTGTTCCAGCAGGAAAAAAACAATCATCAACAAAGTCTGTTGGAAAACAGATCTTTTCCGCCCTCAGTCAAGCAGGCACAAAGATGCTGAGTTGGGTCGTTAGTCCTCGATTACGTACGGATGTTTGGTTATAAAATAAGTATTTGTCTTATTCTTATTCTTCTTTTTATTCTGGGGTCTGTCGCGGTGAGGGGATGAAAAACAATCCAGACATTTCTCAGAAACGCAGCACCTCCATTTAACTGGATGTGCTGCCTACGAGTTCCTATATAAGCCACCTCTCGTCCGCCCTCATCACGTCTACTCTAAAAATGGAGCCACTGTATTTCTCCGAATCCTCGGGAAGCTTATTCATTACTAACATGCGGTCAAAGCACACAGCAGTTAACAAAAAATCACACAGGAATCGCCGTGGAAAGCAGAAATCTTAGTTAAGATAGCGGCATAATGCTTCAATTTAATTACAGAATTTATATCGCCGCGTGCAAACACCTGCACCATATTTTCAGTCCGCATTTGAAGACAGTGAAACAAAATGAAAGAATTCATCAGTGCTATATATAACAAATCCAAGGCATCGACTAATCAGTAAAAACTGTATAAACCTAGTTATTGTTGTGTTCAACTCCGAAGACAGACGCATAGAAGAGAACACTTATTCATAAAGCGTCACTAACAAATCTAAAGGAAATTAAAATATTATGGAAGCATTATCCTGAAGCAAGCAAAAACATAAAGGACACAGTTGACGCTGATAAATCCTTCCGAATTTGCCCTTGACAGTCCCCGAATATCAGCCAGGCTCGACTAACGTATATTACTATTTAGTTTCGTAATAAATTCCAAAATAGTTCGAGAACTAAATTCGGGTTTTCAACATTTTCTTGCACTCCCCGGAAAATGCAGCATGACTCCATCACAGCAACGAATATTTAGTAATATTTAAGTGCAGCTTCAATAAGTCTACGAACTTACACCGAAATCAGACTATCTCGGGCATAAGCATTAATGGACATTCGAGTTCACCATGTACTGCAGAAATACTCACCGGCTGCGCGACTGCTGATTTCTCAAGAACGAATTTGCTTCTTGTAATTACCTTCGTCAAACATGTTCGTCTTTAAAGACATTTGTACTGACAGCCTCTTACTGACATTCGTTTAATCATAATGTGGTCACCCCCCTAAGAAATCACGTCACTTTCCCCCTGACAGACATTTTCTAGGATAAACACCTTGTTAAACCTTCATCACATACTTTAAAACTTTTCCACTTACGTAAGGACTTCTTACATTTATCTGAGAGTAAGGCAGCTCTCTCAAAGGAATTTCGCGTACGGTCTGGTGAGACAGTAAACTCTGCGCAACCTTAACATAATGCTTCAAAAGAGACAGAACAGAACTTACCAATATCCAACTATTTCCTCGCAGCACAGCTCCTCCTACAAAGACACGTCATTCATGCGAATTTTGAGCTTTCCGCAGCAGTGCAGTTGAGGATTCCGTTCTTCTCTATTATGATGCTGAGTCAATGGATTATCGAATCCGGACGTTTTGAGACAATATAATGTCATCTTCTAGAGTCGGTAAGTCCTATTTCCTTCTAGGACCCGACGGCTCTTGAACATGCGGAGAGTAGATTTTTCTCCAAAAGTCGCGACCCGCTGACCCATTGATGTGGCGTAATATCCCAGAAAGAAGGAATCCTAATGGTCGTTCCGTTGGTTATTACTGTCACCGTCTTTGACGGCGACCGTAGGTTCCTCATCGCTTTCAGAACAACCTGTCATTGGGTCATTTTCTTTTACGCCTTTTCAAAACAGGATACGGTTTCATTTAATCAACGAACGTCATCAAACAGGTTTGCATCAGAGCCGAAACGGTTTTTCGCTTCGCGTGGGATGGCAATGCTTTTATTTCGGCTTCATCCGCGAAAAAGTTCAGTTGAGAATTATAATTTCAGCATACAGGTTCTAACAAATTTCAGCCATAAAATAGTGACCTTACAGTTAAATTGATTCAGCCTAATCTTCTCAGATATTTACAAAGCCAAAAACTACTTTCATTTGCGCTAACACCTTCGCAAAAAAAATACACCCAGATATTGCACATAAAATTCCAGAATAAGAGATGGATGTTGTGCGACACATAAAGATGACTTGTGTTCTTCGAACCCACAACCATAGCCTAACAGGACACCATCAGCATCAGAGGAACACTGTACTCTGATATGTACTAACATTATGCTGGCCTTTTTCGTGTGGTGCCACGTTACAGGATTTGTGACAGTTTTTGTCGAGTTCATCCCACTGTGGTGTAACATACCAATACTGACATATGTATCACCGTCAACAACAACAAATTGTATTAGCTTCGTCAGTGAATGATACATCTTTCGGCCCTGTGGACCGTTAGCAGGCATTAAAACACATGATTTAAAAAAACACAAATAGAAACGTATGTCAGATCTCGCAAATTTTAAAATAGCTACATGCATTTTACTTGTGTTTTCAAAATAATATACTTTAATGCCGGACGATGATCCACAGAACCAAAGCATGTAGCATCACTCACGGTAATACATATGTCGACGTTACAGGATCTGACTGCAATGATGATACTGGGAGATCCTTCCTATCTTCATCTTCCAGACCAAGTAACTATTCCATATCCTAACCGACATTTTCAAGGCCCTTATATATGCAAAACTACTAACAGACATGATTTAGTGCCATGCCCCTGAATATGTCAGAATTCTGCGAAAACATGTAAGGTTATACAAGTATTTTAATTACTAATCTGGAAGCTCATTTTTCATTGACTTAATTCCACCGGCCGCACTATGGACCTGGGGTCGACTCAGCCCCTAAAAGAAATGAGTACCAGGGATATCTCCTGGGGGGGTAAAGGCGGCCGGTGCCTAGGGCTGACAACCTTGCCACCTTTATGCGGCGACTGTCTACAAATTTTCGTAGTCTCAAACTCCTGAAGCCCTCAGGGCCTATTCAGGCCTGCAATCGGATAGCTTAATTTCAACACTCAATTCAGATAGTTTCATTGATTTAAAATTTATTAGGGCGAAAAATAATCATGAAAGCTTACATATCAGACTCCCTCTCGAAGCCATTAAAGAGATTTAGCAAGTCATTAACGATCCTCCAGTATGGCTATTGTCTCTGTAATTAAAACAGGAAGTTCTAAATACGACGGAAAATAATTACATTTCCTTGCAATTTAGTTTTCTACTCTAACTGCGACGAATTAATAGTACGGTAATAATGAATTTAAAGGTTGCAAGCGGCGTGAGATGTGCGCCTATCTGCCTCCTGGCCTCCGGATGTCGGCTTTAATTTACTGTAATGTAGAGCGAACGCCTACGCATTTTAAACTCGCAGTTTTGTTAAGTCGTGAACATTTTCATTACAGAAAAGATAAACGCGTATTTGTCATCAAAAAAAGCATAACGACTTCGTTAAATTAAATACGCGTTTCAAGACTCTTTGCGTTGACACTGTTTGTTGAAAGGCTTGATTGTGTTCGCAGTTATATGCAAGGAAGAAAGAAAAAATTACATTTACAACATAAAATAAGGTCCAAGGGCAAGTCACATCCAGCTCCCCTACCGCATAGTTTCTGGTTCTAAATATATGACAATATTATTGTTGATTTATTTTATTTTACTTCTGTAATAAACTGAAATGCAGAATCTGTATACCTTCAAATTTTCGGATATAACTTAATAAATTCGCATGGCCACCATATTTGTAATTGTGAATTTACACTATTTCATACCAGATATATAAGCGCATCTGTGATCAAGCTTTGTACCAGATGACACGTGCCTATCCCAGGGCTGTGGAGTCGGTACACTAAAGCTCCGACTCCGATTCCGACTTCTCGATTTTTAAAACTCTGACTCCGACTCCTGCATAAAAGCTCAATATGTAAATCGTAAACCTATAAAACGTTTCATCACCAGTACGTAAATTATCAGGCTACGTTTTAGACTTATAACCTATATTTAAGTATAAGTCTAATGGTTACTGTAGCTATCAGGGCTCTGGATTTGGAGTATCTAGTTAAGATTTTAGATTGAGGTCGGAGTCGGTACATTTTTACCGACTCCGACTCCACCTAAAATTCCTTCCGGCTCCGACTCCGATTCCACAGCCCTGGCCTATCCCAATAGTTTATCAAACCAAGATCTAAAGAAAATTTTCGCGAGGCCACCATCTACCTTTTCTGATTTACATAAAACACTATCGCAACGGAAATTGCGCGGTCTATTACCATACAGCCTCTGAGCACCTAAGAGCAGGCTGTCATACTATCCCTCCCGCCTCACTATTTCGCGCGTCCGCTGTGTCGTTATTACTGACTGAAATAATTTAAACAATTTAAAAGTATTTAGTTGCGGTGTCCGCCATTGTCATACAGGCGTACGTGCAGTCAACACGGCGATCTCAAAAGTCTACGCTTCCTTTTAGGAACGATAAAGAGGCTAAAAACTGAATACATGGGTATTTGGTGATAAAAATGCCATTCTAATAATTTAAGAATATAACGTAGCGTAGAAGAGCCCTCCTTGAGAAGCCAGTAGGTGCTCAAATAGTCAATAAATTTCAATAATTCCACATTCAGAAGGTACCGCTAAAG
Organism: Coptotermes formosanus; assembly: GCA_013340265.1. NCBI lineage: Eukaryota > Metazoa > Arthropoda > Insecta > Blattodea > Rhinotermitidae > Coptotermes > Coptotermes formosanus. Next base: position 674,420 of record BLKM01000841.1, on the reverse strand, counting down.
ATCCCCACCGCCAGCCAAAAAATTTAGCCGCATTCTCATGTTCTTTCTTCAAGTTTTTTAAAATCATTTACTAACTTATGTCTAGGTCTGCCACGGTTCAGCTGTTCAGCTGAACAGACGAGACCACTTCTAAATAGAAGACTGTAAATACAAAATAAGTTTAAGGACGGAATTAACTACAGCATGCTTACCCACGTTGTTAATCTGATTCTAAAGCTTTTCTGTCTGTCTGTCTGCCTGCCTCCTTCTGTCTGTCTGTCTGTCTGTCTGTCTGCCTGCCTCCCTCTGTCTGTCTGTCTGTCTGCCTGCCTGCCTCCCTCCCTCCCTCCCTCTGTCTGTCTGTCTGTCTGTCTGTCTGTCTGTCTGTCTGTCTGTCTGTCTGTCTGTCTGTCTGTCTGTGTACTGGCTGTGTCACTTCGAATTCAAGTGGGAACTTCTGAAACGTGTTTCAGTTCCTACAATCATACACTGTACCTGGTTATAAGTTTCCTAAGGAAGTAGCAGCATTTGGATCATATCAAAATAGTTTCTTCGTCCAACAGTCACGCATTTTTCTTATAATACACAGACGGAAATATTGTGAAACAAGGCTAATAACTACAGTGCGTCAGCCAAGCCATATTCAAATAGTCACTAAAATATGACCGCGGTAATTTTTCGGCATACATTTCGGTTAAACAGGACGTGATCACACGCAAATGCAACTGAAAACATGAAAATAAAGTAGTGAAATATTCTTATTTTCGCAAGTAGGTTAAATGACGCAGTTATTATTTGTCATATATATTGATACGGTACGGTTTGTTTGCGACATCATGCCCTAACTGAACTGCCGCGCAGATCTCTTCAAGGTAGACACGTTTAGAAAGGTTATGTTTCGGCACTGATGGCAGTCTTCTTTGCTTTTATTAATTAATTCTCAAAAAATGTTTTAACAAAAAATCGCAAGTTAAAAATTGACAGTGCTGCCTGAAGCGGAGGCAGGGGAAGCTAAAATATACTGCCCTCGGCCTCTGCTTCAGGCAGCACTGTCGATTTCTACGTTTTGCTTCTTATTCACACGTGGTAGGAACTTATCGTTTCTTATTCACACGTGGTAGGAAGCTATCATTTCTTATTCACACGTGGTAGGAAGCTATCGTTTCTTATTCACACGTGGTAGGAAGCTATCGTTTCTTATTCACACGTGGTAGGAAGCTATCGTTTCTTATTCAAACGTGGTAGGAAGCTATCGTTTCTTATTTACACGTTGCTTATGATCAACTGATGTTTCGTTTCGTAGTCCTTCCCTCTTCTACCTACGTTCATAGTAGATGTAGAGGGTTTTAATTTTCACTTGATCACACTCAATCACACACCACAGTCGGTACGATTCCTCTGGACGAGGGATCGGCCCATCGCAGAGACCTCTACCTGACAACACAGACACTGTACAAGAGACAAACATCCATGCCCCCGGTGGGAATCGAATCCACGATCCCAGCAAGCAGTCGGCCGCAGACCTACGCCTTTGACCGCGCGGACACTGGGATCGGCGATCCATTAATGTCCGCCAGAAATTACCAAGCATTGATGAATAAAATTGTTAATATTTAATAAGATGAAAAGACTGTAATTTTTGTTGATTAAATATTTTACTGTTTCTACGCGGCTACAACTGCTTTTATTGTCACTGTCATAACTCAACATAAATCTCCAACATATGTGTGTCAAACACCTATTTAATTCTATATGCATATACGATGTTCCAAATCAGTGTTTAAGTATTCCATGGTTGCTGTAAAATAAATCAACACTGCAAGTTTCCTATACATGCCGTTCGTCAAAGTGTCTATATGTGTTGCCATTTAGTGCGATTTGAGATTCTCAGAGCTGTGATTATAAAAGGTGCGTCCTGCTAAGTTGTGAAGCCTTGTAGTTATGTAAGTGGATACCAAATTTTCACTGTAACCAGTCGAGTCCACCTTCAGGGCAGAATAAACATAGGCAGCAGGTTCCCCGCTGCAGTTGGTACATATCTACCAAATGACAGTGCGTCACATACCGAAGTATACTATTCCACTAAAACCTAACTGCGTGCGTATTTTTCTCTGAAATATTAATTGTCTTAGTGGCCTAACGTCTTTCGTAAACTACATTTTGCATTTTATACTGGAAACGTAAGTTTTAGTTAAAGCATTATGAAAGCTGATTAATAAACAATACTTACGCATACATATTCGTGTTAAGTTTAGCAACCATGAAACCCATGAGTCAATTATAAATAGTTCTGATGATGGTACTTAGGATTACTACGTTTTGGGACTTTTCCATCGTCTAGTACTGAGATTCGCGTCCCACTACAAGTCGATGAGAATGTTCAGAAAACTAGTAACTAACAGTACTAGTACTAGAAATACTAATAAATGAATACCGTGCAAATTATTTTCCAGATTCTTGTAATTTATCCGAAAAATGCTTCTTACTTTAGGGCAACGTAGTAACATTTCGTACTTCATGGTCCTAAACACCTGATACTATTAACTGACAAAATGAACAGGGACTTACGTTTTGATTCAAGGTTCTGTTGATATTCACTCATTCATAGAACGGATTAAAATGAATGTGTCTGGTATATAAATCACATCTCACAAGACCCGTTATTAATAAAGACAACATGAGTACACGACGGATTAAGACGTCTTGTATTAAATGACATGTTACTTCCGATTAATGTCCTTTAAGTTCACTTTTACGATGACATGTTACTTCCAATTAATGTCCTTTAAGTTCACTTTTACAATGACATGTTACTTCCGATTAATGTCCTTTAAGTTCACTTTTACGATGACATGTTACTTCCGATTAATGTCCTTTAAGTTCACTTTTACGATGACCTGTTACTTCCGATTAATGTCCTTTAAGTTCACTTTTACGATGACATGTTACTTCCGATTAATGTCCTTTTAAGTTCACTTTTACGATGACATGTTACTTCCGGTTAATGTCCTTTAAGTTCACTTTTACAATGACATGGTACTTCCGATTAATGTCCTATATGTTCAATTTTACGATGACATGTTACTTCCGATTAATGTCTCTAAGTTCAATTTTTTTACAAACACCTAAATTAACTTCCCTAAATCTTCTGTTTCCACCGCTTACGCCCGTAACCTCTACCAGAAGAGTCTCTTTGTAGGTTAATTCGCACAGTCGCGAAAACCGTACTAGCTTCGTCACGTGCGTCCGTCTGTTCGCATGTATCAGCGAGATTCCCATTGAACGGATGTCGGTGAAGTTTGGTCTGGGGAATTTAATGAAAACGTGTCGAGAAAATCCAAATTAAGCTACAAGCGGACAAATTATCGGGAACTTTACATGAAGACCTAAGTATGTTTTATTGCTGCTGGATACATTACATCGCCGTAAACGAGTTCCCTGCGACTGAAATTATATCAGGCTGTTAAGTTAGCAGAGGAGGTATAAAAGTTACCCGAACGCGCCATTATGTTGCGTTATATTTCTATTGGTTATGTTGCTAATTTCCTCAACCTCAACTTCCCTACATATTAACCTAAATATTGTAACATTAAGTGTGCTATCTCCTTTCTTCAGGCTTAAACTTACCAAGCGACACATTACAAAGGCCCGATGGCATGTACCACTTCATTAAAATCTCGCGTTTTTTCACGAAGCAGTATTCTTCAAAAACTGGGTGAGCAAGAAACAACACATTTTTACGACAGCGTTGTAAATTTTCTACATATAGGCCAAACAGAAAACGGTTTGTGATAGCCTATGTGTATGTATCATTTATTCAGAAAGGACGTAGTTACTCTCAGTGTCCTGCACTCTATGTGAATCATTACACCAGCGGGCCGCGAAGTTGTGTTATGCGCCGCGGCCAAATTTCTAAATTCTACATATATTGTAAAAATTACACGCTAATTCAGAAGGTTTGGTATACAACTTATTGTCATTTCCAGACGTAAGGGTCGCGAACTAGTCCACAATAATGGTTGTGGCTCTTCAAAAAAAAATGTTGGACACCCTTGTCTTAGACGACCTCGACTTCTACAGAATTTCTTCATCTACGTGTACATAACAGGTTTTCCATTGAATTTTCAATGACTCTTTCCTACTAGTGTTTGTATAATAAAATAATTCTTCATGGAAGCATTATTTCTAAGTTATCTGAGCTTGTCTGGCAAAAGACTACGAATCTGCAATTGATAATGCACAACAGATATTTTTATTGTTAAATCTGCACAGTTTTCTTAACATCTTACAACTCCAAAACTTTCAATTCCTCTAAAGCAATGTGAAAATATCATGATTGCCAAAATTAATCTTCATGCTTTTATTTACTTGTTTGCCATTTAATTATGTTTTATGTTAAAATACATGGTGTCGAATGACTGGTAGTGAATTATGACTCCGAAATGTTGTAGAAGAAAGTGCTTTTGTTCTCATTTGAGATAATATTTACACATTTGCCTGGAGGGCCGAAGGCGAGCCCAAAAAGGACATAAACCAGTCGGAATAGAACCGGCTACCTCATGAATACGAACAGTCGTGTACACGCTGATTATAATCAGCGTGTACAAGACTAGAGTTAACTGTCCTGGCATCCGGTAATTACACATCCAACCACTCAGCCAGCCACAGGTAAGAGGCTTACTACTGTGTAATTGCTGTCTACATCACACGGTGGTATTACCATGGTTACGAACGTCTGTTGCAAGAAATTATGCAGAAAATTCCTTCTCGTTATACAGAATACAACTCTAAACTGCTGTGCACACACGTGGCACATGTGTGTTACTCCCTGTCAATAACCTATTTTGACCGCGCTACAGCAGTTGGATGTGGATAACAAAGACTCCACATAAACGTACTCCCCGCTAGATATTACAAGCGTTGGTGATGAGCCAATGCCGGTGGCCCCACGGTATAAGGCGTACGTCTGCAACCGCTCGTTTTCTGGGTTTGCGGGTTTGAAACCCTCCGGGGCACGGCTGGCTGTCTCTTGTGAGGGCTGTGTGTTGCCAGGTAGGGATCTCTGTATCGGGCTCATCACTTGCCCAGAGGAGCCCCACCGAGTGTCGTGTGTCTGTGTGTGATCTCAAAACCTGAACAATGAGGCAGCCTAGAGCAGAGTAGGGCGCTGCGCCACGTAAAAAAAAAAAATTGGAGGATGAAATTGGTGGGGCACGTAGTACGCACGGCAAAGATAAGAAATAGATGCAAACGGGTAGTCGGAGGCCCTTTGGGGAACGCATGACTTGCGGAACTAGTAACAGACGAAACAACAATTTTAAAATTAATCATAAGAAATAAGGGTGAAGATGCGAATTGGAGTCATCTGGCTTATGATAAGGGCAAGTGGAGGGAACAAGTGGATACGATAAGGAAATAAGAGAGACAATTTACGTATAACGTTTAACATTGAGGCGCGTTCGCGTAGCTACTGTTGGCGTGGGAAAGCAATAAGTATTACATATGCTGAGTGCGTGTCTGTAACCTTCGTTATCCAGCATGCAAAGCGCATGCACCGTATTATATTTTCATGATGGGGAGAACAACAGCAGGATTCAGATTTGTGAACACCATCGAGTTTCAATACAGACAGTGCCGGATTAAGGCAATAATTACGCGCCGGACAAGCCGGCTTAAGTCGAATTTCTCGCTTCGGAATGGAATATTCACACGCGCAACTACATATATAATTATATAAAAGCGAATCCAGTTGAAATTCGAACTCCAACACACTGGAACCTGATTGGGGGCAGCATGACCGCCCTGCCGCCTGTCTTATCGCCCTTCAGTATCCTTCCACCACCATCGTCTCATTGCGCTTTCATGCCAGCAAAGAAAACTACGGCGCGCTTTTCGAATATGTTATTATTTCATTTTTTACTTTGACATAATTTCGTAAGTATGAAATTGCATAATTCAAATTGCGTTGAATCGGGAAGTGTCTGCATTGTGTTCCGTAATCTGTACACTAAAAAGTATTTTGAATATATATATATATATACAATGAAAGCCGTCCTCACAAGATGGTGCTTCTAAGGCAAATACTGCCCTCTGTCGCTTGAACCTTAGGATTAGTGGCTCATATTCCACCCCCTGGATGTATGTCTGCGTTTTTTTCTGTGTTTATGTACGACCGCACTGTCCTGCAGCACCATAAAGATATGGATCTATAAGAGATATATTTTACAGTACGTCATCCCTCTCATACGCCAAAGGTCTAAAGAAACTCTTAAATACCAAGTGAATAACGGGCGGATTTCAGATCCAAGAAACCCCTTCTAAGCGAAACCATACTGAGACCATGCAAAGAAGTTGCTTGGATAGAACCCTTCTATATCGCCGTCAAGCCGTTACACTTCTTCCTCCAGTGCACTTCCACGCTTTCAGAACTATTATTTTAACAGAAACGATGGCGGAGATAGCCACATGATAAACTCTGCTAGCGAAAAGAAATTTGGGCTAGGTCACATATACCAGCCGTGTTAAGTGGGTACCAGTCACCACGGCATGGCGCGTCCTCAGGTTGCGGATGGAGGAAGGGCCCCCAGTTATGGAGGGTAGCTGAGAATACATTGAATAAGCAGTCGTGGAACCCCGAAAAGAGGTGGTCCTCCAGCTTGGGTGTTGGGCGAGGTGCTAACAACTCCTCGCCGTAAAAAAATTATGATGTTACGAAACAGCATACAAAGCCTCGGACCTGGAAAGATTCTTTGATACGACTCCAGCTACGGAACAGGGATATGAGTTTTGGAACATGGAATGTGAGGATAATGTTAAAAAGGATCTTCAATAAGTGGGATGGGGCATAGACTGGATTCAGCTGCCTCAAGATAGGGACAAGTGGCGGGCTCTTGTGAATGCTGTAATGAACCTCCGGGTTCCCTAAAATGCGCGGAATTTCTTGACTAGCTGAGAAACTGTTAGCTTCTCAAGAAGACCTCTGCTCCATGGAGTTAGTTAGTTAGTTAGTTAGTCAGTCAGTCAGTCAGTCAGTCACTCACTCACTCACTCACTCACTCACTCACTCACATATATCAGACGAGGGTTTGGAGAAGAATACAACACTTGGCACACTGTCGGAAACTCCTGTGCCACCGCACATGGGGCATCATTCCGTGGCCATGGTATAGAAGCTGCAGGCTTAATTCTCGTTGTTACCGCGAAGAACATTATCGAAACTTCAGCGCAGATACGGGGTTGTGACACTCGTGCGTTCCCGTTATGAATGAACCCTAATGTTTCTTAAGCCGTGATTAATAATGCTGGACTAGCAGAGAGCTAATTACCTTAATAACAACCGAACCAATCCAGCCACAGTCAGTAACAGATGATGCATTACACACACCAACAAAGGCCTTATGTGCCCCGGTGAGTTCCATTTATACAACAGCCTACCTACTCTACATTTCTGATGGAATTGAGCCCACGCATTTCCTTCAAAGTGACAATCGCCCACAGGTCACTGGGTGAACATGAAATGAATAGCTATCACAGCAATTTCCCCATTTTCCTAAAAAAGAGGTAAAGCATGAAATGCTAGACCGAGAACACGGCAAGCTGCCGAAACGACGAAGGGCATTACAGCTGTCGAAGCTTCTCACGCCATACCCACTGTTGTACACCGCTTCTAAAATGCGACCCACGAACTTGTCGCTAGCTATGGTTATTATGTGGTGTTCAAGTGTTTATCACTACCGTTGCCCATGTGAACACAACAGTTAAACGAATGCACATCAAGAGAGGGAAGTACGCTGGACAAGAGAAAGTGAAATTCCAAGAGAGTTGTAAAAGGAACTGATATATGGAATGTCTTCCGTGGTCTTACCGTGGAGAGTGTAGTTCAGTGGCCAGTCCAAGCATCCCACCCATCAGGAAAATGAGTACACAGGGTATACACAAAAGAATGGTACGGCTTCAAAAGTTAACAAGAAATTTATTTCTCCCCTTACACGGGCACAACGTACACCGTCAGCAGCGGCCACTGTCCAAGTTTCTCATGCGCTACCCGCAGTTCGCTTCTCATGCCCCCCCCCCCCCCCCCCGCCATTTTCACAGGAATGTACGAGTGCTTCTCAATCGTGTTCTTCAACAGCGCTGGATCGGACATGCTGCAACAGGAGACAACCACCTTTTCCCTTGGCCACCCCGTTCGCCGGATCTAACACCATGCGATTTCTTTCTTTGGGGGTTCGTTAAGACAGCGTTTACGTACCACCATTGCCCATATCCCTCAAGGAACTTCGTGATCGGATAACGCATGCACTGCACACCATTACAGCGGACATGCTACACCGAATCTGGGATGAATTTGATTACCGTGTGGATGTGTGTCGTGTGACCCAGGGTGCACACATTGAAGGATTGTGATTAACGCATGAGAAACTTGGACAGTTGCCGCTGCTGACGGTGTACGTTGTGCCCGTGTAAGGTGAGAAATAAATTTCTTGTTAACTTTTGAAACCGCACCATTCTTTTGTGTATATTCTGTGTTACTAGATGACATAAAAATGACGAAAGAAACGAGCAGTGTACGACGCAGCTCAGGAACTTTTACGCCCGTATGTCCGGGTACCATCACGTGAAGGCTAAAGACTATGAATAAAGCATAGTTGGCATCGGCCGATAATGAAACAGGTGTGGCGCTTCAAGAATGCGAGTCAACTGCTGGTAATATCTGCTCTGTAGTGTGTCCTGAATTTCATGTAACAAATATTTAAAACAATAACTGGGTTCCTAGTTTACCGTAAACAAAGAACCCATTACAAAGATGATTCACTTAAGCCTTTTAAGGCCAGTGTTTACTGCATGAACCAAAACCCTGCATTTACCCACAAAGTTCATTTATATGTCGTATAATTCTTACAATAAATAGCGCTTACTTCTCCCCACAGTGCGAATCGGTTGATGTATATGATGGACATGGACATTGTTCTATCCGAGGCACATATTGAATTTTTATATATAATTAAAATACGAGTACATTTCTAATGATAAATAACAAATTACACAATTAGGCCACTTTAGTTCATTTGTGACAAATACAAAACACCCCGCTCCCAGTTATATGAATGACCTAATTTAAATCAAAGGATGTGTAACCCATGCACAAAGGTAACAAGGTTTTGAAACCATTTAAGGTCCTATGTGAGTAGTAATTCAAATTTCAGACGGCTGATCGTCAGAGGACATTGCGGAGAAGGAAGCTCACAGGCAGCATCGAGCAAATCCCTAAGCGGGGCCAAATTCAATGCCCATGTGGGGCGCTGACGACTGCCAAGAAAACGGACTAAGATTGGAGTAATGAAGTGAAGTACACAGGTTGATTCAGGAGGAAAGGTCAATATTTCGGGAAGTGATAGTATCGGTCATTGTAAGAAAACAAGGTTAATACGAACACGTGTCTAATTCTGAATGCTTACCGAGACAGAGCTGCCTGAATCTACAAATACAAAAGCATTGTGAATGGTAATAAAGAAAGAGAAATTACATTCTTTTAATGTAATTTTAATTTTAATTTAATGTTTATATGACAAATTTGTTACACAGAAATGACAAATCTGTTACACTTCACAATAAATGTTCGAAAAATCCCACCGTCAACTTCAGTGCACTTTGCAACGCGTGTGCGAAGACATCATGTTGTTCGTCTCAGCTGATCTTCACGTTTCTTTATGCGGGCAGCAGCATCCAAAATGCGCGCGAGCAATTCGTCTCGTGCATCTACCTTTCTTTTTTTAAACTTCGCTCTACATCCAACCCCACAAACAAAAATATAACGGAGTCAGGTCTAGAGTTGCAAATAGCTCTATCTGGGTAGCCATTCAGAATTAGACACACGTTAATATGAGCTTTTTTCTCACAATAACCGGTACTACCGCCGCCCAAAATATCGATCTTTCTTTGTGAATCATCCTGTATAACAACATACTGTGAGATTTCCATCTTTCACTTGCCGGCCTGCTGGATATACGCCAGTATCCGGAAGTTCTTGCGACCAGCCATCCCGACACAGCTTTATTCCTCTTCTGTCTTCAAGTCAATTTCCCCTCACAAATTATGCATTTTAGCATGAACAAGTACATCAGAAATACGTGGTCCCATTTCAAGCCACTATTTCTCATCAATCTAACATCTTCATTTGCATGTTAGTCCCACCTGAAGGACGAGAACGCGTAGCCCACGAACCTTGTCACAAAGCCATGCTCTTTCTCCCACCCCTGACATATAAATGTCTCTCGCTTCTCCACTGTCTTTTCCTTTCGTCTATTATTCTATTATATCTTATGTCCATCTATCTCTCTCTGTCTTCCTCCCCTTTTGTCTCTGAGAATTATATTAATCACATAAATACATTGTAAGCAAAGACCAAGTATTACATATAGCAACCATAGAGCTGAAAGTGGCTATTTTAGTCACGAATTTTCAAACCACATTTATGAAGATTCTCTAAATGTTCATGATAAAGTGAAGATCCAGAAATTTAAAAAGTCCGCAGTAGTAGTGAAGTAAATTACTTCCCAGTGAACAGCCGGGTAGCTCAGTTGGTATTGTGACTAGTCTGCGGGCTGGATGATCAAAGCATGGAATACAAAGTAATTTCTGTTATACGTTCAATCACATTATTATTATTATTATTATTATTATTATTATTATTACCTTTATACAGGGTATTGAAAATTATACGCCTGGAACAAACCATGTCTCTAGGGTATATAACGTTACAACTATTCCGTGGTTACAATATATTGTACACGTAATGATAAACGTTGTGTACTTTTACATTAGTACTACTCAAAGTGTGTGCCAAGTGCCCACTACAGTTCTTTCCTGTAGTTACTTATGTCCCGCTTTTCAGGTATGTTGTTCAGATATTTTCTGAAGCTATGTTTTTCAGATATATTATTATTATTATTATTATTATTATTATTATGTGTTTAAGTTTGCGATTATTTATTTCGAGTATTTTCACTTATGTTCCTGTGTTGTCCCCGAAATTGGCCTTTTGGCTGTTGTATCAACATATTTCTAATAAAGAACTGCACTGAATTATTATGCACCTTCTGTCACCTGGCACTCCTAAAATCTGAAAAACTAAAACAGTATTGCACTCCCCAACGTCACAGCCACCCTGCAATCCACGACTGTACTTCGAAATTCCCTTCCCTGAACTGATCGTCTTAAGAGATAGCTCTTCTAAATTCCATCTGCATCCCCGTCGGTAACAGCTTGTTCAATATGCCAGTTTTGATAGAAGAATCTAGGTTATTTTATATTTTTATATCGTACATTTTCGAGAAAATGTTTTTTCACCATTCAATATTTCAGGTTCTAAAAGCAGAATACATTTCTCAGGGCAGCAGAAGCAGCGACTAAGTAAGCAGCTGCATTAACTCCAACTCATCAGCCCTTTACAGGTCCTGAAGCTTTAATGTACTTCTTAACACTTTAAAAAACCAAGATTCACCTGAATTAGATCTAAACATTCAGTTCGTACCGCGCTGTAAACACTCCATCTTTGTTACAAAAACCACACATTTATGACCGTATACGGGGAAAATCGCTGTTTGTTCTCAGATCCATACAAAACTCACAGGTACACTGTGTGGGCGAAAAAAAAGACATTCGATTTCTGAACCTGGTGGCACTCAGTATAACCAACAGGCTTTAAAGATTTAACCTTTTAAAGCCAAGCGGTAACTTTAAGTACCATCTGCAGTATCATTCAAAAATTCTACATGGTGCTCACGCTGCATTTATGTGTTTTGTACGGATGTCAGAACAAACAGCGCCCTTTGCCTTATACAGCATTAACAGACTGGTTTTGTATAACCGAGGTGGAGAGTGTTTACAGCGCGGTACGCACTGAATTCTCATATAAAACAGATATGATTCGTCTTTAAAGGGTTAATATAAGTGTGAGCAGATGACAGGCAAGTAATGGCAAACAAAATCCAGCACGAATCACATGACTGCATGATAAAATATTACATACTTCATTAAGTTTTTTACCTCCGAGGTACTTAACTATTTTGGACTTGCTATCATAAGCTCAGTACGACCAGTAAATAAGAAATTGGAGAGGTATGGTGGGAAGTGGTCGTGGTCTGATTTGCGTCAGTATTCTAGAATTTACCTGGAGAGACTGTGGAAGACCACAGATACTTCGATCAGGATAGTTGATGCCCTGACCGAGATAGGAACTAGTCACATTCGAGATATAAGACGAACGGTACCACTTGAGAGTCAACTTTTTCGGTGATTTAGTTGTACTCGTATTATTGTCATTTTACAAAACAGAAGTGTTAGTGACTTAAATTTTCAAACGGTTTCTCACATTCTGTATAAATACTTACGGAGTCTAATTCCGCATAAAGAGATTAACAGTACGCAAATCACGCTTTGAGACAGCAGATCGTCATTATTTAAAATTTAATAGAGGTGATGGAGACAGGAAGTCACAAAGAAAACACGTGCGTGCCGTGAGTGATTGATGTGTGGCGGGTTGGTTGGTGTTGATCGTGTGCTGAGACAGGTGGAAATGAGCTGTCAAGGTTACGAGAAGAAGGTAACGATTTAATTTTGCTGTGAAGATATTAACAGTGTGAAACAATTGTAACGACTTTTTTGAAGAAGGCAGAATTTCACTGTCTTCTAAAATGGTGAGCCGCAGAATCAAGGAAATGAAACACGGTACAGTGCGGTATAAATGAAATTGGCAAGAGAAATGCCTGGAAATATGTATTATTGTGAGGCAAATCTGATAAAGAGAACGGCCCTATTGCATTACAAACACCAAGTGACAATCACAAATTTTGAAACATTTCCCAAAAAATCTCCCAATGTGTGGAATAGAGAACTTTGTTATGGTTTTCAATAACTAAGATATTATATCCTCTATACACTTGTGATCGTTAATATTTAGTTCAGCTAATTCATTTTAGAACTTCTGATTTTTGCAGTGGGAATTGCAATAGTTGGCCTCCTGATGTGAATAAGGTAATGAATTACAATTTACATAAAATTTGGTAAACTTCTTGACTATCTGAGCAACTGTAAGCTTCTAACAAAGATCTATGCTCCAGTGAGTTGTCTGGGGAAGAAGTTTAATACTGTGTTGATAAGGAAATGTGCTTAAAATTGTTATACGATAAGAGATTCTAAAATTTTCTTGCTATAGGAAACCCTTTGTAAATTTTAAACACGTGAAGAGTTATCTAAAAGTATTATGTGTAGACAGATTACGAATATACCTGAAAATTGCGTACGAAATACTGTTGTTCATTCAGCAAGTACAAAATATTTCGACGAGGTGAAGGAAGATCTGAGGTCATGTACGATCGGCGAACTTAAAAAAATCAATGCAGACATGTAAATGATACGTTCCTCACCGAAATATAACCACACAACAATAATAATAATAATAATAATAATAATAAACCATAATATGTACACACTTGTGAACAATAACAAAAAGTGTGACCACAGTATACTATATGGTACGAAGATTTGAGAAGAATCCAGAGTGCAAATATCCGAAAGCCCCTCAATGCTACTTTATGCGCAAATTATCTATCTCGCTTATTTAATCGCGTGTTCAAATTCCGTCCTCTGTGACGAAACATTCTATACGGACGTCGTGGAAAGAATTCCACAAATTCTTGGGATGACATCGCTCCAAGCTTCGCCCTTCCGACCCCTCAAGACCTTACTTGCCCATGTCAAACAAATCCAAATTGTTTGTCGCTTGTTACGTTTACGGCGTGGTTACCACCACCAACAACTGACTGAACAAACTCGCTAGATAAATTGGGGGGTGGGATATAGACAACTACGATAGTGTAACCGTTCGAGAGAGATATGAAGGTGGTCGACCCGCGATCATTCATTCCCCGCCTGCTGTACAACTAATAGAACCACGGTACACAATGCCCATTCAGAACCTAATACTCAGCTAGTCAAGAAATTAATTTTATTTAATTCAATAGTATATTAACAAGTTCACGTGTTCACACCGATTCAGCCCACAACGACCTATCCTATTTCTTGAAAGTGCATGTGAATAAAATTCTACTTAAAACGTTTGCTCAATTTTTCACCCATCCAACATCGTCCTTCCATTTAGCCCCGAAGATTCCGTAAAAGTCCAGACCTTCTATGACCTTGCATAACACATACTTGACACCACAGGTTTTCCTTTAGATTGGAAGATTGATAGCCTTCCTGCTTTCACCAATCACGAAAACGACGCCCTGTCGTCTGTGAGCGATTGCTTATTCAATGTATTCGTAGTTATCCTCCAGGTCTGCAGGCCTTCTCCTGCATTCAGTACGCCATGGCGAAAAAGAATCCGCTTGGAGAGACTCTGTTTGGGCAATGCGTTTCTTAACGCTATGGAGTGGAAATAAATGTGGAGAAAGCCAAGGTAATGAGAATCTCAAGGCAACCATCCCCACTACAGATTACGGTACATAAAAAACAACTGGAAAATGTGGAATATTTCAACCATTTGGGGAGCCTGATAACAAGTAATGCAAGATGTACGCGTGAAATTAGATTGAGGATTGCCATGGCAAAAGCAGCATTCAACAAGAAGAAGACTCTTTTTACCAGCAAACTGGGCTTAAATTTAAGGAATAAACTAGTACAGTGCTACATTTGTAGCATAGTTTTGTATGGTGCTGAAACTTGGACACTTCGAAATGTAGATCAGAAATACTTGGAAAGTTTTGAAATGTGGAGCTGGAGAAGGATGGAGATGATCAGTTGGACCGATTGTGTAAAAATGGAGAAGTATTACATACATTCAAGGAGGAAAGCAATATTCTACATAAATTAAACGCAGAAAGGCTAACTGGATTCGTCACATCTTGCGTAGAAACTGTCCCCTAAAACACGTTATTGAAGAGAAGATGGAAAGGATGGAAAGACGAGGAAGAAGACTTCAGCAGCTACTGGATTTTCTTAAGCAAAAGAAAAGATACGGGAAGTTGAAAGAAGAAGCAATAGATCGCACACGGTGAGAAATCGCTTTGGAAGATGCTATGGACCTGAAGTAAAACAGACTACGTGATCATTCTGTTTCTTAACGAAGGCGTGTAACAGAAAAGGGACTGGTAAAGAAATTTTACGAAATGAATGGCATACTTTTCTGACTTAAAACATCTCTGTTCATTCGTAGCTCAATGGGATAATTCTCTCTTAAATGGTCAAAAGAAGGTATCAGGTGCACTTCTGCATTTCAAAGCCTCTTGGCTCGAATCCAGTACACGAAGAATAATAATGTTACAGCACGCAAATCACTGATATGCTTCATATGACTGTGAAAAGCGTAAATAATATTTAGTTTTGTTACTAATTTTAGAATTCCTTGAATCTGAACCAACGCCACTTAAGAAACAGACCAATTTCTTTCATTTCTTCATTAGCTCAAACCATTATAGTGTCAGGTTCCATTTCGTTACACCTCCCGGTCGCGTTAGAGAACATTAATTTAATAGGAGTACACTGGGCAGGAAACACGACCCCTTACCAAAAATAAACACACGACAATCTAAATGAAAACACGTATATGTCACATGGTCTTTTGTTCACTGTTCATGTCTAAATTTACTTGCGGAAGAGAGAGCAAAGTACGATGAATTACCTCAAAGACACTATTGTTCTAATGCCCCCTATACGCTTGCTTGGCAGACTTAAGGTAAACCGAATCCCTGTGTCCAGCGACCACTCACAGCGTCGTGAGGTACATAATTTGGAGACGACAGCAAAGCTGTCAACATTTTCAAGCCGACAGTGTGAGCCTCAGCCAAGACAGATATCTTTAGTAGCAAATTCTACGGAGAGTGACCTTTGTTATATAAAACACATATAGGCCTATTATTACTGATTTCAAAGCAAATGCAATTTAGGTGAGAGATGGGGTTTTCATAGCTGTGAATATGAAGGAGGTTGTAGTGCGATATGACACCCCGTAGTCTAGCAGAAAAGTGCCGACGTTTCAGACAATCCTGTTGCTTCCACCATAAGGGCTGACGAAGTGTATCTTCACTGAGTTATCGATCCCCATGATTCAAGCAGAAGGATCCAATGAAAAGTCGATATATTTCCACCATAATACACGGCACATTTCAGAATGCAGCAATCTTGCAGTGCAGTTAAATCTATTTTAAATTTTAAAAGCCAATAGGACGGTAAGAGTTGTGCTTGCACAAGCCATGAAGGCATAGGGATAAATGGAGCTATAGTTCCACCCACTCTTAACCTCAGCATTAATGGAGCTGAGTCCTGGATGCTTTACTTCTGGGAAAGCGACCGCGGTAGCCACCGAACAGGAGGCTACGTGGACCAGACAACCCGTATAGCCAATTCCACGTACAGAAAACATTCTTCCTCTTGCCAGGAAGCGAACCACGATTCATAGGTCGTCCAGCCCGTAGCTTTGTCACTATACCGACAGAGCTATCCCAGCCCCCCCCCTGCAAAGGGGGGGGGGGGGCCCCGGCACAAGTAGGACCACAATAATACCTGCTTTTTATCTGCTCGCAATTTTTTTGCTCACGTGCAACTACAGATTCTCCAGTCACTCTTCATTTAAGGCTTTATTTTGTGCGTGTGTTTGCGTGCGCGCGCATGTGTGTGTGTGTGTTTGCGTGCGCGCGCATGTGTGTGTGTGTGTGTGTGTGTGTGTGTGTGTGTGTGTGTGTGTGTGGTGTTATTAAAGGCGCTTGGGTAATGTTAAGCACTTCAGTTTCTTTGCCTTATTTTTGTTTATTAATATTCTTCTTTTGTGTGGAAGACAGTCACTGCTTTCGTGTCTTCCTCTCTCTCAAAAATTTTCTCCTATCGTTTATGCCCTTCGTACCTTTATCTGCTACCCTTTTTTCTCCAGTACCACTTTTAAATCCCTCTACTTGTTCGCCCTATCTTCATTCCTTTCCCCCTTCCTTCCTACGTCTTCTTTGCTTTTAAAATATGCAGGATAAATGTCGATCAAAAGGTGTCGTTGCAGGAGAACAACAAACGTATCTTCAGCATTCTCCCCTAGTATTGCGTACTCTACAAGTCTACGAAAATATGCTTAGGCAGCTTGTATTTGGTTCGATCGCAAGAAACGGTGCCCTTGAGACAGAAAGGTAATTAGAGTTCTGGCGTATTAATCTAATTACGCAAATGAGGGGCGTGCTTGGGACCGTTGAACAGCATGCGTCTCTCTGTTTTGATTAATTAGGGTTGTTTAAATTTTACACACAGTTGGTCCTAGAAATCGCTTGCAAACATCGGGCAGAGAGGATGGGAATGCGCCCATTGCCTGGCGGAGTTCGTGACTCCGAGACACAGAGCCGGATTAACGAAGGCCAGTGCCGAAGGGAGCCGAACGCCAATTTTCGATTAGAGAAATTTAGAGACAGACAGGAGATTCAGACAACGACAAAAATCTCGAAATGACCAACAGAATTCAAACTACTTTCCTTTCCTCCTGAGAAGACATTCAGGTTCAGCGTTTTTTAGCAGTCAGTAAGATTAACTACTTCAAAATCAGATGCTGGTGGTGTTCTGGGGAAGAGCGTTAAAACATGTTTGTTGCGGAACGCAGAAGAACCTGGGCTCAATTCTTTGTGAATCGGTATTCTTAGGACATACTGCTACATGTGTCATAGTGAACTACCATTACCCTTCAAACAAAATAACACCTCGCCAAAAATTCTACTGTGTGAACAACGGCCTGGTTGTAGCTATCCACAATATTCTAGCGTTGCAACTTCCGAATATCGGGAGTGACAGCTGCAAACCTACTGTGCTTATGGTGGCACTGGCAGCAAACGAGGGGCCGGGAGATGAGAGATCGCGTGCAAAGCGTACACTCATACATGCATACATACATAAATACATGCATGCATATATACATACATATATACATACATGTAAACAATAAAACGACAGTTGCATGAACTCTATAATTAACTGTGAGTCTGGTACGATAACTAGTGAATCACTGTAGCTAGTAACATGAAATTATACTACATTCAGCACATAATACTGTCTGACGCTCAACAATTGTACGCACAAAACATATTCAGTTCATGTCCGACTAATTTCACGTAGGCGAAGCAAGTAAGTTCCTACAGGATGATGATATGTGGCATGAGCCTGTTGACAAATAATGCAATAATAAATACACTCGACTATCATATGTTCTTATAATCGTCTGTAAAAAAGTCATACTTCCTAGTCCGTAAGTTACAATGTGCTAGCCTGGTTTTCGGAAAGTGCCACGTTCGTTCGATTCCACCTGTCGCTAATGATATCGAAATAAAAATTGGTTTAACAGACATTAGTTAGATCAGGAACAATCCCCCGAAAGACTTGAATAAATCCAACTTCCGAAACACTGTTTATGCCAAATATATACCACTTCATACTAAGCACAGTAACTGAAGTAACCTTTATGTCATAAAACAACCACTGACACGAATCTTTAAATAATAATTGCCTTTGTTACTATAGTGGCCCTTCACCTTACTGTATCAAACTAGGTGATTACCTCGCTCTTTCTTCATCGATGTCACAGACGCCATTTAAATCTCCTGTCTCCTAGAAGCCCTGTAGCTAAATTATCGGGCTTATGCTACAGAAACAACCTCACCTCCCTCCCCTCCCCCCGTTCCCCCCCGCGCTGTTGAAAACGTTCACAGTCTCCAACTACTACACACGTGAAATGTATAAATAATTCAATCGATATAATTACAATTGCAGGCACTAGTATCAGAGAGAAAGTTTCGTGCGTTCATCTAACTTAACAAAGGACTTCTGTGGGGATCCTGTTTTCTGTCTGCCTATTTGTTTTCCTTTCCATGTCATTGATTCAAATGTTGAATCTGACAGCGTCTGTCTTGCCCGAACATCTGTAACGACTAACAGAGTAGTACTGTCAAGTTAGAGTGCTAGAAATAACAGGTAAAGTTCGGCCTATAACAGGCTATGGAAGCCTATAACAGGCTACGGAAGCCTATAACAGGCTACGGAAGCCTATAACAGGCTATGGAAGCCTATAACAGGCTACGGAAGCCTATAACAGGTTACGGAAGCCTATAACAGGCTATGAAAGCCTATAACAGGCTATGGAAGCCTGTAACAGGCTACGGAAGCCTATAACAGGCTACGGAAGCCTATAACAGGCTATGGAAGCCTATAACAGGCTACGGAAGCCTATAACAGACTATGGAAGCCTATAACAGGCTATGGAAGCCTATAACAGGCTACGGAAGCCTATAACAGGCTACGGAAGCCTATAACAGGCTATGGAAGCCTAGAAGGGAGGCGAGGTACAGCTCTACTCTGCTTTTAACCTCGGCGGTAGATGGGGGGTGGGTAGTCAACTCCACGCCCCGGCCGCTTTAACCCCGGGGGAAAGGGACCCGGTAGCAAGTGTACATGAGGCTGGGTGGGCCCCATGGCCGGTCTAGACGGGTGGGGAAAATCCTGCCCCGAATGAGATTTGATCCCCTGACCGTCCAGTCCGTAGCAAGTCGCTAACCCGACTACGCACTATCCCAGTCCTTCGCCCGTTTCTGTGTCAGCATACTCCGCACGGACATCACCCCAAGTGCCCAACCTCAACTAATAAGTATATTGATTACAGTTTACATTGGTTGATAATCACAGCCTAGATAAACATTCAGTTACTCTAACGTTCATGTCCATGCATTTATTAGCAGAGATATTAATGTCAGCAGTTTCTCTGACAATATCCGAAGCCATTAAAAGCAAGTACTTGAAAATGCAAATGTAACATAATGGTCTATGAACTGATAAAACACAGAACTTCCATAATAGAATGCTGTATTTAAAACATATATCACTGCAACCCTGATTATGAAGGCAGTATCTTCCTCAGAACGTCAGCATCCACGTGACTGTACCGCATCATACACCAGATGATCAAAATATGGTACCTGAATTACACATCGGATGTACTGCAAGCTCCAAAGGGATTCAAATCAACTGAGTAAATTACAAATACATAATTCAGAAGGTTATTTTTAGATTATGCTTTGTTTTTTCTACATTTTATCGAGCTCAATAAATATGTGGATAAAAATGCTGCATTTCCATTTAGGAACTCCGTATTTAACAGTTAAAACAAGGAATTTCGTGCAGAATTCACGGAGTGTTCTTTTCCACTGGAAAAACAACCCTACAAGTTTCTAAAGCTTTCTTATTACCGATACACAGCACAAATCACGTAATAGTACGGCACTTTCATTCACGGGTAGCACCTTTCGTTTGTTGTGCCGCATCCTACCAACAAAATTTGAGCTTCCACGTTCTTGTCGAGGCAACCATATCAGTCCCCAATAGAAACCCTTTCCTAGAAAGACTAAAGATAGGGCCTATGCAGTAAAATCCTCAGCCAGCAGAGCAAGTATATGGCGAAGAATGCAACCCAAAGTACTTCGAATATTAAGCATCAATGCTAATCAATCAGATTTTCCTTCAGTTTTCTTATTTCCTCCTCACAACTTCACGAAATTTCCCCAGTACAGTCACAAATCGCTTTCTCCTATAAGCTGTCCAACCGACAACTCTAAGACAGTTATTTAATTATTTATTTCTTTATTTATTTATTTACCTACATGTTGTTCATTTAACGGTATCAGCAGCTAAGACTGTATAAATAACGTCGAAAGGAAAAACGTCAAAGGAAGCAATCCATCGCCTAATTTGACGTATTATCAGCACTTCTGTACGTACTGAGAAACACCACGAAAAGTCTCAGCCAACGACGCAGGTCTCCCACCACAGATCTGAACTAGGGGTTTCTCGAATATGAAGCACTAGCAATACCCAATCGGCCACGGCGTTTAATCACAATACGTAATCATCCTACTGTTGCTCCTTGAGTGCTTTATGATCCCTTAAATGAACATCGTACCATGAACCAGGCAAGTGATGTGTTATTAGAGATTTTTTTCGATTATTTCAGTCGTCGATCTGCTTGTTAAACGAAAAAGAAAGGAAATGAAATAACAAACCATACATCTTTCTAAGAACTAAGTAATAAATAACACAATACGCCAGCGGATAACTAAATCGGAGTAAAGGGCACTGGTCCAACATCTAGCAAATTAGTTCCTATCCGTATTCAAAAACCAGTGCCATAGATAATTTAGGACTAAAACCGCTAAATTGTTACTTATTAACTACATTCCACTCTCTACGTTCAGTATCCTCTAGATAAATTTATCCTGGTAAAACTGGTATAATTTTCAGAATTAGACCTAATGAACACACTCATGTCATTATAAATCAACTCACTTCAAATTTTGCCTGTCACATATCTTACAAGCGGGAAATACCTTCGGGGTCACTGGCGATATAATGGATACATTGAAAGTCGCTAAAACGGGCAAAACATCTAAAACCTTTGGAGAAATTTCACACGCAAAGTAGACACACAGACGAACAATTAAACTGTTTACACACTGTCGCATCCAATTCCATTTTCGATATATTACTGAATTACAGTACACCACGTGGCACCACTGTCTAACCCAAATGTAATGAACCCGATATAAACACGAACATAACATACGGTGAAGCAGGCAAACAGGGACACAAACACGCCACAAAGCGTCGCTGTCTAGAAATAAATGAGTATTAAACAATACGATATCATGGTCTTTCGGCCGAATTGGAAAATTTTGTTTGTTCTGGTATAGGAGGTATACCCAGAAAACACTATTGAAATAAACACATGATACAAGATAGAAAATATGTTCCCCCGCTGCTGGTTCCTGTGCAATTCCACTGAGACATGTAACGTGTAATTTCCGCAAAGTGACTACAGAGGACATAAAATATATTCTCAAAACCCCCGTTAATATATGTTTCATAAAATAAAATTACAACGGAATTATGCCACACCGTCACTGAGATAGAATGAAACTACTGAAAAACAAAGAAAACAAAAACGTCATCCAATTACTGACAGTTACAGCATTGCAAGATACGAACCAAGACCTTCCTACAAATCAATTTTTAAACCTATATGGTTTTCTACAAATTTAAACTTTATTTTACGCTGCATGAAAGAATTATGGGATCCAACAGTTACTTGATCACAATATGTAGCATTTTATGTTCATGCCGTTTCTCTATAATTACATACAAGCTGCGTTATGATGGCCACATACAGTACACAGTCAGCTGCCTTATGATGGCCACATATATAATCAGCTGCCTTATGATGGCCACATATATAATCAGCTGCCTTATGATGGCCACATATATAATCAGCTGCCTTATGATGGCCACATGTAGGCCTAATGGTCGAAACATGTTGCAGAGACTCGTAGATTGGAATGAAAGAAAAAGTGATGCGTACACTTTATAGTTTACGGTGTCTACACCCTCCATGAAATATAACTTGTGAATCTGTCTATACTAAGGCAACTGCATAAGGGACCGTAATTTAGAAACTTATATGCTACCGGTACCGGGTAGTACTCGAAGTCTTTATTTAAACCAGCATTCTTGTACTGTAAAAATGAAGGACAGTTGATATAATCTCGAACTGCTCTTCACTTCCTGGAATGTTTCATGACGAGCACAATTTAGAGCATCAATCCTAAAAACAATGAAGGCCTACGACAAATATTGTACCGCAGTTTCCTCTTTATTTTGCTGTCACTGATGTACATTCAAGTCCATTGTTCGATAATAAACAACCAACATGTAAACGGTTCTTTTATAAAGCTGAATTCAATCAGATGGCTCCTCCGCACACGCTGGATCGTGTATGACAACCTCTCAACATTAATCAACGCAGTACATGGGTACCGACAGGAGAATGATCCATCACAAAAATTCAAAACCAATGACGCAAGAATTGATATCACTGGTCGCTGATATGAATTACGAAGGCTGATGGAATTCCACGAAACAGAATACCCCCACAAATTATATCCCTTCTAACTTATCATGATCTTGAATATTTTTATGACTGATACGGTTGTTGCACTTACCAGATGTAGGAGTATCACGGACTAGCATATTTTCTTCGCGTTGCATTTGTCTGGAAGTTATCATGAATAACATGATTCTTCTCAGTCCCCTTCAATGCAAATCCTGCAGGTTATAAATCTGGAACACGAAGTGAATACCGATTAAATATACCCATGGAGTAGAATCCTTCTTGAAAAGCTAAAAATTGTGGGGATAGTGAAGAAAAATCTCCAGACTTTTGGAAAATCCAAGGGCCATTACCTTGTTCACAAGAGCCTGCCATTAGTTCCTACTATGAGCCAGATTAATCCAGTCCACGTCCTCACACTGTACAACAGTGGAGGTAGCGTTCTAGCCTAGTACTCAGAAGGCGTCCTATTTGACTCTGACCGTCACCAATAGTATTAACAGAACGTAATAAACAAGTGCAGAATAAACTTCCAAAACATCCTGTGAACACACACACCCGTACAATCATGGTCAGACAGTAGAGAATGTCTAACATAACATCCTCAGTTTATAACACAACAGCTATCGTCAAAACCCTTCAGATAAGCACGAGAAAATAAGGAGACTTCCTGTCCTCTGGGATATACCGCTATGTAGTTTGGTAGATGTGTAACAATGTTTCGGTGAAATTGCTGCCTCCGTTAGCTGGGTGTACGAATACTGGAACGTTTTTACACATATATCAAACGACAAGTCGTCACATCCCATAAGACAGTGCTACAGATACTGACAGTGGAGTTCACAGTTGGCCTTGGCAGTGGTTTGCGCTGAGGAAAACCGACCGTCACTTGTTAGTGACGAGTAACCGATTTATTCCAGTCAAAACTATTTAGACCTAAATGCAGTCGTGTCTTGTGCCTGTGAGATAATACAGTTATCTTCTGTAGTGTTCTACGTTGTTAGAGCTCTGCATAAATTTGACTTCAGGCTCGCAATGAACGAAAAAAAAATGCTACGTCACAGAGTGATACTCATGTTTTTGACAAGCTATGTATGTTTTCCCCTGACCGTCTTCGCGAATGACGGGAATCGCCCTCATTGTGAAGGTCAACTGCATTGTCTTGAGTAAGAGACTATATCAGCCATGTGAAAAATCCAAATCTTACGAAGGCATTAAAACACCTTCCTCAAATATTTCTATCTGAATAGGCAGTACATCAGGTCGTCATACAGGCCTATCTCCGAGCCCCAGCGAAGTCACAGGACAGGCGAAGTCTGGCTACAAGACACGGCAGTGAAAGTTTACGTTATAAACACTGACTACTCACTCTGCAACCCAAGCAATATTCAGGCAGCACTATGCATTTCATCGGTAATCATTTGGTATAAATATCACAGTTTAGTTCCGTATTCTATATTGTAATATAAAATGGTTTCTAAGAGGCAAAATGTTATACACAAACCAATATCAAGAGCTTGACTGTCTCTCAAAACAGCTGATTGATATCCTAGAACCGGTTAGTGTGAGAAAAGCAATGCCCACTGCGCCGGCGCAATCACACATGTTTAACGAGTCTCTAACGCAAGCCCGCTCAACCCGTAGCCCCCGGCAACATGTCGCCCGCGACACAGCATTATGTTGCCCGAGGGTACATACGAAATGCATAATATTTTTAACCCCTTCCTAACCAAACCCCATCCTCTCTTGCCCGTGGTGCCACCTTCCCAAATAACGTGGGTCTACGGACCGAGGCACAGCGGTATAAATCTTCCGTCACTCGCACAGGAAATGATGCAAAACACGCCTGTCCAGAGGCTAAAAGGTGGCAACCCCACCAACGGCCTACCTAGCGGTAGGCTAGTAACACGCCCTTGGGAATTTTTCATTGACATAATCCTTCCGGCCGCACTATGGCCCCAGGGTCGACTCAGCCTCTAACAATAAAGAGCACCAGGAATATTTCCTGGGGGCAAAGACGGCCGATGCGTACAGCCGACAACCTTACCACCTTCGTGTGCCGATTGTCTTGAAGTCTGGGAACTTTAACCTCCTGCAGTCCTCAGGGCCTGTCCAGGCCTCTACAGGGGTTGCTTTACGTTTACCTTCAAGCCTCAAAGAAAAGACAAGAGGAGACTATTATATGAGGCCGAAACAGGTCTACTGAGACCTAATTTGTGACAGATGATGACGATGATGACGACGACGACGACAATGATGATGATGACGATGACGACGACGACGACGACGACTACGATGATTATAAGCCTTTTATTTATAAAGACATACACCAAATTACTATTTCTTTTTGTAAAAGGGTGCTAAAAATAGCAAAGACATGGCCTACATTGTAAATTGCATTTTTTATTAAATTTTCCATTTTTATTTTTACATATTCACTGCATATGACTCATAGAAAAAACAAATAAAATTACACGTTTACTTATTCATTCTTCATTCTGTATATTGAATTTCATTCTCCCCGCATGCAGACCAAATTTTGCCGAAGTTACCCTCCCCACACATAAGGCTAAGCGGGCATGCGCGAACCGTTCCGGGGGCTCGCAGGTATTTCGCACGCTGTAAGCAATAATTCTTGCAAACCCAGTACAAATGTACGACACCTCTGTGTTGTCCAAAGCGAATTCAAATACTGTCAGTGTCGTCATTTTGATAATCTTAATTCACTAAAAGAGGCAAAATGTATAGGACCGAAGTATCATTACATCATTCTTATATTAAACAGTTCAAATAAACAACAACAGGTTTTCAACAGCAGTAAAATTGCCTTCATAATTCGATTTCTCATGTTCGTCCTAACTAGACGGTGTTAAGAGTGAACCCAGTAACAAATGACACGATCTTTGAGTATTTATTAGGCACACATTTTCATTAATATCTTGCCAAACATTGCTTAATCAAAATTCCTTTCTTCTTAATATATTTCTCTAAACGGTCATGATATGAGGCACTCACAATAAAAGCCGTAGATTAAGCATGAACCAAGTTCTCAACGGGTTTATGATCACAGGAAGTGAAAAACAGCGTAACAGTTTTAATCGTTAACATTTCTCCCACGCATAAAAAGGTTGCTTTGTGGCAGGAATATGCAGTAAAATAACTACGTAAGTATATACATTGCCCTGTGCACTATATTGCTTATATATGTAACGAAGTGCAGTACCTTTCTTTAGTATTTTTTGAAATTCTGTGAAAGAAATCCGACGTGTGGGTCTAGTAGAAATAAAAGAATACTGTAACAGCAGACCACATTAAATTGAATGGAATCAGCAAAACTATAAAACGATTTGTTTTTGAGAAAAAAGAAGCAAAAATGTAATGTGTTCTTAAAAATACAAATACCAGTATATAATAACAAACTATTTGGAATTCTGAGTTAATATTGAATATTCCTATACTTCTTCAGCATTAACTCAATAATTTGTTAATACGAAATGGTATTTATATTTTTCAGAACACATGACTTTTTACTTTTTTTCAAAAACTCACCAATCCTTTTATAATTTTGCAGATTCCATTCAATTTAATGTGGGACGCTGTTACAGTACTCTTTATCTCTACTAGACCCACACGTCGGATTTCTTTCACAGAATTTCAAAAAATACTAAAGAAAGGTACTGCACTTCGTTACATACCCCATTCTCACCTTAACTGGATCCGACAGCGTATTCGTACCTAGTATACTGCCACCTATACATTATATTTTGATATTTTATTAGCTTGCCAACTTTTAGCTTTTCAACCTTCATATTTTACATCAGATATTTTGTATACCTGCAGGCATTCCACGACTGACGATTCTTCATATTTCATTCACACTTAAACGATTTTATACATTTATAAAGTACCTTTAACGTGAAGGGGGAGATCTCCTGTTTATGCACTATATAATTTTTCCTGTATCAACGTTCATAAAAGGTCTCACGATGGCTCGCAATTACAGCCGAAACATGTAGCCGTGAATAAACTGATAAAAACTATGCGACTCATTTATCGCATATACTCGAGACCCCATATTATATTTAAAAAATTATGTCAATATCTTAGAAGTAAACGTCAATGGAAGGCACCTACGCTTCAGTCGGTACTGTAATGTCGACCTTTGCCAAAAATACATCTCTATATACAGCAGCCTATGAAGGCGCCTTTCCAGAAACTTTCAAGTCTGTATTATGCTAAACTGTGATTTAAAAGTGACCCTAATAAGAAAGATTATGTTTTCCTTGTGGAAACCGCAGCCAAATATTAGTCAGTCGGTCGGTCGGTCGGTCGGTCAGTCGGTTTCTTCCTTTCTTTCTTTGTGTGCTTGTTAGTGTTCTAGTTATGTACCAAAGCTGTCACTAGCTCAGAGCCTAAAGCTTCGAGCTCGAGATAGGAATTACCAAATGCTCCCTTTGAAGTTTCAGAGTTTCATCCTAGTTCGACAAATAAAACACGATCACATCTCTACTTTCCTCTGCTTTGTATCTTTCTCTCCTCTCCCGCAGAGTTCATGCATTCGTAAATATATATTGGCAATGGCAGAATGAGTACAGCCGCACATCAAAAGGTAGGAAGACTAATTCACACCATGTCGTATGGCGGTTGTGTACGATTCGAATATCTAAGAAGCACTTCTGAGCAGAACTGAAAGTCTATTTTCCTATTTAACAGACATCTAGCTCACATACCAGTACCATTGTTATTTTATTTTATTTTTGCGACGGACGTACAATTTCAGTTGGTTGTAGTTCTATGTTACGCAAATGTTATATATACCGCACGTAATTACAGAGCTTCTCATAATCACCATATGTTTAATTCTTTACTTTCAACCAATTCATACATAATATGTGGGTACATTTATTATTCATTTCTGTACCGAATTCTATATGGCTGGCTAGTAGCTATAGTTAATTATTAACCTTTTAAAGCCTAGCGGTAACTTTACGTACCACCAGTTTTAATATTAAAAAATTCTACGTGGTGCCCACATTGCGTTTATGTGTTTTGCACGGATCTCAGAACAAACAGCAACTTTTGCCTTATAAAACATTAAGAGATTGGTTTTTATAACCGAAGTGGAGAGTGTTTACAGCGCGGTATGCACTGAGTCCTTGCATAAAACAGATACGCTTCCTCTTTAAAGGGTTAATTGTTGCCACCCACCGAAAACTAGACAAATTTTTCGCTCAGACACCATATCGTTACTTTACATTTTAAAAACACTTTCAAAAAGCTGCAAATTTTCCCAAGGTTTCTTATGATACGTCATTTTAGAGCCTAAAAGTGAGTTAAGAGTTAAGTAGAGCTACTGTCGCTCTCGCCTTTACAAATTTGCCCATCCGCAATGTTGTTATTACTGACCGTAGGAATTACAATGTTACGGCTTTGGAATGTTCAGTGGTATAGTGTTTATACTGAGTTCTGTGAATGTCGGCCAGTCTGTTCAAAAAGTTAAACGGAGGGACACAACACAACTAGGCTACACACATGCATTCCAGCACGTGCGCAGGCGTGCACACCGACTGACCGATGACAATAACTTAATTCTATCCCTCCTGGATAAGAAATTAATGCAAAAACACTTCTCAATTTCCCTCGGAACTACTTCAGCTAAAAGGCTGCGATTTCAAGGTACGTAAAAATAACGGCTACTAACTCACGTACAGGCAGATACTGTAGCTCACGAACTTCTTTCACAGACTGCTTGCAGCGTACATGTTACTTTATATACAACGAAGTAGAAAAAGTAATCTCTTCTATATATACTAAATAAAACTCCACAGCATGAACCGAAGCAGACATTTGAATAAAATGTCACACCTAAGTCAGCAACATTTTAAAATGGTACAACTGTCCGTCTGCATGCCATGAAGGCATATGGGAAAGTGTAAGTGTAACTCGACGCACCCTTAAACTTGGCATTAGATTCAGATTAATCATCTTCACGTTCTGGCCGCTTTATTCCGAGAAATAGAGGTCCCAGTACCCACAGAACAGGAGGCTGGTTAGGCCCCAGAACCTGTCCCGATGCTTCTGCGAAATAAGAATACCTTGTCACTGCCACACACCGAAACACGACTGTACGACATTACGTCCATCTTACTATGAGCACAAATTATCCACATAAAACAGCACAGCTAACTCTTTTACCAATTTGCCTTCTTCTACTCCTCCTCCTCCTCATCCTCCTCCTCCTCCTTCTGAGGCGCAGCAGTTCAAATCGGGCCCAGGCCGCCTAACTTTCGAGGTTTCTACATCACACACATACACACACACATACACACACACACCACACACACACACACACACATACACACACACACCACATACACACACACATACACACACACACCACACACACACACACACACACACATACACACACACACCACACACACACACCACACACACCACACACACACACACACACACACACACACCACATACACACACCACACACACACACCACACACACACACCACATACACACACACACACACACACACACACACACACACACACACGGTAGGACTCTCTAAACGAGTGATCAGCTCGTCACAGAGGCCGCTATCTACACAACACACAGCACGCACAACAGACGAACGTCCACGCCCTCGGCCGGATTCGATCCGGCGATCCCAGTAGTAAAGGGACTACAGACCTACGCCTTAAGCCGCAAGGTTACCTGGCTAGGCCCAATTTGTCTTACATTGACAAAATATCTTGAACATTAATATATCCTTTCCTTACACACAAAATTAAATAAAACAGGGATTAACGCTTTAAACAAGAAAATTAAGCCCAATTTTTTTCAAGATTCGTTCTCATCGCACAGTGAACATTTCCCGTCCCGTTATGAAAAATGATCCTTAAAGCTATATATGGAGAAAATTTCCTTTTTTTCAGTGATCCATACAAAACACAGAAATATACTCTACGCAGAAGGTTGAATGCTTGATGTTAACACTGGCGGTACATACAGTAAACACTACGTCCGAAAGAGTTAACTAGTAATAAAGCCTTCTAACTGCATCAGTTCGGAGGCGAAGCCCAGCGTTTCGGAGGCCATTCCATATCCATAACCACAGAATGGTATTCACTTCCTGATCACGAACAAATCTAAACGGATTTCACCTCCGAGCTGACACCCTGGTAGCCTCTGAAGATTTAATCACTTTACTAGCCGTAAAAGATTCAAGCCCTATAAGCGATTAACTCCACGAGTCAAAACCCGTCGTGATAGTTTCTCGTACTCTTACTGATTTGATCCATTTTAATATTATACTCCGCCCACAATTATGGTTCCGACGTGATCTCTTACCTTTGGATTTTCCACGCGACAATTATTATGTGTTTTAAACATTCGCCCTACATTTTCAAGAATTCCTAAGTAATTAATTAGAATAAATGCATACGTATGTACGTAAGTATGTGGGGTTTTATCTGGGATCCTTTTTCATGGACCCTACGGATATTAGAGGTCTGAGTCTGGGGGCAATTTGGAACTTCCTTAGAAGGACAGAGCTCTCATGACTTCGGCCTAGTAAGGGGGCACAAAGGGCCAGCTAAAAAGGCCCACGTGCATCGGGACCGTAATGACTCGACCCACACTTACCTATACTCAAGTACGCGGGGTTTAAGGCGCGTCACCATCGAAGGGTACATGGACCTATGTAAAAATTCTCTCGAAGGTCTTAAAATCGGGAAGGATTAGAATAAACAAAAGGACATAAAGACACTAAAATTTAAGACAAGACCATCATGGTGTGAACAACACAAATTATCTATAAAAAGTCCTACCAGGTAATTAGTAGTCTGTACAATATAAAGTTACCCATGTGAGATTTGTGGTTCTAGCAGCAGCGTGGCTTAAGTTTTAAACCTTTCGGAATGGTACGCTGTGTCGTTAGGTGAACAGTTCCAGACGTATGGAAGGTTCACACTGCCTTCATCTTCAGGGTCAAGAGGATGACCTTATGTAGCTTACTGTGAAATATTCACGTTCAAAGGTTTCTTTGTTTATTTGCTTTTGTAATGGATTTTGGGAGAAACCCCCCCCCCCCCACAGACGATATTCTCCAAAAACGAAAACGAAATTCGTCTCTTCTATTTATTTGTACATAACTCAAGATTATACTTCATCTTGTGAAACGGGATTGTGAATCATTTTTCCAAAATATTAAATCGAAATCAGACATCACGTGCATAAAAATTAGACCCACGTAACAAATTACAATAACTTATTACAGTTATAATCATTATAATTGGGTAAGCGAAACACGTATAGCTCTTCAAATTTTTTGAAACTATCAAATGCGTTATTCGAATATTAACCTCAACCTCCATACGTAACCAAAACGGTAAAACCAAGGGTCAGCGAGGTTCCCCTGCAGAATGCCAGATATTATTGAATTCTGTCATTCCACAACCGCTAATATTCTCCTTCAATCAAGTAATTATTATGCAGGTGTAGTGTGTGTATTCATATCAGCATGGTGTTATCCTATAACAACACGTGTAGTGTGTGTATTCATATCAGCATGGTGTTATCCTATAACAACAACCTAAGCATAGGCTTCAACAAGACAGGCAACGTACTTATAACGTAACAATGAGGTGCGTTCGCGTAACCATTGTTGCCGTGCAAAAGCAATAAGTGTTACACATTCAGAGTGTGTGTCTGTAGCCTTAACTATCGAGCATCCAATGCGCATGCGCCGTATTATATTGTCACCTCTGGCCTGTCTGGCTGTACCATATTTTTCCACATTATCTCATAAGCGGCACGATTTTAGGAAAAATGATTGAACACAAAATGTGTGTTTTGATTTTCTCTACAAATTTTGTCTGACACATTTCCCTTTCTAAGAAGAATTCAGCAAGATATTATCATAAATGTACACAGGTCTTCATGTAAAGTACTCGTTATTCTTGTCAAACTCTAAGGAAACTTGAATTTTCTCGACAGATTTTCGAAAAATACTCAAAATATAAAATTTCGTGGAAATCCGTCCAGTGGAAGCCGAGTTGTCCCACGCGGAAGAACGGACGGACAGACAGAAAGACAGACAAGACAGACAGACAGACAGACAGACAGATATGACGAAGCTAACAGTCGCTCTTGACAATTTTACGAACGCGTCTAAAAATTGTGAGTACAATATTGCGCGCCATAATTCGCAGTCTTCGTGGGTGAATAAATTAAGGAAAAAGAGATGGGAAGAAGGTTAACAGTGTTCTATATTGAGCCCATAAGCATAGAATTTGATTCACAGAATAGTTCGTTGTACAGAACGACGGTGCATCAAATAAAAGAGAAAGTTCTTTAAACTGTCTACACATTATTCCAAATACCATGACTGCTTTATTCTGGGATGTGACACCGTGCACTCTATGAGATATGCATTAACACCTCGGACAAATGCAGTGCCTCCATCTGCAGTTTCAAATGCATCGGTATGAATGTACTAGATTACACGGCGTCACAATACAGACGTCAGTAAACTTCATAGACACCGCCATAAAAACATAATATCCCACATTTTTCAAATTTCTTTCAAGGAGTCATTTTGGCGGGGGGGGCGGCGTCGTTCGTTGGCGGGACAGCCCCTAGTGGCCCGGGTCCTCATTGTCGAGGCTTCACGATCGCACTCAGACACACCACACATTCGGTAGGACGCCTCTGCATGAGTGATCAGCCAGACGCAGAGACCTCTACCTGACAACACACAACACTCAAAAAGACAAACATCCACGTCCCCGGCGGAATTCGAACCCGCAATCCCAGCAAGCGAACGGCCGAAGATCCACGCCTTAGACGGCGCGGCCACTGGGATTGGCTTCAACAAGTCATAGCCTCCATATTAAACCTTTTAAAGCCTAGCGGTAACTTTACATATCACCAGGTTTAACATTAAAAAATTCTACGTGGTGCCCACATTGCGTTTATGTGTTTTGTACGGATCTCAGAACAAACAGCAACTTTTGCCTTATAAAACATTAAGAGATTGGTCTTTATAACCGAAGTGGAGAGTGTTCACAGCGCGGTACGCACTGAGTCCTTATATAAAACAGATACGCTTCGTCTTTAAAGGGTTAATGAAACGCAAGGAGAAATACTTTATGCCTACGTAGCATATTGTCTGCAGTGTGAGGAAGTTTGCATCGTCAGATTTATGGTTGCATTGTACGCATACTATGCGGTACGTGAAACGTGGAAAAAGCATTTGTAAAATGTATTTACACCAAAACGCGATCAATTTTCCACTCGTCTTACTTCAAGACTACAAATTAATGGGATTAGTCCTTTGGATAGTAGGAATTTTGGTGGCCTAGCTTTCCAAATCCTTGGGGCTCAACAGATGAACATGCCTATCTTGGTCTTCACAGCAGAATCTACAAAAGCGTACCCCCCACTATCCTGGTTTTCCATTAGCTGGCGTCAGATGCACTTACGTGTTTCGTGACAAGATGAGCGTGAAAACCTCAACTAGACGCCAGGTCAAGTCCGTTTAAGGGCCCTGTCTCTGCCTCCGTGTACACGCGAATTATCCTTCTCATAACTTTTTATACACTCAAAATTCCGAGAATATTTGTAAGCAAAGGCATGGATTGATTTTCGTCATATTAACGTCCTTACGCCCACAAGGCCTGAATGTTTTCAACCTTACATTACACAACACTCAGTTTTTCCCTCCCAGATCTTCCTCACCAATCCGTTCATGTAACTATGCAATAAATTAAAAAGTACTTCAGTGTTAGCTTGAAACTGTTT
Source organism: Coptotermes formosanus (assembly GCA_013340265.1). Classification (NCBI taxonomy): domain Eukaryota; kingdom Metazoa; phylum Arthropoda; class Insecta; order Blattodea; family Rhinotermitidae; genus Coptotermes; species Coptotermes formosanus. The sequence continues at coordinate 640,671 of BLKM01000841.1, read as the reverse complement.
AGAACATAATGACAGGATAGGAATTTTAACCACTTCAACCCCAATGAAAGTATAACAAACCCCGTTCTTCAAGTGTTGAGAACAGAACTGTGCGACCACACCATTATTTCTACGTTAATTACATCAAACCCACGTAAAACTCATTCACTTAAGACCAATTTTTATATGTTCCTCCTACACGTTTTAGTCTTCACAGTGTACCTTAAAACCAGTTAATTCCGGGATATGTAAAACATCGTTATTCTTGCAACATTTGAGGATCTCACCGCGACGTTATTGAAGAATTAAATCTTGTGGAATGTTACGCCGTGTCGATTGGTAAACAGCTACCAATTTCTGAAGCCTAAAAATAAAGACATCACGTTCCGTCGAAACGGCGGGACCTACTCGCGCAACGTCGCAGCATCGTGCCCCAGAAGAATGGAGTCTTCATTTCTAAATACATTTTGATGTTACTACCTAAGTAGATATATCCAAAGAGCCGATAACACTCCAGAAACCTTTTCAACAAAATGCTTTATTGGGTTCCAACCAGCAAGTAAACAAAAAGTAATGGTTGTGGTACCAAAGCAAAACCCAAGAAACATCCGTTTTGGTAGGCCTACAGAAATCGAAATTGGAGGAATCTGTACAGCCAATCTGCTACATTAGGCGAGCGGAACACTACCTACTGACAAAGTTTCGGTCTTGTGAGACCGGAATCGATAGAAGCCCGTTGAAAAGTTACAAAGCCAGGTAGAGAGTCAAAACGGTGCTGGATTCAGAAAAAAAGTAACAGAGGGCACTAGGTATACGAGAAGAAAGGGAGTGTAGGTCGTATTTGTAATCCACGGAAGGCGCACTGCAACGCAAAGAACATTTTAAATAACTGGCTGCAAAGTTAACAACCGAGAGTTTCAGATCTACTTCTCTTTAATCTGAACGTATAAAACACTAACGGACAGAGTATACTCCAATATGTATCAGCTTCCATACAAAATTCCCACTGCTATACTTTGCAATTTATACTGCGTACCTGCGCTTTATTTATCCGTTTACGCCTTTATCGTGGGTCAATATGGCTGAAAATCGGAAAAGCCCAACAAGTTTAGCGAATATCTCTCACACCGCATTTTGAAAAGGGGGAGAGGATTCTCTATGCTGCATAACAGACACACACAAAGAGAGATGGACAACCGGGAATACAAGCGTTGCTACGAGGTTCTTTCTCACTTCATACAGAACGTCCAATTGAAATTTATCATGAATTTCCTCAGTTCTCCCACATAAATAATTCCCTGCATAAATTACTACTGCCTCTTTCCAGATAGCTGTTTTATACTGAATATCACAAGACGCAAAAAATAATTGCCATGTAATTATCACCACAAAATCGCCAGTCCAGATTTTTAAGAAATATGAAGTTGCGACAGAATAACGTCCAAATTGTTACGTTGCGACAAAATAACTACAAACTTGTAAAGATGCGACACAATAACATACAAACTTGTAAAGCTGCGGCAAAACAACGTACAAACTCGTAAATTTGCGACAAAACAACGTAAAAACTTGTAAATTTGCGACACAATAACGTGCAAAATTGTAAAGTTGCGACAAAGTAACCTACAGACTTGTAAATTTGCGACAAAATAACGTGCAGACTTGCAAAGTTGTGACAAACTAACGTACAAACTTGTAAAGTTGCGACAAAAGAACGTACAGACTTGTAAAGTTGCGACAAAATAACGTACAGTCTAAACAAAATCTTCTCTGGCAGACAGCCGCGTCAAGGTGTAAAAAAGGGTCAACGTTTCAGGAACTGACTTCAGGGTGCACCCTCAGGATGAGGATAGAGTTAGTCCCTGAAACGCTGGAACACCTTCACACTTTGACGCGGCTGTCTGCCCGACATATTATTGCATATTGTCACCGCGAAAGCTTCATACACACACATTACATACAGAACGTTAAACATGAGTATTCTTCAGTTCGCGAAACCTCTTCACCCTTCTTTAATTCCCCTCAGCATTACGGAACTGCCTGGCAGCTATCCGCAATCCGAAGAACCACGTTTTAATGATGTGCGTGCGTGCGTGCGTGTGAGTGAGTGAGTGAGTGAGTGAGTGAGTGAGTGAGTGTTAGTGTGTGTGTGAGTGAGTGAGTGAGTGAGTGCGTGAGTGAGTGAGTGAGTGAGTGAGTGAGAGTGTTCCGGGTATCAGTGTTATTTTAAGGCCACCGTTTCAACTGCAAAACTTACGTATCGTTGAACGAGCTTTTCGGCTTATTAAATTAACAGCAATGTTGTTGCGTGAGGGAGAGATGTGTCTGAGAAAGAACTAGTTTTCTTTTTTTATTCAGGGAAGACTAAGAAAAATCACCACATACGTTACCAAGAACGGTTGGAATTTATGTTTTTAAAACACTATCTTATTGAATTAGTTCAATTCCTTAAGCCTTCAAACCTGTAGCATCAAATCTCATCCACAGATTACTTCTAATGCTTCTTTCTGTATAACCCTCATTCGTATAATAGGTTTATAAAACAAGCCCAACTCTATTCCTTGATTCTCTTTCTATACATTTTTTTACCAATTTTCCTGATAACCATGTACATCTTCCATCTTCCAGCATATTTTAAATGGCATCTTCCCTTTTATCTCTACGTGTACTCCCTTGATAATCTAATTTTGTAAAACCAAGTAGTGTTGTAGGAAATTTCAGTTGTGCCACTTCCAACTAATTACTGCAAAGTCGAGTGCGCGACTGTTTGAGATAACACAGAAACTCGAGACATATCGATCTAGTACACGAATGTACGTAGGTTTCCTGCACTTTTTAGAGATCGGCTCTGAGTGACGTTCAAATCAATGCCAGCACACAATACTAAAGGGAAAAAAACTGTCAGCTCCTCCAAATATTCAGCAATTTTCCTCCTTATTCAAACCCAAGAGCCTGTGTACAAATTCAACATGACAACACTGCAGAAATATAATACAACATGTAAAAGTGCTCATAAAAATAAAAATTGGTACACATAAATTTTTCTCCCAATGACAGTACAAACAAATGTGCCTGCGTCCACCTGACATAAACGACGGCTAGCTTCTTCCTCGTTATTCGTAAGAAGGGAAAATCTCAAGGAAATCGTCTAACAGGTATTCTTTATACCACTCAAAATATGGAGCCCTACACCAAGAAAGTAACTGTAATGATTACTATTAATAATTAGGGAAGATTAATTCAAATAAACGACTGATAAATATCAACCTCGCCAATTTTCATCCTTTGTTGTCATCGTCTCCAACAAATGCGTTTAATCACCGTAAATATAACACCATAAATACATTATTCATTCTATCCGATGTTCCCTCATGGTCTTACGCATTAAGCAGTTTCCTCCGGGACAGACACAAAAGCTCTAGAGTATGGACAAAATTAACTAAAGGATAATATTAAAGTTTTCTGGGCTGAAACACCGTGTACTCTGGCAAAAATGTATCGAATTTTCGGAAATAGTGTGCCCATCGTCACGGTAGGTAAATTTCTGTTTGATCACATGTCATCACATCTCAGGAGACAGGAAGCAGGGAGTAGGCCTAATCTTTATAGTTAACGGCAACAAGAATTTCTAATCCCGTATGTACTGAACAAATTCCTGACAGCCTTACATCAAACACTTTTCACATTTTGTGAGGTGTTTGAAGGACACAATCGATCCTCAAGGTAAACTAAAATAAAATTAAAGCGTAAACAGACGTATAAAATAAACACGAATATATACATATATATGGAAGCTTGCAGCCTGTGGGTAGCCTAACCCTACGCCTATAATAAACAAAAACGGTAAAGTGTTCCCTGTTCACGCCATCAAGGCATACAGGGGGATTAGAGGTATAGATCCATTCTTTCTTAACCTCGGCACTAGATGGAGATGAGTGGTTAAATCGAAGCACGGAACGCTTTACCCCCGGCCAAGAACCCAGGTACCCGTTGAATAGAAGGTTAAGTGGGTCCCACAGCCAGTCTGGACGTTGTGGAGAAGAGGAAAATCTCTTTCCCTTACCGGGATTCGAGCCCCGGACCGTCCAGCCCGTACTCCACTCCTTAAGCCTGTAACATCCACTTACTGCCTACCCCAGGCAGCAGTCCTCCTTGATAAGCTAACAGGCACACAGAGGTTCAAGTAATTCCCTGCAGCTTATAGAACCACATAACATATTGCCGTTTCACAAGAATGAGCCACTTGTCCTCGTTAAGCCAGATATATCCAGTTCAGATCCCCGCATCCTATTTCTTTAGAATTCTTTCTTCTACGCCTCTCACACAAGTTGTCTCTTCCGTCCAGCTTTATTTAATCAGTCACGAGGTATATCAAAAGAAACTGCTCTTCGTCCAATTATAGCCTAAAACGATACACAATTTTGACCAAATTTTTCATCCGCCTTCTAAGTGCAATTATTATGCGACTCTATGCACCAGATGCACAATGGTATCACCAAACATTCCTGCCTTCAGTTTCAGCTCTGTTAGTGCACAAAGTAAAGGTAAATTTGTCCATGTGCATGCCATAAAGGTCATACCGTGCAGTGGATATATGGCGCCATTCATCCTTAACTATGGGACGGGATCAGGTAAGCAGGTTACCTTCATACGGCCGCTCTTTTCCGGGGAAAGTGCACGCGGTACCAATTCAGCAGGGGCCCCAGGTCTCGTCTGAACGTTTTTGAGAAGACATAATTTTTTTTAAATTATTTATTCCGTGACTTTTGAATCAATATTTTTATATAATGTACACATGTCGGAGTGAAATAACTGTAATATCATGTATTGTAAGTGCGTTTAGTTGGTACATTGGATGAAAACATAAACCTCTTGTCTGTTAGTGAACAAACCAAAAGTAATTCGTGCACTGAAAGTACTAAACTAAATGCGACTAATCCTCAGAGTGATGGAGTAACTTTGAAAAGTCTCGTTTTGAAGAATACGTGATTCATACTTCTGAACAATATGTGACTGTACGTCACCACAACAAGTGAGCACACAGCGGATGTACTTATTTCATGTTCCATAATCCTTGCTGATAATGCCACTGAGATGCAGTTCAGACAATAGGAATAAAACATGATGGAACAAAGCAATACGTCAGAAGCTAACAGTGGTTTATTTACCTGATCACGCAATTCTTCGCCTTGTAGAGAAACTGACGATTCATTACCGTGTTGACACAACCCCGCCAATAGGCCTTATCGTGAACCAGGGCCGCCGACAGCGGGTTCAAGCGCCGGTGAAATAGTTTTTTCGAGCCCCCCCCCCCCCTCCACCAACAAGGGCGGACTGACTAAAAATGAAAGTATGCCCTGCCTTGACTCTCAGTTGCTGAGTAACTTGCACTTATTCTGAAAGGTTAATTTGTAAAATCGACAACTAATGATACTACCAAGAAAGGTGAAAATATATGCAACATAGCCGAAGCGCAGACCCCTTCCCGGACCTCGGTCCCCCGTAATTTGTACCAGCTTCTCCGCCCCCCCCCCCCACCTCGTCGACACTTTCCTGAGCAACCGAAATCACATCCTACTCCTCTGAGATCCGGTTTAATATTATCCTCGTCATTGGTCCTACGGCGTACAAAAATTGCTTCGTTCTTACGAGTAATTTTATCATCACCTGTATGTCTTGGAAGAAATTCCGTAGAACACACCAAACACAAACCCTGTCATCTCCGATGAAACCTCAAAATAACCCACTCTTATTCATAACCACAGCCCACGTTTCAATCTGAGCGTTCAACGGGCTGTACTTTATTGCTGACATAACTTCCTCTCCTTCAATCTTTGGTCGTTCAGTTAAACAGTTGAAATAAGTTTCAACCAACAGCAGGCGAAATCAAGTGGCGTCATCTGGCAACGGAAGTAGAATATTAAATGTTCAAAGTTGGCAATATTGCGACGCGATGGCGTCACTATGCTGCCACGGCAGCATCCTCGTGTAACAATCAATACTAGTATGATACCAGGTTCCTCCATCCGAAACACGTGAAGGGAGATCAGAGGTAGACAGGAGTCCACTAGATTTAGAGACGTTCCTCGCGGTCACGTAACGTGTGAGGATGATGGGATAGAAAATTGTCTTTCTTCATCAAATAATATTAACATGTAAGCATCGTCTGTGTACAAAATTGCCTAAACTGGTTAGTGTGTGTCAATCAGTGGTTCTTGTACCACAGATTACGCGTACGTAAGTATGATACATATATGTGTGTGTGTGTGTGTGTGTGTGTGTGTGTGTATGTGTGTGTGTGTGTGTGTGTGTGTGTGTGTGTGTGTGTGTGTGTGTGTGTGTGTGTGAACTGTGGGGTGATTTACAACAGATTTCGCTTTAGCTGTGGGTATGTGGGCAGTGTTACTGAGGATGAATATGGAAAAAAGAGTTGCTTCGATATACCTTTTACAAACCACGTTTCTACAATCGCATGTTTGAAGTATCCACATCTTTTTGTTTGAATAACTTTCGCCAACAATGCCATTTGGCTTTAAGTGTTTGTGGTTTTGTGCATACACGAAAAACGTTGGTGGCTTCCGGACCGATAAAACAAAATTGACTGCGAACAAGACTATGTCATCCGAAACCACTTCTAGAGTTTCTAGATTACCGGTTCAGGACATATATTTGTGACACTTCAGTATATCTAATGTCTAATATTATTGGGTATTTTTTTGTGTTTAACCTTTTAAAGCCTAGCGGTAACTTTACGTACCACCAGGTTTAACATTAAAAAATTCTACGTGGTGCCCACATTGCGTTTATGTGTTTTGTACGGATCTCAGAACAAACAGCAACTTTTTTCTTATAAAACATTAAGAGATTGGTTTTTATAACCGAAGTGGAGAGTGTTTATATAGTAGCCAGCGCAAAATGAAATAGCTTCGTTTATTCATTAAACGATTTCTCGCTCCCATACCTGTCGACTTGCATCGCTCTCCTCTTCGTCTTATAAATTGTTTCACTGCAACTACTCCTTTCGTCCTCCTTTAATGTTTTTTTTTTCCTCTCTCTTCCAAACGCAATTGACAACCACAATACCAAAAGCTTCAATTTTATCATCCAAACTTGCGTTTTCTTAGAGTAACGCTCTGTTATCCCTTTACAGATAATGTTCGTCATATTCGGATAGTTTTTATTTACTAACTACTGTAATTCTACGGCATTTTTGTAAGTGACATGTATAGAGCCAGTATCGCTGTTTTAATTTGCTTGGTGTCAACTGGCAATAAGAAGAGATTATTCCACGAATATGTAACTGGACGAAAATAATCCTTCCATTATACTAAACGAAACGCGATGTAATACTTCAGCGTCTCCTTAAATGTTCAAATTATGCAAAGAATTATCCTACACAGGATGTGCAACACAACGTTTGTTCAGTTAAATCCTCCATATTATCCAGGTACTGTTCCTTTAAACCTTTCACGACCACATTATTTGTAAATATATTAGTTTTATGATTCTGTGTGCCAGATCTGAAGTTCTCTCAGCGGTGCTGCTGAAGACTCACGTCTTTTGGAATGCTACACTGTATCGACTGGTACCACTGTACATGGGGTAACATCCAAAAAGCTTGAGTCTTGAATTCTCTACTTGCTACAACTGGAATTTCAAGGCTTCAAACAACAGCGAGCCACTTTATGATATTTGGGTAAATATTTCGTAACAAGTAATTACAGTAACCAACAAAGGCACACAAAACGACTAAAACATAGCATACAGCAAATAAAATTCCTACATATTTTGACGCCAGGGCGGCATATTCAGGGAATCCAAAGTACAAAGGTTTGCAAATACTAACACAACAATCTTGGTATTATGTTAATAAAATGTCAAAATATTAGAATTATAAAATTGCGAAGTTGTTTACTTCAGAATTGACGTAAGATGAAGACGTATGCAAGAGTCCAAGGTTTTACATAATTATATGCGTTGTATGCCTACAGACATCTGACTACTTGAAGTGTCGGACGCTGATGTGTACAAGCTTTCAGTGCCGAATATTTAGTGGAAGTAATACAGCACACTATCCTTTAAGGGAAAACTAATAGGGCTGGGAAATATGATTCATCCAGCATCCCAAATTACAATTCTAAACCCAGCATTTCAAATTACACTTTATACAAATCTAACACATATACGCTAGCGTTACTTGTAATATGCTGTTCCCGTTTTGTTTTTTACAACTCACACTACTGCATGTGTGTCAGCTTTGTATAATATGTTTCCTGGAAAACGGCATTAAAATTTTAAATAGAACAGTAAGCTTAAAGGCAATTTTCAGTAACTGTATTATTCACAGGAGAATGAGTTCCCAAAATACGCCGCACCCTTGGCTTATACGTCTGTAATATGGTCTGATGATCAATCAACTGATCCCAAAAGGAGATGAAGCGCCAGAATGTTAGAACCCTCTCACTGGTGGTCTGCACCTTCACGTATCTACTGATTGGAGCCGCAGTGTTTGATGCTCTGGAGTCTGACACAGAGAGGAAAAGATGCGAGTTCCTGACAGGTGAGCCCCACAACTTGTTATTTACAGTTATACTTCCAGTAAATGACACCCTACGTAAACATATACGGTATATGTATAACTCAGCTGAGCAGGTGACAATGGACAAAACAGTAAAAGAACCTGTCCTCCACCATACAAAGCCAGTTCGCGTATTCAAAACACTATTCATTTAAGTGCCCCTTGACATCCCCTTCCATCTCTGCCTAAATCTCCCAACTGTTCTCTTACCTTCACTTTATCCGACTAACATGTTGGGTACACTTCTTATATCTCCATGCATGCTAAATGCTATTTCCAACTCATACACTTCGATTTAATTAGCCAAATAATAGGTCTCTATAGCGAAGAATGTACTGCAATTTAAGAACGCCTAAATAACGCATATTTTTCTTTCGGCCTCTTGGACCTGATATTCTCATCACCTTAATCCAAAACACATCATTCTACGTTAAGTTCTTAATGTACGAGACACAGTTCCCAGTACAAAGCAACAGAAGCGATTACAGTCTCATTATTTGTATTTTGTATTGATCTTTAGGCTTTAAATCTGGGACAGCAAGAGAGAAAAGTCCGAGCTAAATCACAATAAGGTAAAGGTAAAGCTGGACAAGCATTTAGGGCTATAGGAGGTTGAGGCTTTCAGAAATCCTAGACAATCGGCACATGAAGGTGGCAAGGTTGTTAGCACCTGCGCACCGGCCGCCTTTACCCCTATCGACATACCCCTTGTACTCATTTCTGTGAGAGGCTGAGTCGACCCCAGGGCCATTGTGGGGCCGGAAGGATTATGTCTTTGAAAAGGCCCAAGAACCTCATCGGGAATCGAACCCGCGATCTTGCAGCTTCTGGAGCAATGCCTCAACCAACCGGGCCAGCCAAACTGAGAACAGTGTAAATACAATCTCCAGTTGTGGGCCGGGATAGTGTAGTCGGTATAGCGACTCACTACGGCTGGACGGTCCGGGGATCGAATCCCGGTGGAGGCGAGATTTTCCGCAGCCGTCCAGACCGGCCCTGAGGCCCACCCAGCCTCCTGTACAATGGGTACCGGGTCTCTTTCCCGGGGGCATGCGGCCGGGGCGTGCGGCTAGCCACCCCATCCTCTCCTCGTGCCGAAGCTCACGAAAGGATAGAGCTATACCTCTACTCCCCCTCTTGGGCCCTGAGGGTCTGTTATAGGGTAAACCTTTACCTTTACAATTTTCAGTTTCTATGACACCAGGAAGTTCAGCAAAGTAATCATGAAACCTCGCCACTGGAAACTACGCTGAAACTTTTCATAACTGTTTCTTGAATATCTGACTCAATTATGTCCTTACATCTGAGCCCAAAAAAAAAAATTGGAAACACTACACAGTCACCGGTGTCCCAACATTTAAAATAAGTCTATCCAAAACAAGTTTGGTTTTATTAAATTTCCAGAGATGAAGGAGAATTTGCTCAAGAAGTACAACATCTCTGACGAACACTACAAAATGATTGAGATTGTCATAATTGAAAACAAGCCGCACAAGGCCGGACCACAATGGAAGTTCGCAGGTGCCTTCTACTTCGCAACAGTGGTTCTAGCTATGATAGGTAAATATACTTTAAAGCTAAAGCTTATAAACGGCCCATAAGACAGAAATTCGGCTATCTCCGCGGTACAGCAATCCTTCGTCGATCGCTTATTTCGCGTAACCGTAATTTTACATTTCTACCTATCCGACTTAGCTAATCTCGGTATTTGGCTTTATGCTATGAGTGTACACGGAAAGAACTGGGTGGCTCCTACATCAGGAGATCCAAATTTATTTAAGGGCAAGGACTGTAATGGTCTACTGAATCCAGTCCGCGTCCTCATATCACATTTATAACATTACTGTAACACTATCTTTCCATCTGCGCCTAGGTATCCGGAGTCGCTGGTCAGCTGACGCCCGACCTACATATAATCCCTTCGTTTTGCCAACCACAGTGTCTTTAAGAACGTGTTCTCTGCTGCTGGCAAGGGATTGCTGTAAAGCGATTTGATCTGTCTTCAAACTTCGGCCTGAGTAGTACAAAAATATGAGGTGATGTTCTCTGTTTTGCAGGATATGGACATTCGACACCTGTAACTATAGGAGGAAAGGCTTTCTGCATGGCATATGCGATGGTTGGAATACCGCTAGGACTTGTTATGTTTCAAAGCATTGGTGAGCGTCTAAATAAGTTCGCATCGGTGCTGATCCGTCGTGCAAAACGCTACATGCAGTGTAAACGCATAGAAGCTACCGAAATGAACCTTATGCTGGCGACAGGGATGTTGTCTTCAGTGATCATCACTACCGGTGCCGCTGTCTTTTCCAGATATGAAGGATGGACCTACTTCGACAGCTTCTATTACTGTTTTGTCACCCTTACTACCATTGGCTTCGGTGATTATGTGGCCCTGCAGGTATGCTGGTCTATATGCCCTGATGTTAATAGTACATTGAACTGCTTTGCATGTGATTTTGAACACCTCCAATTTAAAATATTCCATATGATAACAAAATTAAAAGAAAACATGCTATCATAATTTTCAGTTCTTTAGGCGCGTTCGCAAAATTGCGAAAAGGGACTAACAACTTCGTTATGTCCGTCTCCGCCTGGTTGTCCGCATGGAATAACTCACCTCCCACTAGACGGACTTGCATGAAATTTTATGTCTGAGTATTTTTCGAAAACCTGCCGAGAAAATTCACGTTTCATTAAAATTGTGACGAAAAATAACGGGTACTTTACATGAAGAACTACGTACATTTATGACAATATCTCGCTGAATTCTTCTTATAATGAAAAATATTTCAGACAAAAGTTGTAGAGAAAACTAAAACACACATTTTATGTTCCGTAACCCCCCCCCCCCCCCCACCACCGGAAAATCGTGGCTTTTATGAGACAATGCGGAAAAATGTTCTACAGCCGGAGAGGCCATAGATGAGAATACGGCGCATAAGCTATGCATCCTCGATAACTAAGGCTACAGACACACAATCAGAATATGTAATATGTATTCCTTTTCCACGGCAACAGTGGTTACTCGAACGCGCCTCAGTGTTAGGTTATGGGTCTACATACAATATCTGCCTTGTTACTGATATTACAGCAGTTCGTTCGTTTCGAAAACATGGGGGTTTTCGGTCCTTTCGTCAATCTCATCGAGTAGGATCCTAGCATCAAATGAAACCTTTTCATTATCTACTAGAATGAGAAAACAGTAGTCGCTCAGCTGTTCACGAAATCCCGGACCTTTTATGGAACCCGACGGTTAACCAGCCTACCGTATTCACAACAGCCCGCCACTCATCCGTAACCTGAGCCGGATGAATCTAATTCACACACTTAACTCCCGTTTTTAACCATACATTCTATAATTTTCACATCTATGCCTACGGCTCCAAAATGGTCTCATCCCTCCAGATTTGTCCACTAGAATTCTGTGTGCATCTGGAAGCTTTGTCATGCTTGCAACATGCACCGGCTATGTCGTCTTCCTGACTTGATAATATTAAAAAATTTAGTCAATCGTACAAAGTACGATGCCCCTCATTATTCTATTTCGTCCAACCCCCTTACACTTCGTCCTGTTAGGCCTCAATGTCCTTCTTAGAACCCTGTTCTGAAACACCCACAAATGATGTTCTTCCCTCAAACATACAAGAATCTGTCCTGCCTTAATCAGACATTGTCGAAAATCACGGTCCAATCCAATGCTGGACTGAGTTCATGCAATCCCAGATACCATGAAATTAAGACAAACTAAGAACTGTCCACAGCGCTTAACGCTTACGACGTGCTCGCTTTGTTGTAGCTAGATTTTAAAGTCGTAACTATTTTCAGGTAAAACACTGAAGATGCGAATATTTGAAATGTGCCTTTCCAAGGTTTATACAACATGGCGACAGATTCACAATCCATACGGCAGAAAAGGCAGGATATCGTAATTCTTGTACTTACACCGTAAACGGTGAGCTTTACAATCTATCGTGCTCAACTGTTACGTTTACAACGCGAAATTTTCTTCGGCCTTGGTTTGAATCCCACTCAGAAAACAGCCTGTCTGAATTATATGGACCAAATACGGCGAGATATTTTCATAATATACGTAGAGCTTCAATAATGTGTTGTTATTGTTCGATTTTAACCACAGTCGGAAATGTGTCGACAAATTTTAGTAAACTCACACGTAAGAACTTTCACAAAAATCCACCCAATAGGAGTAGCGCTGTTCCATTTGGTTGGAGAAAAAAAACACGAGGCTAATAGTCGGTATTCTCAAATTCTTTGCGGACAAGACTAAGAGCTACGCCGCTCTCAAAGAGCACGCTACTTGCAACACGACTACAAACGATATATGCGGCACAATATGGGCCTCGCACGCTGGAGGCAATCCACTCAGACGATATGCACTGTTTCAGTATGAACATGTAAGTGTAACACACAATTTGAAACTGTCCATACCGTGTACGTACAAAGTTTTCGTCGTTGATTGTGCCAAGAAGTGCAATGTAGAAACACAGGTGTTGAGGTTTACCATAACAAGACTCAACATCGGTGTTTCTACATTGCACTTCTTGGCACAATCTGCGACGAAAACTTACAACACATCAACACCTTTAATGTACATTTTAGTAAGGCGTCGTGTGGACAACAGTGTTTTAATGAACGTTTAACTAACCAGACTGGTGTAATTTTAAAGTGTTTTTAAGTGTTCTATATGTCTCCCCTGCAGATGGTGTGAAGTCACAACGAAACAAGTCGGGAATTTTGCGAAGGTTGTTTATTGTGATTTGTGTTGTGTATGAGTTGGTCCTGATAATATACGTATAACACACAATATTCGAGTACCAATGAGAGTAAGCCTGCATTATGTCAATTACAGTATATTCAGCAATAACTTATCTTACCTGATTCACTGAGTCCTTTCCTGATTTTTCCAACACTAGATCAATTTTGTCCTTTCTTCTGCAACGACAACCTTTCCACGCACACAAAATGGCAGACTCGCCAACCAACTTAAAGCTTCCGCTGTATGCTTACATGACCTACCACGACCCCGTCAAAGCCGTGATACTTCCGCCATCTGTGACAATGATTAGACATCTGTGGTGATATGTCCATGGTTGCGCGAAAGACGATACGGCATGTTGAATGATGCTTGCATTGTATTGCCCAGTCGTGAGCATTCCATTATAGTGTCGTTTTCAGTGTGGGAGGTACCATGTGCACCCAACGGTAGAGTCGTATATTAAGCTAATGGTATCATAAGTGGTGTCCAGCGTGAGTGCCCCTGTAAATGCAATGGATATGATCTGGCCAGGACTGATTCTTTCCAGAACCTCAAACATAATAAATTTTGTCGTTAATATGTCACATTAACGTTCATAAGTCATGCAGATCCTTCCCTGTACCCATAACTAAACGACATTGGATGTCACACATAACTGTATTCAGACTTCCTACCGTTCTTCATACTCAACACACATACCAAAATGTGCTGTAATTATGGTAGTGCATGTTTTTAATCTGGAGCTAAGGCTTTAAATAATCTCTTGTTGCAGAATGATCAGGCACTAATAAAGAACCCAGGTTATGTGGCGCTCAGCTTCGTGTTCATTCTCTTTGGACTGGCAGTTGTTGCTGCCAGTATAAATTTGCTGGTGCTCCGCTTCATGACTATGTAAGTGTGCAGAATACATGTGCGATATCTCTACATATTACACACTTCAGGTTAAAATATTAGTGATTCTTATGGATATGCTGATAATGTCAGATTCCACCTACAGTTTATGAATTGTTAATATAGACACGGGCTGTCTACACTATGGCCTGTAGACCAGATTTAGTCTGTCAAACACTTTAATCTGGCTTGTGAAGACGTCTGAACCCTAGGTAATAAATGATGTGCAGACTCTCCACACTTCATGTTATGTCATGTCACAGCTGTGTCATCAGGTCCACAATCATTTTTGATAAAATATGCAGAGACTTCTATTTGCATCTTATGCCAAACACCAGATCAAATATTCATACAAAAAAGTCTTAGTTGGCAGAATTACTATAATTTTATGTATATATGCTGCATAATTTGTGTGACACGGTTATATATGCAACCTCTAGAGTGGCTTCCAAGCTAGCCATGTAACTACCTCAAAAACAAGTAACCGTCTTGCTCAGGTTATGCGAGATGCCATGTCAGTTTTAAATAATCATCGCAGATGGAAACATCCTTTTGTATGTCCACAACTTAAAAAGTATGACAGTAAAAAAATACCTGTTCTTTAAACACAGAAGCAAGTTTAAAAAAGCACACGTCACTTGGGAGGGTATGTAAAACAGTAAAGTACTAGCTATATATGTGATTGGTTACAAGAAACTTGTTGTAAGAGGAAGAATTGAGTGGACTTTAATTTAATATCAAATATAGGAAAATCTAGAAAAAATAGCATAGGTTATAATTCGTATCAACTCCTTAGACTTCCTAAATTTCATGTCCTGTTAGCAGTAATTCAGGGCGGAACATTAAAAATTACAGAACTGTTAAAATACTATGACATATTTCATTCTGACTAGATAGTTTTGGTTACTGAGTCTTACACATGTCATACTCTCAAAAGTGATTTAGCAAATTTGTGCATACTGTTTCATTATCCTACATGACATGTATATTTATGAGAAATTGACCTACTAGGCCAATATTGCTTTTTGTAGGAATGCTGAGGATGTTCGTCGGGAGGACAATGAGCTGCAGTCTGCCTCACATCACGTCCTGACCTTGGATGGAGAAGTGTTATCTGTTACTGGGAAACTACTGGCAGGTCACGTGCTGCTGGACTGTAATGACCAGGCTGATCAAGTGTCTGTGTGTTCCTGTACCTGTCTTGGACCAACAAGGTGCCATAACCAGCTGCTACAACTTGAGCCAGTTTACTATCCATCTGGAAGCAGCCTAAAAGTCAAAAGGGCCTCTGTCTAAATATAGTAAAAACTTTCTGAAATCAGTTTTTCCAGCACTGACAGTAGTGGTAATGATGAAGTCATAGTATGGTCTCCAAGTAAATGTGTGTGGAAGATTGGCTAAATTTCTGTGTGAGAGCAGTGCCACAATGAGGTTTTATATAAACATTTTGATTTAGTGTTCTACATGACAAAATATATTGCTGACCCTCCCTTTGCACTGCTGATCGCGTCATCTCACTGCTGGCTACTTTTCACAGTACTTATTTTTCGAAATGGCTCGTAGAAATATATTAGGTGTCATATATCATAACACATTTGGAGCTGTAACCAGGGCTGTGGAGTCCGAGTGAGAAGTAATTTTGGTGGAGTTGGAGTTGGAGTCAGTAAAAATGTACCAACTCTGACTCCGACCTCGATATAAAATCTTAAATAGATACTAGCTACAGTAACCATTAGACTTATATTTAAATGTAGGTTATAAGTCTAAAAAGTAGGCTTATGATTCATGTGGTGGTGATGGAATGTCTTACGATACCATTTACCATTTTAATAGGTTTACCATTATTAATGCATATTGAGCTTTTATAAAGGAATCGTAGCCAGAGATTTAAACATTGAGGAGTTGGAGACAGAGGATTTGTGTACCAACCCCACAGCCCTGGCTGTAGCAGTTATCTTTTTGTAAACTGATAGGTACAGCACAGGCAGCAAGTTATGTTTTGCATTCCAGATCTGAGTAGCCACCTTGTGGAGTCCTGTTGTCTTGAAGATCTTCCATGCTCAATGCTATTTGGTCTGCAGTTTGTATCAGGTAATAACATTTTAAAGATGAGTAGGCAATATTAAATTTGTATGTACATGCACATATCAAAAATAGATGTGAAGTGAAAATGTTGAAGGTTGACCATTTTATAACTAAGAAAAACCTTTTAATTTACAAAAGTAGCAATTTTGAATTTGATACAAATGCATCTTTGTTTTCAACATCACTCTTTTTCAGTATATCACCTAGTTCTTCAAGTCATTGTTTCTGAACAGTTTACTTCTAACAGACCCTTAGAAATACCATATTTTCCGGACACCAAGATGCACCTTTTTCCTGGAATATACTGCATAACATTCTCCTGCATCTTATAGTCCAAATGTATGTCAATATGACCTGCAAAGCAACTGAAATTCCCACGCTTACCAGAGGGATAATGGTGGTTATCACATGACAGGAGTGGAACAAGATTCTATGTTCCTTACATGTTGTTAATTAACACCTAGTGGTAACAAATTCATTGCAAATAAATATGTAGTAAACAGAGAAGGATTTTGTATACTGTGGGGTTGCAAATTCAGTGTGATAAAGTATGCAAAACAGCACAGTAGTAGGACAGCCTAAACACATTTTGGTCCACCTCCAATGTTAAGAAAGCATGAGGAACAATGACAAAAAAACTGTTTTTGTACATGTATTGCCTGACCAGAAGAAGGGGTAAAGAACTGGGTACAAGACCAAAGGATTACTACATTTATGCAGCATGAAGTGAAAAGATGGGAGGTTGCACATGGCGTAACTGATTTTACTAGGGCAACTTCTTTGTATTACAGATTTATGTAGAGGTTTAGACCATGGAATACAAGACAGTTTGGAAGTCTGTCTATAAACGTGGGATAGCCTTAATAGCACTGAAGATAATGTATAGTTTGAAGAAAGTAAAGGTCACATTATAGCAGTGAATGTCACATTAATGACAAAGATTCCAAAGGATGCTATGACTTTATACTGTGCTGTCACTTTGTTGAATAAGTATTTGTGAATTGGAGCTTCAAATGTGAATAAAGTATTTTTTCTCTACATTTGCAATCTAGAAGCTTGGTGTATCTTACAATCAGGTGTACTCTGTTGTCCGGGAAATACAGTATGATATTTGACAGATCTTCAATATGTTTTCAATTCACAATGGCACTCATCATGCAAATGTCTCTTGACCATTATTACACTTTTTTATTGTAGCAGAATAGCATGGAGATTTTTCATACTCAACAAATTGCTTGTGAATATTTTAGAGCACTAGATGTACAGTCAAGTTCATACTATAATGGGAAAATCCCATCTGGCAAGTGCAACACATAATATAAGTACTGCATCATTACTGTCTCACTAGAGTCCCTCTTTTAAGAAACTGCTTGCTGTAGAAATCACTTTTTTTATGGTTACACGAGATGGCTGCATGAAGATCTCATTACCAAAGCCTTAACTGTTGTATGAAGTAACACTGCTGGCACATCTTGTGTGTACATTTTGTTGCGTCTCATGGATTAAAAAGTACCAGTTTCCAGCAAAGAGATAAGGCGTCCTGTATTGAGGTCTTTGTTCCTCTCAGATCTGGCATTGCATCATGGTCCTGAAATGTTGAGCACCATATCATCCAGTGATGTGGTGCCACATTCCAGAAGAACAAAGGGCTCCACTGCACAAATGCAAAAGCCTATAAACTTCCTACATTCTCCACTTGCTCAATAATAAGTTAATCACACTTTTCTCACCTCTGTGAAGAGGGTGACAGTGATTTGATACATGGCAGATATTTTTCTCTTCAATCATCACGTTCAGCCTGGTCCAAAAAACTATACCAGCCTCCAGTGTATACCAGAGGATCTTACCCCAGCAGTAAAGCACTCAGAAGGCGCCCATTCGCCTCCATCTGATGCTTAGACTAAGATTACACAGAGCTTTATCCCCATCTCAACTATATAACATGCATGGGACAAGATAAGAAAAGAGTAAACACACGAGCATCTATGAACAGAATTTTATCAATAATGCACAGGAAGGCAAATTTCAGTACTATAGGGTTAATGAAAAGTGGTTATAGAAATATGAGCAGGTATATGGTGATACTTGCCAAAACTACTGAACGTGCTGTGAAATTTGATGTCTCACATTTATGGAAGAACACAGGCTCAGGGAGTTACACAAAATAGGCCTCAGAAGACATGTGGGCCTGTGAGAGAGAATGTAAAAGGAAGCTGGAAAGACTGCACAATGAGGAGCCTCATGATTTATACTCCTTGCCAAATATTCTTAGGGCAGTAAAATCAAGGTGGGTGAGATGGATGGCATATGTGGCATGCATGTGGGAGAAGAGAGATGTGTACAGGGTTTCTGCAGAGAAGTCTTAAGAAAAGATATATCATGGAAGACATAGGTGTAGATGAGTGTAACATTAAAATGGCCTGTAAAGGAACTGGTTGTAATAGTGTACAGGGACAAGTGGCAAACACTAGTGAAAATGCTAATGAACCTTCCGATTCCATAAAATGCAGGGAATTTCTTAATTTGCAGAGGAAATACTGTACTCTATGGAGCTAGTTAATTGGTTGGTTAGCAAGTAAATTCAATCTGGCCTACATACTCAAAATGCATAAAGAGTACAGAATAACAACTTTACATTCCCATACACATAAATTCACTCTTAGTTTGTATTCACCTAGGAATTTCTGAAAGAAATCGGGAGGGTACGAACTGGATTCATGTGGCTCAGTACACAGACCAGTGGCGGGCACTTTGGTACATAATAATAAATCTTCGGGTTCGATAAAACCTGGGAAATTTCCTGACTAGTTGAGTGACTATGGGCTTCTCAACAACAATGCTCCATGAAGTTAGTGTAATGATGTATGATGTAGTGACATCAGTTAGTGTAATGATGTATGATGTAGTGACATCAGTTAGAGAGCACACTTGACTGAAGTGAATGTCCTAACAGAAGGAAAGAGTTTGTAAGATCTAGGTGGATGATACTACACATATGAAACTGCATGTTTTTGAAGAGCCAAAAATACCTTTCTTGGGATAAAATGCCACGAACTTAGAGAGAGAAACCAATAAAAACAGTAGTGCTTCATTTTTAAATATATTACAAGGCAAAATACCATTAGCCCTTTAAAGCTGAGTGGTTATTTTATATACTACCAGATATTACCATACAAATATTCTACATTCTGCCCACACAGTGCATTTGTGTCTTTTGTGCATATGTCAGAACAAAGAGCAATTATTTCCCTGTACACCATTAACTGATTAGTTTTCATAACTGAGATGGAGACTGTTTACTGCACAGTATGAACTACATATAATTCAGGTTAATTTTTGTCTTTTAAGGGTTAATTCATGCAGGATACCCTAGTTTAAGAAAGCTGGACAGAACAGAAGCGCACAGTAATATCCGCTGCAAACAGGGTCCCATTTCCTTTCGATGTAACATCTTAAACTGCGCCTTATCAAGTGTAATATTACATCCTCTGTCAGTCTTTTGAGAGATGTTACTATAAATACCGTGTAAACTATTTGAGTTTCTTTGCTCATCAAACATGTGAAGAAACTCTAAATGAAACTTAAAAACGAGGTGTGAACGTGGGCATATTATAATGAGAACAATCAGGGGATTACCATCACCATTATCTTTGAGTGTAATATGGCCTAATGTGTAATAGGTGCTCTCATTTCACTTTCAAGCCATAGTTATTCCATTGTTACAATGTCATAGCAAGAAATGCAAAGCAGCTGTTCAACTATAAACACTATTTTCTCAACTAATATGTCAAGTTACCAATAATTGCATTAAGTAAACCACCAAAGGAAAAAATGATCAGCTTACTTTGTTAAACAGAATGAAAAACAGTGGGAACTAGTCACCAAGTTGCTCTATTGTTGGTTCCTTAATGAAGACTTACCCTGTATGAATTTTAGCCCCATCCATTTCAACTTCTTCCATGTTCCTGGCCTGGAAGCAACAACCCTACTCTTTTCTTCTTCAAATCCTGTAATATACAGTGGCATAGCTGGGTTTTTTGGTGCCTGGGGCAAGTAATCCCATTGGCCACCCCTAGAAGAAATCAGGAACTGTAAAAATGTCACAATTATTTGTTGAATTTCATTTCATTTGGCTGAGTAATTTAAGATCTGTTGGGAGTGGAAAATCAAATTTTTTCATTTAAAATATTCACTTTTCTGCCCACTGGACTCCACAGCCTGTGACGGCTACACCACTTACCCCCTTCGCCCTCTCCCCTCCCCCCACAACACCCCTGGTTATACATATACATTATGTCTATGTTATGCTCACATAATATGCAAAACCACATTACACTATATTTTAGCTCATTTATACATTTTAACCTAAAATGTTTTTGTACCCCTTCAGTATGTTCATTGCGTAATTTGTCAAAACATTGATCAAATTCAAAAGTAAAACCTGAACTTAAACCATATACCTCATAAGACATTTGTTTAAATTCATAAACTAATTTAATGTAGCCCAAAAATAATATTATATAAGCACAACTGAATATAAAGTATGAAACAGCTGTTAATAACTAACTGAAGCAATTAATAAAGACTGAACATGCCTTCAAATAAATTATATGGTGTCATTTGTTTTCCAAGCAGAAAGTGATAAGTGGGTAGTAATCCTGCAATTTAAATAACATACCCTTTAGAACGCCCATGTATTGTACAGCAGAGCCATGTTTTTCAAAATGTGTTTTTCAAAGGCATCATTACAGAATAAAGAAAAAAATTTCTGCAACATTACTTCAGAAAAGCTTCTGAAAGACAAAGAACTTGTATATGTAAATTTGTAAGACAATTTCCACACCCTTATGTTCATTGTAACTAAACTGGATCAATGGAAAATAAAAGAAACATGAACATGAACATGAACTGTAAATTGAGAAACACCCTTAAGAAAGGAAATTAGAAATACTTAACCATAATATATTGGCAACACAGAGAACATATGCACATCAGGGTTCCCTGATCTGCAGTTAGTGTCAAACTTTTAGGGTCCTACCATATTTTCTCCATTTTGTATTCCTTCCAAAGCCTCAGGAATGTAGGAGAAATGTGTGAATGAATAGTGCATTTAATAAATAATTTAGAGTGTGTGTTACATCTTGTATATAGATATAGATATATATCTATACTTATATACAAAAGCAACCAATACAGAATAAAGAAATTTCCTCAACATTACTTTCAAAAATGTCTAAGAGATAAAGAATTTGAGCAAGAAACTCAAGAACTCCTTAAATACAGGATATTAGGTACACTCAACAGTAATTCATTTGTAACGTACAGAGAATATCCAGCTCAGGACTCCTTGTTTTGCAGTTCAAAGATAAGTATGTTAGGGTGTGGCTATATTTTCCCAATTTTGCAGTCCTTTTGAAGTTTCAGGATATGTAGAAGAAAGAAGAAATGTAGGAGTTATTAGTAAGTGATGAAAAGTGACTTTAATTAATAAATTATAATCCATAATAGACTTACTTGTAATAAAGATACTGTTTTTATTTCTTTAGATTTCCTGCTTCTGAGACATCCTGATTTTACTTGATGTTGTCATGGTTCAGCATAATACACAGACTGAGAGTAGTCACGCATGCACTTTCCTCTACCATAACTTTGAAATTTGTGCATGTAACAGAACAGAGTTATGATTAACTGTGTGTGCATTATTCAGGAATATACTCATGGGTAATAGTGAAGAACAGACCAGAAGATGGCAGAAACAAATGGCAGTAAGATGTCCCTACGCAAAGACTGTTCCTTGAGACATTCTGGTGATGGCAAAAGGTTCAGAAAATAACTTATCTGTATGCATGGACAAAGCCAAATGCCATTCTTCAGGCATTCAATCTCATCTTACCTATTTGCTAAGGACTTTTATGCACATTTGCAAAATTGAAAAAAAGTGACTATGAGCTTCATCATGTCCAGCCAACCATCTGGCTGTCTGTCTGCATGGAACAACTCAGCCCCAACTGGACAAATTTTAAAGAACTTTGATATTTGACAATTTTTCAGAAATCTGTCAAGAAAATTCAAGTTTCATTAAAAAGTGACAAGAATAACGGGTATTCTACATGACGACCCATGTACATTTATGATAATATCTCACTGAATTCTTCTTAGAATGAGAAGTATTACAGACAAAAGTTGTAGAGAAAATCAAAACACACATCTTAATGTTCAGTATCTTCATTCTGAAAATCATGCCACTTATGAGATAATGTGGAAAAATGTTCCAGAGCTGGAAAGGCCACAGATGACAATATGGCATATGCACTTTGCATGTTGGATAACTAAGGCTAAAAACGCACCCTCAGAATGTGTAATAGTTACGCTTTTTCACACCAGCGATCGATATGCAAATGCGCCTCAGTGTTATGTTATACGTATATTGCCTGTCTTGTTTATGTATCATTTCTGATTGATGATACATTTCAAACCTTATTTTGTTTCCAGAAGCTTCAGACTGCAGCTGACTTAGTTTTCTTCCCACAGTGAATCTTCTGTTGAAGAAAGCAACTAGCACACATCATATAAGTTTATAACAAAAATAATTCCATGTGAGACTCCAAGGTTCTCAGTGTAGTGAATATCAAAGATTATGGGTCTTACGGAATATTATGACACACAGTTTGGTAAACAGGTATCACTTATTGTTGTGTAATCAAAAACTATATGATAGAAACAACTGTGTAAGCACATTCTACACCTGCAGATTTAAGACTGCTGGCATGGAGCTACACAAAGCATATTCCACACACATATATTAACATGAACTTCGTATCAGTAACAATTGTAAAAACTGAGAATCTGTCACAACGCAAATAAAAATATGTTTTCTGTTTCGCCACTTGATGTATATTTAAAATAGTTCCCACTGCAATTCCAGCACCAACACACAGTAGCATTAGATTGATAAAATAGCCTTAATTTCTGTGTACCCATACTTAATGCAAATAACCTGGTTTTATGTGTAAATCTGATCCCAGACCGTAAGTATTCTGCAATCCATACCTGGTATTAGAATTCTTCTGCAGAAAATTTAATACAGCTAATATGAGACTGTTGCAGCTAAAAGTTGTAATGATTAGTATCATGAGAAGATTTAAAATGATAAATGGTTATTGATACATTTCACTTACAGTACCATTATAAAGTGCATCCAGACATCAACCATATCACAATCACATATCAAGAATGTTATGTAACATGGCTAACAGATCTGTCTCCTGTAACACAATAATCTCACTCCACAAGTACTTGTACGACACAAAGATAATAGCCTTATAATTTTAATGCAACAAAGTGCAGTGAAGTTCCACTAGTTATCTGTAAGGGAACATATTAGGAGACCCCATGCCAGCTACATAAGGTATGTCAAGCTTCAGACCCCACATTACAAATAAAAAAGGAGTTCCACATGTAATTCACAAAGCTTACTCTCCCACAGCACTACTGTTCTTTTACTTTATTTTCACAAAGTTCATGTAAATAAAATTTCAAGCTTTCATGGATTATAAATAAAATAAAATAGTCTGGATTGATCAGCTGCATCAAATTTGAGTTAAAACCTACATTTCAGAAACCTGTTCTGGATCTTGGATCGTTTTATTCTACGGCATATAACTCACCACAGATAAAGCACACAGGTGTGATTTTCTTGTGTTGATACTCAGAAGTGCCAAAAGATTTAACAAAGAAACCTCAAGCACTCTTAGCTCATGTTCAATAACTCAGTGTATGTTTTCCCTCTCACTTCAGTTAAGGGTCACAAAATAAATGTTATGAGCAAGCATTTTCAATCATTTGTCACACTAAGATGCATCTGTTGGTAGTTATAGAATCATTTTGTCTTGGATCAGTGATGAAACATACTTTACCACAATTACCATCTAAAAGAAATAGACAAAAAGACATGATTTTTGTTTTAACTATTTAATAGTTTCTCCAAATGTACTACCACCTACATCACAAATGTGACTGCAAACCATTAGAACAAAACGCTAGCAACCTACTAAACACCTCTCGATTATAGCCTTCAAGTACTGGTTTCCCTTTCATGTACATACACGACGAGAATAAAGGTATTCTTGGCAACATCCAAAATATATTCTTTTTTCCTTCAACACCATCAAGATCCAGTGTGTTAAGCTGGAGAACAGCAAAGTGAAATAACCTCCCATCTGTCTGCACACACTGAAGGGTGACTGGTTCTGGAAGGTCTTTCACATCCACCTGAAGGAAATAAAAATGTACAGAACTTCCTCATACAGGCACATGACACAATCATTCTCATGCACAATTCAACCTCACCTTCACAATTATCTGTCCCATATTATCAACACCTTTACAACAAGCTGTGAACATCTGAAGCACCAGCAACAGAGCCATTCAATGGTCATAAAATTTTATGGTGTACATCTTCAAAGAATATGCAACTTTCATACAGGAAGTTTCACACAGAATTTACAGCAAAAATACAGCAATAATGAAAAACCACTCAGCTATCTTATGAGTAACCTCACAGCAATTCAAAAAGAAGCATCAAATCAGTTATGAAGCATTGGCACACCTGGCGGGGGGCCACTACCAGGCTGCAGCCCCGCACAAAGTGAAACTTAAAAAAAGACAGATTTGGCAGACATGATCTTATCAAAGGTTCTATGTGAAACACACTTCAGCCTAAATCAGCCAATGAAATTGGCTGATAACTAGTACACTGGAATAATGAAAAATACATATAAAACTTACAAATACACAAATTATTTTCTTGTTCAGTTTTAATTTTCCCTGTAACCTAACTAGATGCTGGCTTGGAGATTTTGGCATGATTTTCCTAACATAGTTTTTAAAACAAGACACAAATTATATATAGACTCAGGGACAGAACCCCCACTCCCCACAAAAGGAAAATTCTGGGTGCGCCTATGGTAGGAAGTAAACTTTTCAAAACTTCACAGACATTAATACTGGTATTTATTATTGACTGATCACACATAGAGCACTTCAGAATCTTTTGGAAGTTCCCTCTGAGCCCTACAGGCACTCCATATGAGGCACAGTCACAAAACAGACACTGATCAAATATTCCATTACTTCACACACAGAGTCAGGCCTAGTGACCGGAGGAACCATAAACTTTAACTTCATGAACGGTATTTTGTTTGGTAATCTGCTACCTTGGTTTCCTGAAACTATGGCACTTTTTATGCTGCTACATCTCATCTATTTGTGAACAGTGTTTCAATTTGTTACTGGTTTCTATTCGTTTGCTGTCACGACACCTACATTACAAGTCCCAGAACAGCTCAGTATCATGACTAGGCTATGGGCAGGACAACTGAGGAATGGTGGTTCAATTACCAGTACCAACAACAGATTCTTTTCTTCTCCAAAACATCCATACCTGCTACAGGGGCCAACCAGCTCCCCATTAAGGGCATAACGGGAGCTCTTACCCCAGCAGCACAGCAGCCAGGACGTTAGGCTGACTGTCTCCATCCAGCACCAAGGTTAAGAATGCACAGCACTGTATGTCCACTCCCACATACACCTTCAATGGAATGCACTAGAACATCTTTATCTTTGCCTTAACACCTAACTGATGAAGAACAGACATATCTTACCCCAAACCTCTGCTGTGCATGTGCTGCAGCAACTGCAAAGGCCTTCAGAAGTGTCCTACCAAGAACTTGCTCTTCTGTGACTGGAGTTTCATATATGTTCTTCACTTCGGTTTCATTGTAGTGAAATACAGCGGTGTGAATGTGTGGAAATCGGCTACCCTGCAGTACAGCTAGATATGCAATGAAGATATATTAGTATATAATATGGTCAAAGTCCGTGTTAACATTAATTTTACTTCATAATTTTATCTCCAGACAATATCAGTAGGTCTGTAATCATAAATAAATACAAAGAACAAAAAGAAGAAAACAACTATGAATGTGTTGTATCCAAAGCCATGAGGAGATACATAAAAGGTACATAGGCTTACATCACTTAGGGACAATGGTTGAAGTTGGTATTACTTTCTGTAAATAGTACTCCTTTTCAAATCTTCTGGTTCTTATGACAGTGAAGTTCTCAAAACTGACAATTTTTCAATTTCTCTCCCTGTAGCTTTATGTGCTTTTACTACACCTCTGTTTCCTTAATTTTACTCTTTTTGAAAGAAGAAGTATGAAATATCAAATGTTACACAAGGTGATCCCAAAGTCAGGAGTCTGTGAAACAGTGACAAGATGAGATTTTTGCATGGAGTAACAAATTAAATTCATCTTCTCCCTTGTTCAAAATTTGCACAAGGTATTGCTGTTACAAGAAAGTGCTCACCTCTCCTGCAAATTATCCCATCATGTACAATTTTCTACTCACACATAATTACAACTACACACAGTAACACTTAAAACTATCAATCTGAAATATTCTGACTGCATCTAATTTGGGGGCTATTTCTTCTTTTTCCAGCAGGAGAACAAACACTATCCATTATCGAACAATATGAACATATTCTTCAGGCTTGAATTAAAGGGCATTTGAAGGCAAAATGATGTTCTAATGATAACACATTTTGATGGTGAAATGGTGTCCTATCACCTTCTTAGATCACAACACCATAATTAAAAAAATTTACAGCATTAAAACTACATGTGCAATAATATAATATAAACAGGTCTTGCAAGGGCATTACTCCAGTCAACTTGAGCAGATTCATTACTAACAGCGGTCAGGTGAAAAAAGTCCGGGAACAAATTTGTCTTCTTCTACACTTTCATAAAATCCATCATTAAAAATAAGAGAACGGTTTACACTACACTAGATAACACTTATGGTATGCACAAAGCAAAAATATTCCAAAACTTACGAAAGACGTGTTTAATTTCATATACGTTCTCTTTCTCCAAAGTAATGGTGTGTTTTATTGGATACAAATCTGGCAATGGAATATCTCGTGTTTTCTGCACTTGATCAGTATCAGCAAAGGCTGGTAGAGGAGTTGCAGAATTCAGCAGGAAATCTGCCGTTAATTCAAGCTGTATAAGATCCCCATCTTTCTCCAGTGGCACAAATACAGTTCCATCCTGTACCAATGCACGACTTGACACGGCATTGGTGCCATTCGCACATGCAAACTCACACAATTGTATGAGTTTTGAAGACAAAAGAACACTAAAACAGAACGGAATGAAAATTCTAATCAGTTTTTTTTGGGGAAAAAATGTATCATGTACAGAAAAACATAATACATCTTACTTTTAAAATCAGACCAAAGTTATTTTTTTAAATAACACCTTTGAAAATCACCACAAAACCTTTCATCCATTAACCAAAACGATAGTGATGAACGAAGATTTCAGGACACTGATCTCTGTATTCCCATTATCATGTGCAGCTGAAACATGGACTGACACGTAGCAAAACAAGGAAAAGTAAAATTCAGGAGAGGAGATGAAATTGAGAAGTACTACAAGACAAAAAAGAAGAAATAAAATTAAACAGGTGGTGGCAGACGGTGTAAAAGCAAAACATTAAACGATAACTTAAAAGCCAACAGATATTTCTAGTTCACACATTCAAAGAATGGCTGATCACAGGATTCCAGACAGAACCTTACAATAAAACATGCGCGTCCAACCTTTTTATGGTAAAGGGCGATAACTGTTATTGTGGGCTGGTCTGCAGGCCACACATGGAATAATCACAGTAGATGGTCTACCTAACCACCTACAGTACTGTGTAATTTTTAAAGTATATACATAATTTACAAATGTGGCCACAGCCCACATAATACAACCTGGTGAGCAACAGTTTGGATATCCATGCAATAGAAAAAAATCTTATCTCTAGGAAAGTTGGGTTATTATGTGTGGATGATCAAGTCAGGAAAGACACAATGCAGTGCTGTTGTCAATGTGACCCAGTAGCCACAGTGCTGCTGTCAATGGGACCAAAAAATCAAAACATACCACCAGTAATGACATGTTGTCTTAAACACATATAAACTAATTTAGCTCACTACACAAGAGCTGATGCTATCCTAATACACGAACTGTATATCAGCTGACACCAAACATGTGTCAACATGTTATCCCTGAAATGAGGGTAAAAAATTTGCATAGAAACACTATAAATCCTTTTCTACTTTATCACATTTAATTCCCACTGCTTTAAGCCCACAGTATGAGCAAATAGACTAATACTGCACTGGGCAAAGGGCCTATGTCATTTATGTCAAACTGATGCATGGTCATGACTGTGAGAACACCAAACTTCTGCTGGATAGGATGCTACAACAAATCACCCCTAGAAAAGTCCAGAAATTCCAGCCATCTCTGCAAGAATGAATGTTAAGGAAACCCATGTCAGCATTTGGAATTTCTTAACAATCTGATATAAGGAACCTTGACACCCCCCAGTATACTCCAACACAGAAAGAGAGCCAACAAAAAAAATAACATGAATTACAATACCAGTCAGCACTGGCCCTGTTCATGATACTGGTGATGAACAGACTGGAATGAGGTTTCAAAGGTCCAAGTGTAGGAGGAGACTCCTGTGGAAACTTCTATGAAACAGTCTACAGAATGTAGATGCAACTATGAAGAATGACCTCCATAAAAGCATGCCTTCAGTCAGTCAGTTAGATAGTTTGAATTTCAGAACAAACAGCAATTATTTCCCTATACAGCGTGAACCTGATTAGTTTTCATACCCAAGAAGCTGAATATGAGACAATCAATATAAATCAGACAACACACAGATGAACACAACAGACATTAAATGCATTCAAGAAACAATCCATGACTCCAAGTCAAACATCAAAAATCTGATATCAAAAATCAAAACATCAAACATCAAACATAGGGATAAGAATTCCAAAATTTACAAATTAGCAAGTAATACTTTTTTGATGATGAGAGAAGAATTCTTCAAGAAAGTAAAAAGTATGAATAATAAGATATTTTCTCAAAGCAAACTTAAACTCTGATTTATCATTTTGGAGTCTTGATATATCTGAAGGCAGACTATTATAAGTCTTTATAGCAGAATGAGTAGCCTTGTTTTATGTACAGGAAAGATTTACAGTGGGCCTATGTAACTGATTCTTGTATCTTGTATTTATGGAATGCAGTGTTGAATTAGTCTGAAAATTATTAGGATTGTTGACAACAAACATCATCAAAGAAAAAATATATAAACATGGAACTGGTACTATGTCAAGGTTTTTAAACAATCCTTTGCAAGACCATCTCAGTCCTAGTCCCACCATTATTCTTAATATCCTTTTCTACAATAAGAATACCCTCTTCATATTGGTTGAGGTACCGCAAAAAATTATGCCATATTTTACTACGGAATAAAAGTATGCAAAATATACAGTTCTGAGAGTATCAGTATGTAATACACAGACTAGCCTTCTCATTATAAAACAAGCAGTGCTCAGTTTTTGGAGTAACTGGTCTATGTGGGCCTTCCATGTACTATGATTATCCAGTCGAAGCTCAAGAAATTTTGTATGCAAACACAAGTCTTTAAAAGAATAAAAGGTTAAGAAAATCACATAAATATGGAACTCACTTTCTTCTCTTGTCAGTAATCCCATACACTCGTGGAAAATTCCATGCTGGCCTTTGTGGATCGCGGATTTTTGGCAATTTCACTTGCATTGCATCAAACACATGGGACTTCATTATGCACCTATTTTAATATAGGACATGTTACTAACAAGCTCATCCAGCACTGTGTGCGTATGTGTGTGAAAGTGTCAATACAGAAGTGTACTAATAAATTACATTATTTAAAGTACACAGCACCTTAAAAAAAATGTCAACAATTTATATTTCATATAGTCAGTAAGCTACTAACATCAAGAGTTCTGATTTTCTTTATTGATGCACCTCCCTGAATACTGTCCAGAACTTTGTTAGCTCACATGCAATTCAAAACAAAACCCCACACAGAAAATAAAAAAACTATTTGTGGTGTTTATTCGGTAATAATAATAACAGTACAAAACACAAATACCGCATATGCCGTAACTTGGAGATACACTATATTATTTCAAGTTTACATGGGTACTCTTCGTCCCACAGTCCACATCAGTCCAAACATGACATCCGTTCCTTAGATTCAGAGGTGAAATACGTCAGTATACTTCACCTGTTCATCTACAGAATGATTTTAATTAAAATCTGCTTTATGGGGGTGCAACAAAAATTGGTAAGTAATTTTGATTTCAAAACCCAGATTTTACATTAAATGCCCATCTAACATAGATTTTTCTAAAGATGCCTCACTGTACCAATACTGATATTGCAAACAATGTAACTCATACGAACAGCTACAGTCTCCAAATTTATATGCTTATTTCACATCCTTTGTGTACAACTGCATAAAATTATCATGAATGAACATTACTTAACTAGAAATATACCTGGAAAAGTAAAACCCATGCATCAGGGTCTAAGCTGTGAAAAGTTAATGAAAACACCACCATGCACAAAATACACAGGTGTAGCCATGATAGTTAATGTGTATCTAACCCCTTCACACCTAACATCAGGTATATTTTGCCCACAGTGATGCTCAAAACACAAAATGTCAGATAGAGATGATGTCTTTAATGGCCTTCCTTATGCTACTCTCGCTTGAATCCTTATCTCTTGCACCTCACATCAGGCATTTAATTCTGGCACCAAAGGGATAATCCACTTACCTCTGAACCAACATGTCTTGATCTGGCAAATGCTGGGCTCCAACTAAATTTTCTATCTCCATAGGTAAACCAGTTTTAACTTCAACTGTCTTAGTAAGAGCCTTTCCTTGGTCAAGGCCTTTCAAAAGGACATTGTGATCTCTATACATATGGCAGATTCTTTTATGATAAAATGGATGTGTGTGATCACGTGGTACCGGTCTAGGTACAAGATGTTCCACTACTTCAACCCTGAAAAACCAAATAAAAGAAAATATAATATAATAAAAACAAAAACACCACCACCAGCAGTGGAAGCAGCAACAGCAGCAGCAAATATGCTGATAACGATGACAACGAAGATGACAATGGTGACAACACGAACAGCAACAATAACCACAGCCATAATAACAATAAAAGTAATTTGATTCAATATATTACAGGGTGTGCCAACACCAAGAAAAACCATTTAAAAACACTGACGCTCAAAGTACACAAAAGGAATAAATCTGTAACAATAAATTTGGAACAATGTCTCATCAGAACGCATGTTACATTTCCAGTTATTTTCAGTCATGTAGCAGGAGAAGTCATGTGGAGCTAATGTCTACGTTTGGCTTAGTGTTAATCTGTTCTAGTGTTCTAACAAAAACGGATTCTGTCAGTTTCCCCATAACCATATTTTCTTCTTTGTGGATTACTTTTGGCCAGAGCACGAGGATAATTTTAACTATTGTGCCCAACTAAGTGGCCGCTCCCCTATCTTTTACCTGAGGATGAAAATGGAGCCTAGCCCTGGAATTCTGTATTTAATTTTTTTTACTTCTAAACACTTTATGGTTCGCAATGTCCAAAAACTAAAAGGTGCTAAATGTGATATACTATCATCACAACCATACAGATCAGTAACAGCCGTGTTTATAATAGATGTTTAAAGTCTGAAGCATTAAAAATTACCCTAAATGAATACATGCATATTTTCTGCTTTTATGTTTTTATTGACACTAGGCCAATTTCTGTACAAGATCATAATGAATACTGGATTTAACTCAAAGCTCAAAGAAGGTCAAACTGTCACATTACTTACGGTACAAACTCACGCTTTTCTTCTATAATGTCAGTTGCATCACAAACTGGTATACCTCTGGCCTCCATTGCACTTTCTGCTCCCGTGACAATTGGAACTCGTTTCCTCTGAAGCCTCCAATGCCTCTTGAACATACGCCCAATATGCTGCTTACACAGTACTGTCGTTAACCTCATTTTATGGAAAATTTTACAATCTGCAAACAGGCAAATTTTACATTTACTACAGTCAAACCCAGAATTCTCATTTATTTCATGTTTCAGCCCCTGTACATAAACATTTTCTCCTGCTTACAGTACACAGGATCTGAACATTATGACAAAAGTCCAGCAACATAGTCTCAATCCACAGCACTAAAACCAATATTGCTGGTATCAGTTTTTGTTGTATTGCATTATCTCATCACAGTGCTCCAAGCTCTGACTTTCCAAACTGTCTCCATTATATTCTATAAGCATTCCTTGCATCACACTGACATTACATAGCCATCCAATGCAAGGTGACGACTGGGGGCAGTAGGTTCCTCCCAGACATTGGTTATACATATGACCCCACAAGTTTTACTAATACAGAATACTGCAATCTACATTTTCACTCCCATGAAAATGCCAGATATCATAAATTAACCTTGGTTTTAGTTGTACAGTAATATTTACGGGCATAATAGGGCATTAGCACCAGGCTATACACAGTTACTGCATAATATATTTTCAGGTCTCTGGTGCTCATGCTGCCTAACAATAGGGATTCCTGATGGTGTACCTCCCTGTGTAAATCATCAGTTTCATAATATTAACTTAGAACTGGGTCCATGATATTTATTTTGTTTACAGCCCACTATTGCAACTTTGGTCTCTCACCGTTCCATTTACGGTAACCAACAGCCATCATCCATTGGTAATAAAATTAATTTCTCCACATTCTGATGATCCCTTTTGAGTGTTACGGAACTCACTAACCAATGGCTTCAACTGGCACTGATTTTCTGTCAATCATACTATTCTAAAGCCACAATCAGCTTTGAAACAGTATGTTTCACCAAAAATTTTATTTCATAAATTTGTGACTGGGCTATATGTTCAGCAACCATGGAATAGCAGTTCAGTTCGTGGCAAGTTCAAAACATTTGTCCATATTGTCCATAAAAAATGGTAACACTGAGAGTTGTTAATCACTGGTAAGTGGAAGAATATAAAACTTCTTACACATTTCCCTTCAGGAGACTTTCCTTTGGGTGCCTGCTATTAATCTAATATTTTCTTCTGGATATAAAATACTTTCTTGGTGCCTTCTGAATTTCTTTATAATATTATGCCATGTGACATGAAGTAAGCAAAATAAAGCAATGCAAGGACATTACAAATGCTGCACTTCCACTCCCCATATGCCTTCATGGTTTGTACGGGGAAAAATTTCCTTACTCACAACACGACCCCGTCTCACGAGATTACAGAATAAACACAATGCCGCTTGGAATTACCAGGTAGGTGGATAGTTGTCCCTCTACACGCCATGCTGACAAACAGGACGAGTGGAGGTATTCTATTCATTCATAATCTCAACACGACACAGAAGTGAGTGGTCAGCCTCACGCCCAGGACGCATTACCCCCCGGGAAGCAACCCCCAAGAGCAACTGAATAGATAAATCAGTATTCCTGTTATAGCCCAACGATGCATTTCGTACGTACGGATTGCTTAATGGCACAGATCATCCAGTATAAGCTTAACGGCTCAAGGGACGCTAAGTCTCTGCCCTTAACCTTCTGATTAGTTGGTTGGTTCATTCGTTCGTCTGGTTATAGGTTAGTTCATGATACACATATGCAACTTTCATGCAGACACTACAAAACAAATGCATGCTATTTCATCTTCGGTTACATACTTTGTGAAACTGAACAAGAACGTCAATATATAACAGCTACAAAATACGACATCACATATACCGCATTACAAACTCACGCTCGGATTCGTATCAAATTATCGACTAACGTTGGTAACGGCCCTACTTTGTGATAACTCTTCGGTTTGAAACAGTTGGCAGCGCGCTAGTGGCCACAGAGCAAACGTGTCAGCATATACCCCCGTGTATCAGGGATTATACATACAAGATGTAGCCTTTGCACAATACGCATATCATCCATGGTTCACATATCTTCCTCACCGGGATCACAAGAACAGCAGCTCATCTCACAGGCAACTTCGTCCCTCGAAGAGTTCCTGTTGCTGATTTTATGGTAGATGCTAGCCTCCGTGATGACGAAAGCTCAACAGATCTCCTCTCTCTTACTGCTTCGACGAAGTAGTCAAATATGATAATAGTTGTCTTGTTAAGACCATTTTCCGCTGGTGTGGTAAAACTCACACTGTTTTGACTAATATGGGTGTCCAGCTGAACGCGGAAGGATTTTCTTGTGCAGATTTTGTGATATAAGCTAGCTTCCATACGTTAGAGAGCTCTGCAGAGTTACTTCCTTTTACTATCCCGACACAGTGGCGAAAGGCAATAATAGTCGTAATGTTAAGAAAGGATTCCGCTGGTGCAGTAGACACGCGACGTTTGAGTGACAGAAATATCTAGCTGAAAGCAATACCAGCTCATACAATTTACATTAACAATCTGATTTATGTAATATAACTTACCACATGTCAGAGTAGGTGGTGCAAATAGCCTCCACCAACCCTCAGACATTCCTGACACCAGGTGAACAAATTATTGAAAAGTCTTTGAAGTTCTTGTTCGGAAATCATCAATACTGCAAGCCTGATGTTTTCTTAAAGTTCGCCCCGTGTGTGTGTGTGTGTTGTTCTTGTATGTGTTTTCTTTCTTTCTTTCTTTCTTTCTTTCTTATTCTGACCTCATTCTACCTACTCATTGTAAGTGTAGAGGGTCATTCTTAAATTGGTTATGATGACGATAATAATAATAATAACAATAGTGATAATAATCATTAGATAGTTATTGTTGTACCTGATAACACTCAATGACACACAACATGCACACTCGGTAGGATTCCCCTGGACGAGGGATCGGCCCGTCGCAGAGACCTCTACCTGACAACTCCCAACACTCACAAGAGACAGACATCCACGCCCCAGTGGGATTCGAACTCGCAATCCCAGCAAGCGAGCGACCGCAGACCCACACCTTAGACCGCGCGACCACCGGGGACGGCATGTTTCAGTCTTCGCAGCATAAAATAGTCGAACGGCGTCAGATTGGCCAAATATGCAGTCCACAAACGACGACTAATTATTCGGCCCGCAGACATATTAGTAAGGCAGATGGAAGAATTCGTATTCCCTCTCTTTATAACTTACATTTTCAAAAAACCGGGTGAGAATTTGTCTAGTGTATCTTCCCAAATTTGTTGTGTCCGACAAGAAGGTTACTCTTGTCGCAGTACTGGCAAGCCATCCTCAACTTTAATGTTATGTAATGGCTCCTCGTGCATCAATCTAGGAATTCCACTGATCATGTTATTCTGCGGCCATTTAAACAAAACTGCGCCTCATCAGTAAAAGAAGGTGGCAAAGGACATTCTTCACCCCTGCACACTCTTCTGCAGAACAAGTTACAAAAGCATAGTTTCACAGCACAGTTTGCGTCCCAGAATTTTTGTACAGTCTTGTATAGTTTCAAATAGAGCAATTTTGTGGCTGTCTGCACAGTGACTTTGACACACACACTGGTTTCCGGCGAGAACCGTCTTAAAGATTTTCGTTGAGACTCTGCTAATCGCGCTGTCATACCACCTTACGTTTCTTCAGAAAGAACATGTAGCCTTTGCTGCCGTTTCTTAACTAACAAGAAACATGTTGCTCGAAATTTGTTCACCAGGCGATATATTGTTTATTTCGATGGAGTATGAGTATGAGTAAATGTGGGTCGAGCCCTCACGGTCCCGTTGCACGTAGGCCTTCACAGGCCCTTTGTGCCCCCTCATTAGATCCAAGTCACAAGCGCCCTGTCCTCCTAAAGAAGTTCCAGATGGCCCTTAGATTCAGATCTCTCACATTCTCAGGGTCCAAGAAAAAGGATCCCATATAGATATGTCTGAGTGCTGCCAAGGCTTCACACTCACACAGTACACGGGCTGAGGTTTCCTCTCCAGCCCCACAAGGGACAATCTACCAGCTCCATTACGTGGAGATTTCTTCTCAGGGTGTTATGCCCAGTAAGGAGGCCAATAACAACCCTGGACTGCGCTCTATTAACCCTTTAAAGACGAAACGTATCTGTTTTATATAAGGACTCAGTGCGTACCGCGCTGCAAACACTCTCCACTTCGGTTATAAAAACCAGTCTCTTAATGTTTTATAAGGCAAAAGTTGTTGTTTGTTCTGAGATCCGTACAAAACACATAAACGCAATGTGGGCACCACGTAGAATTTTTTAATGTTAAACCTGATGGTACGTAAAGTTACCGCTCGGCTTTAAAAGGTTAAAGGACATTAACGCGGTCCTGGCCGCAGTATTACGGACCGAGATCAACTCTCGAGCCTGTCTCATAGTGCCAACCAGTCCCCGCCATCGTACCAAGTGCTGTCTACTCATCCAGCACTGAACTGTTCTTCTTATGTATTGCCTTGAGACCTCCACAGCCGGATCTGGTCCCACAAAGTGGTGGGCACAGCCCTGATTTCGATGGAACCAAAACACTAGAAAACCGTCTTCTACATTTGCTGTGACATTATTATAGTAGTCCTTCCTTGTATATGTTTCCACAATAAAAAGCCTCTACATTATACTGTATTGCATATTTACGATCAAAACAACAATTAATGTCACAATAAATCCCCTGTGTTTTATTTCACTTAGGCTAATATTCATGAACCGTGAAAGAGTGGTCATGCCTGAGCGTATGAAAATCAGCTGTATGACACCACTGCAATTATGCAACAAACCGTACACGATACGATAAACGGGCCGGTCTGTGACACATGCTGTTCTAGATCAGATTGCCGCGTGTCTGGGTTCCGCTTTCAGCTGAATGCGGTGTAGACTCCAACTGGACTTTCTCCATCGTCCAAAATTCAGCATTTCGGATTCTGCCTCCGTCTGTCTCCTTAGAGAAAATGAGAAAAGTTATTACAATCCTCAACCATTTGGATTTTTTGTATAAGTACGGATGAATATTACCTTTACCTAAGACGCCCAACTCGGTACGTTTCCATCCGCTTTTTTACCTGAGGACGGACAGAGAACCAGTCGCCGAAACGTCGTGTTCTTAGACCATTGTCTGTAAGTCAAACAATCGTCAAAGTACACTAACAGTGTCACTGTAATATAGTTAAATAAGTCTATAATATTTTTAGGCATAAGCACAAGCATAGGCGTAAATTGGGGGATGCAAGGGGGGCAAATGTCCCTCCAATACTTTTTCTAAAAATATAAACCAAACCAATCTTCTCCCTCTTTCTAACTTCCTACGCCTTTGTAAATTAAATCTCCTAATACCCATAGCCGAGTTTTGCCCCCCCCCCCCCCCACGTTATTAGCCAAGTTACGCCTATGTGCAAAAGAAAAACATATGTGCGGTATGGCAACATCTCTTTTACGTTTATTTTTTAAAAACATTGTCCATCGCCTACACAGGGCTACATGCAGCATTCCTTGTAGAAAGTGCCTAGAAAAGAGACACACAGACAACTCACAACACCCAGTGCAACAAAATGTCCCATATCGTTCCCAAATATTTTATATTACAATATCACCTTGAACACTCCTACAAGTTGCGATCCGTTAGGGGAACATAACCATAGAATCAGACAGACAGACAGACAGACACTCCTCTCCTAATGACAGTGTCGTAAGAAACTGTAATAGTTCTAGCCTCAATGTCTCCAGAAGGAATGCGCGTACATCGCATTCTTAATAAGACTGTCTCGAGAAACACATCAACACTGCTTTCCTAGTAACAAACGTTCCGAGCAATCCGTGCAACGGCTCAGACGTCACCGATCTCGGAGCCCAGTAACTCAGCTATTGACAGCGTCGTTAAATACCACACACCTAACTGTCGTACAAGGCGACCAAAAATCGATAGCAGGTCGTCGTAACTTACGAATGCACTAATAGCCTGCCGAGTTGACACAAAATAACAAAGAGTTCAGTGCCATTGTGCTGGGCTATGCATGTACCACTGTCTTATTTATTTTGTCTGTACTTCGCTCCTAAGTTCAAGTTACAGAAGAACTTAACATGTATACACAGAAAGTTTGCAGCGTCTGTAGTTAATCAAACTGCTTTAGTCATCACTGACTGCAAAGATCGTCACCTCACTTATCCGAAGTTTTGTAGATCAGGACTGGGAAGGAACGCATTCAGCCAACTACCTTCGATTAGGATTTCGTTCTCAAAGCGATACAAAAACGGACGCACCCCGTGGACGACTTCAATTGATCTGTACACGTAAAGAGCGCGTGAATTTAGTGGTCATTAGTCTGAAAAACACATTTGTAAATTATCCGACTCAAATAACGGCCAGGAGTAAAATACTCTAAGGTTACCGTGTTTTTAATCGGTTACTGCTAAGCCAGGTATTTGGCAGGTACCCGGCTCAAAACCCGATCCGTGCACTGACTCTTGAAAAGTTTGCATTTTTTCGGCTGTTCTATGCGAATGGCGTAATAACTTAAAGGATGCTACAATCACTCCATCCTCATTAGCTTTTCAGTCCATACGCCAAAAGAAAGTTAGAAGACTACGCCTTAACTGCGCTATGTCTCTCTGTC
The DNA here is from genome assembly GCA_013340265.1 of Coptotermes formosanus. NCBI lineage: Eukaryota > Metazoa > Arthropoda > Insecta > Blattodea > Rhinotermitidae > Coptotermes > Coptotermes formosanus. The sequence goes on along the minus strand of BLKM01000841.1, from coordinate 601,803 downwards.
CTTCCAAACGTAACAACTCGAGAACAGCTGAAGGAATTTTCAGAACATTTCATGTAAGGCACTTTGACTAAACATTGACACATTCTAATTTTCGTTAAAATCGGGCAACGTGTTCTACGATTGTCTCTAGCTAACCTGCTTATCCGAGTTAAAAATATTCTGAACAAAAGCTGTACAGATAAATGTGACAAACATTTCATGTTATACATAATTTTTCATTATGCTCTGCAATGAGGCTGACCTAATTCAATATTTTTAGGACATTTCTCGTGGAAGCCCGGGATAGCTCAGTCAGCACAGTGACTAGGCTATGGGCAGTAGTACGTCAGAGGAATGGGGACTGGATTCCAGCAGGGGACGGAGATTCTTCCGTTTTCTGCAGCACTGAGCTAGGGGACATGTAGCACGCATTATAAAGACAAGAATTATATGAAAAATTCCAGTCGGAAAACTTGAAAAGAAGAGAGGCGTTGGGAGGCGAGGGTAATATTAAAGTTAACGTTAAAGAAATGACGAATTAATCGGCCAAGAGACAGGGGCCAATGATTGGCTGTTCCTAAGACGGCAATAACACTTCGGTTTCCATAAAAGAAGTGAAATATCTTGGCTAGCTGAGCAATCTTTCGGCTTTTGAAAAGGGTGTTACTCCGTGGAGTTGGTTCTTCAACAGTGAATTAAAATCTTGATGCTGTGATAGCCAGGTAAATTTACAGGTAAAATTGCCCCAGTGCTTAAATAAGCACCAGGTATAATGAACACGTATGAGCGAGCAGAGGCATAGCTTCACACATGCTTAACCTAGGTACTAGATGGCAGTACGTGCTCAGCGTTACGTCCGGCCTCCTTAAACCACAAGGTCGCTGTGTCCAGTCGGCCACTTCCATCCTGTAGGCAGAGTCATAATATCAACAACGCGGGTTGTTACTGTCGTATGCTTGTTTAGTTACGAGTTTAACAGCTGTTATATTTAGGAACAGCAAGTGATGCGCTACATTATCTTTAGCATTTCCTTCCTCTGAACAAGGAAATTTCGGAATGAAAACAGTTTACTCATGGACACCTAGTCCTGACCTCTTCTACCTACTCACAGTAGGTGTCGAGGTTGTTTATTTTCACTTGATCACACTCAGACACACACCACAGTCGGTAGGACTCGTCTGGACGAGGGATCGGTCCGTCGCAGAGACCTCTAACTGACAACACAAACGCTCACAAGAGACAAACATCCATGCCCCCGGTGGGATTCGAATCCGCGATCCCAGCAAGCGCTCGGCCGCAGACCTATGCCTTTGACCGCGCGGCCACTGGGATCGGCTACTCATGGACACACCTATGTTCACTTATTTGTTATGTTACATATCGTAAATAATCGTTTCTTAAAAAAAAAAGATTGTTACTCTACAAAACGTTTTCCCTGTACGACATATTATTGAAGCCACGCGATGATTTTAATGTTTACTGACTCTTCTTGTACACACTTTCTTAACGCAGGACTCAACACCGCAGAACGAGTAGTATTATCGGTCGTTCTGGAGCAACGATGTCGTCCGCTCTACGTCGAGCTCTATGACGATTAAAAGCGCCCTGTATAATACAGACTGTTAAAGCACACGTCATGAGCTGGTTCCGCTTTAAGTTGGATGCTGTATATACACCGTAGTGAGTAAAACTGAAAACGTTACCCTCCATCTCGTAGTAGGGTACGCAGCGGCGCAGTTAGTTGAGGCACTGCGCTACAAACCGGAAGGTCGCCGGTTGGGTTCCCAATGGTGTCATTGGGATTTTTCATTCCGGCAGCACTACGGCCCTGGGGTCAACTCAGTCTCTAACAGAAAGTAGAACCAAGGGTATCTCCTGCGGGGGGGGGGGGGGGGTGGTTGTGGTAAAGGCAGTCAGTGTTTAGGGCTGAAAACCTTGCCACCTTCATGTGCAAATTTTCTAAGAGCCTGTCCAGGCGTTTACCTGGATTGCTTTCCTTACCATCTCTTAGTAGTCTTACAGTAGATTTTCCCAGAAACAAAATTTATCTTACAGTAGATCTGTTTTTCTTCTGTGCTTTATATCAATCCCGCACGTCTGCTTGTGTCTCTGTTCACCGAAAAGCGGAACTGCGGATGAGGTGACAAAACCTATGATCTATCTTCCAAGCTTCTATACACTTCAACTTCTACTTCCAAAAACGTTAAAATAAATTCGAGATAATATCTCATCTCTTGTGTTCCGGCTTAGCCTATGTTATTACAATAGTACACACTTTAATTTCAAACACTTACAAATACAAGAAAAATTATTTACAATTCTAATTAATTCTTATTAATGGATTTGTGTTTTAGATGTGTTATAACAGGATCCTTGTTTATACGAATATTATCTAAGCTTCACAAATTTCATTCAAATCAGCATTCTCGCGCGTTATTAACAAGATGCAACACGATATCTTCGCTCTTTTCGTATGTTACGCAGCTAGGGTGCTAGTTACCGACGTTTCGGGAGAACCTGCCCTATCTTCAAAGGTCAAGCAGACTGCTAACTTCAAATCTACGCGGCGTAACATCCCAGAAGAGCGAAGATCTCATTTACACCGCGGCGGAAACTTCAAATAACGCAATACGAAACACGCATGCCTCAGACAAATCGATTTGACATAACTAGTTTACATGGGACCGATCCCAGTGGCCACGGGGTCTAACGAGTGGGTCTGCGGCCGTTCGCTTGCTGGTATTGTGGGTTCGAATCCCGCCGGGGACATGGGTGTCTTTCTCTTGTGAGTGTTGTGAGGTAGAGCTCTCTGCGGCGGGCTGATCACTCGTCCAGAGAAGCCCTACCGAATGTGGTGTGTCTAAGTGAGTATGATCGTGAAGCGTCGATAGTGAGAGGGAACTGGCCCAGTAAGGGCTGTTATGCCATTGGGAAAAAAAGCTTCCATGGAAAACGAGGACAAAACTATACCACCTTTGAGTCTTCAAAGTGCAACTATTAGGTAAATGATGGTGAACTGGTTTATACCATCTTCACTATTCGTTATATGTAGTGGGCCTGCTTCATGTTACAGAGCTGCCAAAGAACTACTTGTAGAATGCCATATAAGTAAAGGAGACGTTAAGCTTCTTCATAGCCCGACAGCGTAGTTCTTGTAGTAGTTATACAGTAGAAAAAGGCAACTTGTCAGTCTTCGTAGCTACAGCTTCTAATACTTTTATGCTTTTTTTGAGAAAAGTTATTACACGCCGAGTTTGCGTAATTTATACGCCATGAGCTTCATCCATGACCAATCCTACAACAGCATGAGGCACAGTCGCTATGCTTAAGTTACGCAACTCCTTGAGACTGGCGATTCCAGTACGTCCAGTCTGGCAGACTATTTTACTGTTGGGTATTTTTTTTTGCAATACGCCCACATGAAAGTGTTCAAAGCGCAATATTCATTGCTACTACATATATAGCCTGTGCTTCTGGGACAAGGACTTCAGTCCATAAGGTTGTGAAATGTTTACGAAAGTCGGTCATGTCCATTGATATATTCATACCTGACCAAGAGGCTGAAGCTGACAGAAATTTCCAACATTTTAAAGTGGACATATCTATATAATTACAACGGCAAAGTCTTTTGTTTTTTGAGAAGGTAATTGTTACCCAGCTGATTCCAGTGGCCGTGCGTTCTAAGACGTAGGTCTGCGGCCGCTTAATTGCTGGGATTGCTGCTGACGATCTCGCTGAGGGCATGGATGTGTGTGTCTGTTGTATGTTGTGCAGATAGCGGCCTCTGTCACGAGCTGATCACTGTTTCAGAGGAGTCGTGCACGGTGTGTGTCTGTGTGATCTAAAAACCTCAACAATGAGGCAGCCTAGGCCGGAGTTGGGCTGTTGCGTCACAGCCAAAGAAGATGTCACTCAGCTTGTCAAGAAATTCCCTGCATTTATGGAACCGGAAGGGTCATAACCATATTCAAATTAACCAGCCAGTGATCTCTACCCAGAGCCAGAGGAATACAGACCACAACCTAAAATCATATTTCTTTCAAAATCCAGTTTGACTATTATTCATCCATTTACGCGAATTTTCCCTTCTGGTTTTCTAATATTTACATGCATTTGTCAGTCTTGCATGACTGTTAAATACCTCGTTCACTCCATTATCCTTGATTTGATCGCTCTTATAACAATGTAAAGAAACAATTAAGCTCAGCAAAATTCAGTTGTTTTATACTTCAGTTACTTACTCCTTTTGAGTTCCAAATATTCTTCTCAGTACTCCGCTTAAGAGGGAACTCTTGCATGGAACTCACACCATACATGGATAAGATCCATAAAAGATCTAAGACAAAATATGGTGTTTTTACGCAAAGACAAACTACAGGATATCAACATAAAACTTTTTAAACTAAATTAATGAAACGCTGTAAAAATATTACTATTTTATTTTTTTAATGTATTATACTTTTAAAAAAATGTTTGTACCACCTTAATCACAAATTACGAAACCTATATATTGACACTAGCTGCACGAATGCTGTAACAGGCCTATAATAAGAATAACTTCTGTAATCTTTTATATATTATGACGTTTTAAGTTTTGGTGTAAAACGGCCTTAAGATTGCGTAAATGAAGCCGAAAAAAGTAGGAGCAATATAAGAATATGTTTTGATGTGTCAAATGTACATAATTTGGTGTTATTAATGAACAATTTAGTCAAAATACGCGGAATAATCAGTGCCAAAATATTTTGGTTTCATTTGCCAGGAGACATATTTGTTCCCTTTACGAATCTAACTAACAGTAAATATAAAATTTAACTGACATCATTTGAGAATAGGTCAAGTTGAACGTAAATGCCAGCAGTACAGCATCGCACGAGTCGAACCTCTGGAATGTAGATCACCTTGCAAGCACAGAAACAGAAGCTTGGTAACTCCAAACCGGACCGCAATAAAATATACTACTACAGTAGCGCAATAGAATAGACTGCGAAACTTACTACAATAGAACAGTAACGTGACAGATGATAATTCCTTGGCATTCTTATGGTAATGCAAATTCGATTTTTAGCCAGCTTCGTTAAAAAGTCTGGCTTCTCTGTGTGCGGACACATTCAAGGTAAACAAGAAAGTTCTTAATTGAGTTTCTAGCCGTTATTCGTACACTGCCCATAGACTTGAGAATCGGCGGAGGAGGTCTCCACTCAGAATTTTGGAATTAATCAAAATTTAAAATAGTACAAAATATTAACACCAGAAATTAAAAAGGCTTAAAATGTCCGTCTATCTTCAATACATAAACGATTAACAACTTCCTTACTAGAACACTCTTTACTTGGGTCATGCCGGTGTGTTGATTCAACTATATAAAAATAACAGAAACACAGCCTGACACACCACCGTATATATTTATATTGGCACGCTATACCATATATTCTAATATGCGTGCTAAGTTGCTACATGTTCCTTACTAGAGCCCTTGAAATATTCTTAAACACGGCTTAAACGTAAAATGTAGGCAAATTTTCTGGCTGGGGGTCCTTCGAAAAGGTCCTGGCGGCGCCCACACCTAGTCTCTTATTTGACAGATATCGAGAGTGGAAATAGTACGAGGATGTGTCTAGCCATTCATTCCCTCTCAATACCGACATCGAGGTTTCCGGGTACAAACACGGGAACCTTCCAAAAGGCAATGCTCTATCGCAAATATGGGAGAATTGGATAGAAAATTATTTAAACGTTTTTGTTTTTAAAAGGTCGTGCCATGGCTCAGGCGGTTAATAGCCCGTTTTTCACCATGGAGGCCCGGGTTCAATCCCAGATCAATCCACGTGTCTATGAGAAATCCTCCTCATATGCTAGACAAAGTAACATTGGGACTGGTGTTTCTCCGAGAACTTCATTTCTCTGCTGTCAGTATCATTCCACCAATGGTTCATATTCATCTTCATCTATCTTCATCTATTTGCTGCTCTTCCCAGACTGGCAAACGGGCGAAGGCTAGCAACCTAAAGAAGGAATACTTTTTTTTCGGAAATCGGTGATCATTTGATATAAAAGTGCTTTTTTATCTTTAAACGGTTAATTTATTCCTGATTTAGCTACTGATCTTCATCTAGTGCTGAGGTTAAGAATGACCGGACTTAAACTTCCACACCAACATATGCCTTCATAGCGTGCAAGCAAGCAATTCTATTACAGGCCTGGACAGGGTCTTAGGGTTCCAGGAGGTTGAGGTTCCCAGATTTCTAGACAATCGGCATATGGAAGTAGCAAGGTTGTCAGCCCTAAGCACCGCCCGCCTTAACCCCCCAGGAAATATTCCTGGTACTCATTTCTGTTAGAGGCTGAGTCGACCCCAGGGCCATAGTGCGACCGAAAGGATTATGTCAATTAAAAATTGCAATTACACCACCCAGGATCGAACCCGCGACCTTCCGGTTTCTGGCGCAGTGCCATCAACTGCACCACCGCGTGCTCCATAGCGTGTAAGCACAGGGACTTTATTTTTGGTTTATTAAAGAAAGCGTTCAACACTTCTGGCTGTGCTAAAGCGTATAATAAGGTAATTGGCTAGGCAATGGACGCAGAAAAATCTTTCATGGCCTAATTTGAGTGGCTATCATACCATGCTTGAAGGGATGGCCTAGATTCAAGCTCGCGACCTATCGAATAAGAAGAACCATCGATACCCATTCGACCGCTAATTTTGATTTCATGCAGCTGGAATAGTGTTGCTTAAGGAAAATAAGAATGAAGGTAAGTTTGATAAGCAGATTAATTACTCCGATGGCGTTTTTGAACTTAGAATTTTTGAGTGCTGTGCTGTGATCAATACATGTTTGTGGGCTGGAACACTTTTCTTCACCGAGAAAAATTTCAGGAAGTAATGCCTTTGGTCGCCTCCAGGCCGTCCTGCTTCTTCTACCACATTCAACCTCAAGGTTAGTATTGATGAGAAGTGTAAAGAAAAGACAAATGTTTCTTTTCATTGAAACCACTAGCCTGGTTACAAAATATGAATAAATTACATTTCCATTACGCTCTTCTATTTTTACACTACGATGAAATTACTGAATCAATTTTAATGTGTTCCATGTCCGTGCACTATATTATACAAAAAACATTAATCACCAACAAATGCACAAAGAGTTGTTTTCGTCAATTATAACACACTCCTACATGTTTCGACCCTGCTGGGTGTTGACTCAACAGAGTCAACAGCACATTCTCGCTCAACTGTATAGTGCAACCTAGTGTAACGACAACGGAAAGTTGCTCCCTGAAGATGACCCAGCAGGGTCGAAACATGTAGGAGTGTGTTATAATTGACGATAAAAACTCTTTGTGCATTTGTTGGTGATTAATGTTTTTTTGTATTGAATCAATGTTCGACGGTGTCAGAACACGTTTCGTGGTCCCACAACATTCCCTGAGTGTTCTATCGCAACATTTACAGGCAAAATGTTGAGCTGAAATGTCACTTGGGCATGCATGCATATGTGTCACCAGTCGACCCAGCAAACGAGTTTTAAAGTCCTAGCATTTCTCTATAACAGATTAATGCAAGGTTCCGACATCACTTTCACACACTCCTTTATCTGATTTATACATAGGTTGTACGTGCCTGCACATAATCTCTTCTGGTGTTAAGATATAAAAATAATTAGTGCAAGTGATTTCAGGTGAGAGGTCACTATGAGGCTTTTTTCCTACTGGCATAACAGCCCCTAGTGGGCCAAGGCCTCTTCATTATCGAGGCTTTACGATCACACTCAGACACGCCACACTCGGTAGGACTCCTCTGGACGAGTGATCAGCCCGACGCAGAGATCTCTACCTGACAAAACACAACGCTCACAAAAGACAGACTTCCATGCCTCCGATGGGATTCAAACCCACAATCCCAGCTGGTGAGTAGGCGAAGACCCACGCCTTAGACTGCGCGGCCACTGGGATTGGCCGCAGTTAGGTATATGCACCGTCAAAACCACTGGAGATCATAAATAACACAAATTTCTATAAACATGTATCAAGAATGGATGCGGATCTTACAACATATAAACTCCTATATTACAGACTGAGAAGAAGACGAAATATTGGAAGGCCCATTTATGCTCTTAGGAACCAGAACAGTCTAAACAGCCTAATCCGCGAAATTCCGGTCTGTGACGCAATGCAACCCATAATCATGTACATCGTGTTATAATTTCTGTCATGGCTCGACAGCCCTAGTAGGCCTAGGCCTCCTCTATGAGGTTCTTCCATCACATTCAGTTGGATACACCACATTCGGTAGGACTTCTCTGGACGAGTGATCGGCCAGTCGCAGAGACCTCTACTTGTCAACACACAATACTCGCAACAGACAGCGGGAATCGAAATTACAATCCCAGCAAGCGAAAGGCCGTAGACCCCAAACCTGAAACCGCGCGGCCACCGGGTTCGGCACATTCCTTCTTTAGGCTGCATTGTTTCTGAACACCGCAATTTAAATACTTCGTGACGTCGGTACTTAAAACTCTCATAATAGTCTATACTACTGACTCCAAAACGAAAGCGAAATCGCAGTATTGTCTTTTTTTTTTTGCGGCGCTACGGCCCAAATCGGGCCTAGGCCGCCTCTAGATTCCACACAATTAGACACACACACACACACAATTAGACACACACACACACCATTAAACACACACACACACTTAGACACACACACACACACAATTAGACACACACAATTAGACACACACACACACGGTAGGGCTGCTCTGAACGAGTTATCAGCTCATCGCAGAGGCCGCTACCGACGCAATAGACACGAGGCAGAACAGACGAACGTCCATGCCCTCAGCAGGCTTCGAGCCCACAATGCCAGTAACCAAGCGCCTGCAGGCCTTAGACCGCACGGCCACCGAGATTGGCATTTTTCCGTCTCAGTCTTAACAACCAATGGTCGTATAATGTAAATACTAGCTTATCCACAGTATTACATCGTTGTTCGAGCCCCAAAATCATAGTGCAAAATATATGTATCACCTGCTTTAATATTAGAAAACCCTTAACTTTGCCTGCAGAATGTACTTATAGGCTACCTATGATTCTCAGACTAAACCTGCAGAATGTATTTATTGGCTGCCTATGATTCTCGGATTAAACCTGCAGACTGTACTGATGGGCTACCTATGATTCTCAGATTAAACCTGCAGAATGTATTTATGGGCTACCTATGATTCCCAGATTAAACCTGCAGAATGTAATTATGGGTTACCTATGGTTCTCAGACTAAACGAGGTTTACGTCCCTAAATAGCACCAGTTAGTGCGCCATTAACGGCTGCAATAAAAACTCTGCGTGTTTTCTGAGAGGAGGTAGTGAATGTTCACATATTATTTAGATAGACAACATACTTAAAAGGGCTAACCTCATCCGATTAAAAGTCAGCCTTCTGCTTAATTAAGCACCGCTCCGTGATGATCCAAGCACGACACAAGGACGGCGTAGGGGACTGGACGTGTAGGCTTCATCCGTAGTCTCTGTCAGCATCACTCCCTCCGTCAGTTCGTATGTTTACCCAGAACACAATTCCGGATCTGCCGAATGAGTTTTCATGAAATTTTATATTTTGGTAAGGATAAAACGCTGAAGTTGTCTCTATACATGCCATGAATGCATATATTAAGTGGATGTATACCTCCACCCATTCTTAACTTCGGTACTAGATGAAGATGAGTGGTCAGCCTTACACCCCGGCCGCTTTACCTAGGGGGAAAGAATCCTCGTACCCATTGAGTAGGACGCTGGATGGGTCCCAGAGACAGGCTGTACTTTTGGAGAAGAGACAAATACCTTACCCCTACTGGGATTCGAACCCCTGCTGGTCAGCCCGTAGCCTAGTCACTGTGCTGATTAAGGATTCTTATTAAAAATACTGATACAGTCCAGTTGCGTTTAAATGTTTATAAAAGTAACGAAAAATTCACATGAAACCAGCACTCATCTCTAGACAATTCGTTAGGCATTTATGGCAACGACATTTTTTCGAAGACAAGCGTGAAAAAAACACACATTTTACGTAAAGCAGAAAATTTCCGGTCATCCTGCCTGTGTTTTTGTTTTTGTTTGCACTATGACTGACCTACCCTTCTGAGGTAAAGCTGGCCCAGACGGCTTTTGTGTTTCCGCACTGGAAATGTACAAAAGGCATATATAAGTGTGTACTCAATATACGGTTCCCATAACACTTTTAATTAAAACCGGGACTTTTCAAAAATCTCTATTAAAAATATGGGACATTTGAGAGGAACGGGGGGGGGGGGGGAGACATATTTTAAAAATCAGACTTTCCACAACGAGCTGCCACTCACACACGCAAGTGCTTTAAGACCACTACATAAGCCCTTTTGCAAATGTGCATTTACTGTATGTATTTTGATCAACACTAAACGGATTCAAAAATAAAGCCATGCATTTATAGAGCAATAACAAATGGTATTTAGAAGGCAGACTGTATAGAACATACAATCAATGGCACGTTATCTGTGGACAGTTCACAAAATTTGCTGTTTCTCACGTTTTACAAGCTATAATTTCATAATTGCCAACATTGCCACGCGAACGCAAGCAAATGTTTTATTGGTTACGACCAACAAACGTATGAAACTACAGATAACAAGAAATTGAACACGTTAACGATCGGTGTAGGATACAGCAAATTGCATTATTGCAGCGATGAGAATTAAAACTGTACCAAATCAAAAAGTGCGACATTTTGGCGTCCCGGAAAAAGTTCCGGGACCCCGGGACATTTCTTTTAAACAGGGACAGCCCCGGGAAAAAACGAGACGAATGGGAGCCTTCGGTGTTTTTAAAACACGCACACATATATATGCATATATATATATATATATACACACACACACACACACATACATTTTCCCCTTGTTAGAAAATCCTAAATTCTATTAACGTTTTCACAAAAGGCATACGAACCAAACCGAACACGATGTAGAAGTAAGGGAAACAACAATAAATTAATAAAAGGTAAAGGTAAAGATCCTGCGATTTATGAAGCACCATGTATGACGACGTATGTGGGAGTGAAAGTAGAGCTCCACACTTTCTTAACCTTCCGCACTAGAGGGAGGTGAATGTACAGCTTCAAGACGGGGCCGCTGTACACCAGGGAAAGACGCTGAATTGGACAAGAGACTGGGTGGACCACAAAGCCGGTCTGTTCGCCGTGATGCAGAAAAAATGTCTGTCCCTGCCACCAATAGACGCCCAGCTTCCTTGCTGTGTAGCGCGTAGCCTAGTCACTTACTATACTGAGTTATGTGCACCTAAATCTAACACCTAACAGGGATTATTTGTAGGGATGGACGTCGCACAATTATACGATAGGATTCATGAATTTTGCCCACGACTCCTGGTATAATGATGGCACTAAAATATTGAACGAAAGAAACCTACCTAACTATTGACCACAAAGGTCACGCCTCCGTCGTAAGAGATTTCACGTCTTCGAATTAACTTCCCACCGCAAGCTAATTATTTTATATGCTTTCCTTTCAAAAAAAAATGTATTTGTCCGTAAGGCAAACCTACTAAATCGGCAAATCTGCATCTGCAAAAATAGAGTGAATTGGAATAAACTGCTTGAAAATACTTCGTGTTGTAAAAATCTAGGAAAAGTGTACAATTAATAAATACCAACAATCCATATTTTAAAAAATTATCAATTGGGTTAGGCCTAAACTCTCCAGCAATCCGACGTCAGAAAAATGTTGATGCCACTGGCGCACCCAATGTGGGGGACGGGGGCTGTTGGGATGCAGCCCTCCCCCACAAAGCGGAATTTAAAAATCACAAATTTTGTAGACACGGTGATATCAACGCTTTACGTGATTTACGCTTCGGCCTAAATCAGCCACTGAAATCGGCGGACGACTGGTACATTGGAATATTGAAAAGTATAAACTTACGAATGCGTAGACTCCCCCCCCCCCCCCCCAGTTGGTTTTAATTTTCCGTGTAACCTAACTAGATGTCGGGTCGGAGATTTTGAAGTGGGATTCGAAGAGCATATATTTTTTATTCTTGTGTCGAAATTCCAGGTAGGCCCCTTATTTGGTCATTGTTCAGCGACTTTAAGCGAATTTACTAATTATATTTACAATTCAGAGAGCTGGCAAAATAAGAAGCAAATGGTTGTGACATGAAGGACCAGGGTTTAGTTTCCAGACAGACCCTACCTGGTACGGAGCCTTGCTGGTGCCTAGTGTTCGCATGACAGAGGTACGTCATAAATTTGCAGTCTTCGCCTATGATTAACCTTTTAAAGCCTAGCGGTAACTTTACATACGACCAGGTTTAACATTAAAAAATTCTACGTGGTGCCCACATTGCGTTTATGTGTTTTGTACGGATCTCAGAACAAACAGCAACTTTTGCCTTACAAACATTAAGAGACTGGTTTTTATAACCGAAGTGGAGAGTGTTTACAACGCGGTACGCACTGAGTCCTTATATAAAACAGATACGCTTCGTCTTTAAAGGGTTAAACCAGAAACATTTTAGTCTGTTTGAAAGCTTTCGGCTGTACAACCTTTTTGAATAACGTAGAGTGTTCATTGTTCAGTACGCTACGGATAAGTGGTGTTTTTGTCCACTGCCTGTGAGAATTTCAGGTACTATTCCAAACAGCTTCCAACGTTTTATAATACGAATCTTCCTGAGTGCAACGATGTCATATTGGAGGCGGAACTAAAAATGTGGCACAAACATTACAGCAATGAAAAAGTTCAAGAATTCCACCAAAAATTGCAACTGATGCCCTTGATCAGTGTCATAACAGTTTTATCCGAATATTTTCATCCTGCTAAAATATTCGCGACACTACCGATAACGACAAGCACCAGCGAGAGATCGTTTTCTACATCGTGGCGAACAATAACGCACCTGCGAAAAGCAGCTGGACGGGATCGACTTACTGGACTGACCCTTCTCAATATCCAGACGCAAACTGAAGTCCAAAACAAGTCTTAGAGGAACTTAAAAAACCGAGAAGAATAGACGTTGTAACTGAAATTAGGTGAGTCATGAAACATATATGCAGTTACAATGTTATGCTACAGTTATATTTATGATACGATTTTCGTAACACAGTTTTAAAAATAATACATATATGTATATAGCCTCAGGGTCAGCACCCTCCCCCCCAAAAGAAAATTCTGGGTGCGCCTATGGTAGATGTAGCTTGATTTGCAAACTAGAATTCAGTGTGTACAGAAAAGTATACACAACATTATAATTCACGGCAATTAAGCATAAACAACTGCGAAAATAAGAAAGCTTTATCTCCGTTTATTTCCTGACGCATGCTATGCTTCTGTACGGGCTGCAAACCGTCTCCTAAATTATTTTCACTACCCATGCAACCACCCACAGATCAACTACCGGTGCAACCGACTGGTCCACCCGCTCACACACAAATCTCGTACAGCAACGACAGCTGCTATCGGCAAGTTCCGGCTGTGGAATGCAGCGCAGTCCAATATGGCGGCTGACTCGGGAATGGATACGTGTCCATCCCCAGAAACACCAGATTCTAGGAAAAGACCCTTGGACAGCGAAGTTGAAAATGGAATGACAAAGAAATCACATTACGGAGGAGGTAACGAAACATTACTTTAACCGATTTAACTGTATTTACATGTATTTAAGCGAAACATAAGTGAACCTCGTACGACATTAGGCTTTCGATTTGAGGTGGCACTTGCGAGAAATTATGCGCAAACTAGGTTGTTTTTTCACGATTAAATTGTATTTTAACAACGAATTTCAACGTAGGATGAAAATTCATTTGTTTTTTGCGTTTTCTTATAGTATGACATTTTTCTGATGTGAATTTATCGGTCTTCGAATGTTGTGGTCGTGGGGTGACTTGCATTTCATTGTAATAACATTACGAATTTATTGTAGCAGTATATGTTGATGTGCTGTGTAGTGGTTCGTGAAACGCTGTTCATACGTATGTACTTACGTACATGCAGTGTCTGTGGTTATTTAAGCGTGTTACAAATGCTGCCGAGTACATGATTGTGACCTTGTACCGACGTAAAGTTAAATACCACATTAATTTTTAAAATATCACAGAGTTACAGTATACAGAATAATCGATAATTTTTCTGTTAATTGTGGTAGTTTTAAACACATTAAATATTTTGTGGAACCACGTGACAACATATTTTGTGTGTGACATGTTAGGAGCAACACTCTGTTTGGAATTGAATGTGTGTATCACCTGCTTGTATTTATTGAAATTCTTAGTGATTATTTTATGTGACCATCAGAGTAACAGCTTACTGCTATCGTAAATCCTGTGCAGTAAAACTACACTGAGGATGACATTTCAGATATATATCTTATTCATTGCTAATACAAATCGGGAGATGTCAAAAATTATAAGCTTCACAACTTCTGTTTTATATTTGTTACTGTTAAGTGCCATTAATAAACAAGGTTATGTAGGATGACATGTAGGATGCATAAGGAAATAACACAAATTTACGCTGGAGGGTACTGAGCAGAAACACTTGAGTCATTGGAAAACAAGATTTAATGTCCTTATGATTGGGTCAAGATGCAGACTTTTGTGTTAACCTATTCAGTCTTCGTCTCTTCTGAAACTGTCAACAGATAACCTTGTACCTTTGGGTTTGTTACTTATATGCATGTTTTGGATCGCTGCATTTGATTTCTTTCTGACAGACAATGAGGGGGTTTTCCTTTTTGATTTCACTGTAAATAACATTCTGGTTATGCCTTTGTTGTTGCATGTGCTTATTTCCTACTAATTCATGTAATCCAATCATAGAAGTGACTGTTATTGATTACTTTTGAACATGTTCTAAGCAGGAGATGGAACGTACCACTTCAAGATGCTGGTGCCAAGTGTTGCAGCAGGAGCTATCATAGGGAAAGGTGGTGATACAATAGCGCAGCTTCAGAAGGACACAGGGGCTCGTGTAAAAATGTCTAAAGCTAATGACTTTTATCCAGGTATTTTACATTTGGTGTAATGCACTACTGAATTTGGATGGGTGTGGGGTGTCTAAAACACAATTATCACAGGTAACATGCTGCATTTTGAAGTCTGATTTTACTTTGATAGGTACATCTGAGAGAGTTTGTCTGATAACAGGAAGTGTGGATGCTATAATGGCAGTTCTAACATTCATCATGGAGAAAATCAGAGAGAAACCAGACATGAATGCAAAACAAGCAATAGACTTTGACAATAAAACGTCAGCTGATCGAGACAAACAAGTAGGTTTGAAACATCTGTGTATACTTTGAATATGGATCCTCATACGCTGAATTTTTGGTGAATGGCACTAGTTATAAGTACCATGCTTATCATATGCATTATTAAAAGGTTGCAATATCTGGGATTTGATGTGAGGTAGACTGGCAGATAGGTGCAAGTTTTCATGGTGCTCACTATGAAGGGTACAGAGTTATGGGATGTAATGCCATGTAATTTGGTAGACAACTTATTTACCAGACTACATGGTGTCATATTCTAGACAGGGCTGTGGAGTCAGAGTCAGTAAAAATGCACTGACTCCAACTCTGACCTCGATATAAAATCTTGCATAGATACTAGCTACAACAACCATCAGACTTATACTTAAATATAGGATATAAGTCTAAAAAGGAGCGTGATAATTCACGTGGTGATGATGAAATGTCTTATGATACCATGTACCATTTTAGTAGGTTTACCATTATTAATATATATTGAGCTTTTGTGAAGGAGTTGGAGTCAGAGGTTTTGTGTATTGACTCAACAGCCCTGATTCTATAAGACAAGAATCTTCATAATGAGAGCTGTGATAACCAGGAACCTGCAGTTTTGTTCCTATTATATGTGTCATCAGTTAGTGAATTGTAGTGCACATTCTATTTACTGATTTTTTAAAACCTTTCTTCCTTAAAATGAAACCCTGATTCTGTTTTGTGCTGGAAATGAGAACTGTATAATAGTGTTGATCATTATATAGTCTCAGCTGTTCATAATCATACAACTGTTGTAACTGCATAAATTTTAATGGACAAAATTTCTACCACAAACTTCTGTAGGCATCATAATAAATGTGGCTTATTGTTTCAGAGCAATACTGTGCTGTTTTAGTGAATATATTAACAGACTGAATCTTGGTATGATATTTACAGCGGCATGTTAATCAGATACAGAGATGTTGAGAATAAGAGAGCTTATAAAAAAAAAGTGGCCTCTTGTGCAGGTTAAAATTCTGGTCCCTAACAGCACAGCAGGGATGATTATTGGAAAGGGTGGCAACTTCATAAAGCAAATGAAGGAGGAGAGTGGCTCATACATTCAGATCTCACAAAAGGCCAAAGACCAGACTCTTCATGAGAGATGCATCACTGTTATTGGTAAGTAGTTTTATGGATCTGTCTTATGGTAAATGATGTTCATGAATTTTGTATCTGATGAAGCACACACATACGCTAGATTACAGGACTGGAAATGAGACTGAAGAGTTCACTGAAAACAAGACAGTGCGAGTTGTTGAAACACTTTACAGCATATGTGGGGTGGGTAATTTTGCTATTTGTTGGGGATTCAAGCGTGGGTCTGGCTGTCTGCACCCTGTTATTTCGAAATACCCCATTTTACATGAAGCTTCAGTTCCTGTGGTCAGAGGTGTAGGATCGATTGGCTACAATTGTGAAGACTTCAACATAACAACTCCTTTGTAGGCGTGCACATAGCAAGGCTGTGGAGTCAGAGTTGGAAGGAATTTTGGTGGAGCTGGAGTCGGTAAAAATGTACCGACTCCGAGTCTGACCTCAATATAAAATCTTAAATAGATACTAGCTACAATAACCATTATACTTATACTTAAATGTAGGTTGTAAGTCTAAAAAGTAGCCTGATGATTCATGTGCTGGTGATGAAAAGTCTTGTGATACCATTTACCATTTTAGTAGGTTTACCATTATTAATACATATTGATCTTTTATGAAGGAGTTGGAGTCAGGGATTTAAAAATTGAGGAGTCAGAGCGAGAGGTTTTGTGTACTGACTCCACAGCCCTGGTACGTAGTGCAGGTTGTATGTTGGCGATACCCAGGTACTGCGTTTCCTTACGCATGATGTTTGTGGCAGCTACCACCTTCCCTACTCTGCTCCAGTATCAAGACTGCAGCAATACCACGTATGACATCTGTCTTAGAATTAATTATATTTTCCAACATCAAACGGGTTTCAGAACAGTATTACACGCACTTGAAGGTGGAGGCTTTCAGCCATGTAACACAGACTTCTTTCTTCAACTCCCATGTAAAAAAGCTGAATTTACAGAAGGCATGAAGAAAGTTTGTCTCAAGACTGGAAAAATGTTTTCACTAAAAACCTTAGTTATTAGTCAAGAAAATAGAGGCCACATTCAAGTATCCCTGGCATATCATGATGGAATCTCTTATGACACTTAAATACTTTTACAAGGTTTGGATGGGGCTGCCCATTACACTTTCAACGTTCAAACTGAAAAAAATATTCCAAAGATCCAGATGTATTAATCCATCCAGAAGTGCTAGCTGTGTCTCACAAAAATTGTAGGTAAAGTGCATAGCACAAGAAAAAACAGCAGTACTTACCAGTAAGATGCAATCATATGTTGTGTGTTCATTGTGAACTTTCTAATCAGTTGTACATTGAGGGTAGGCTTCATGTGTTATAGATTTTCCTGTGAACAGTTAAAATGGTATGAATGTAGAATCAGGTAAGTTTCCAGCATAGATCAAGAACTGAATATGTATAGACCAAAATTAAATATTGCACTCTTACACATAATGAGATACACTTTATGTATACACATATACATTAAAATAAAACACTTTGTGGGATTACACACTCATGTACTGTTGTAAATTGCAACATGACCTTAGGATCATATGTGGATGGTTTTTGCAGAATGTCTTGTTTTAAACATCTTTGGTAATCTTGTATCTCATAATGAATGTTGCTGTTGCAGGTGAAATTGAATGCAATAAGACAGCTTGCCTCATGATTCTGTCTAAGGTGGTAGAAGATCCACAGAGTGGGAGTTGTTTGAATGTTAGTTATGCTGATGTGTCTGGTCCAGTTGCTAATTACAATCCCACTGGATCTCCGTATGCCAATCACACCAGTCAGCATTCACCAGTACAAACTGGAAACTTCAATTCATCCCCAAGTATGAGCTCATCTATCACTGCAGGTAAGTTGGAACATGAAGGAATATTCAGAACTTATGAAGAGGATCCATCATTCATATTTACCATCCCTGTGCATTCTGGAGGCTTGTGGTTGTCTGGAAGGTCAGGTTTTCCATAGCTCTTCGAGACCAGTACACAGGGCTTCCATCTTCCTGACCCTTTGTCATGTTTCCTTATCAACACAGTCTTAATAACTTCAGGGCAGTAAGTGTCGTATGATGAGTTAGCATTAGAATTTTATCATAACATGCATAAATTGTTCTTGTTTACCATTGTCATCCATGTCAGAATCAATCCTTCAGCCTCCTGCATGTGAACTTACAGTCTGTGAAGTCTTGTAATATATATCATCTATAGCACAGCTGACTCATTACTGACTGATAGTCAATTGATAACTACATGTTTTGGCTCTTGTGGGCTATCATCAGGTTAACCAAGGTGGTTATAGAGCACAGTTGATACTTTGGTCCATGTCAAAGAACCTCGTGTGCCATAAGCTGTGCTGTGATGAATATTCAAGGGGTGGAAAAACTGCTGTGACTGAACAGCCACTGGAGAATAATTTCATTTCTCCTTAATGCTGTGGCTGAATTTCAGTAACAGCTTGTAACCCTGACATCACACATTACATATACATGCCCATAACAGAGGACTGACAGCCATCATCAGCTAGTTAAGTGATGGCACCTATTTCATCTCTACACTGTGTCCCATCTTACACTTGTACTAGGGGCGGCTGATAAGTAATGCACGCAGTGAAATATTTTGCCAATGGAGCAAAGCAGCGATGTGCGCCCAGTGTGTCCTTGTAGCCACAACCCCCCTCCACAGCGGTGCCAAGTTTGATTCCTTTCTCTACACCGGTTCTAAAACAGTGCGTGTTAACATGGAGACGTGTTATGATGATATGTCAACGAGACTGAAGCAACGTGCGGTGATTGAATTTTTAAGTGCTGAAAATGTGACGCCAACTGAAATTCATCGCCGTTTACAGGCTGTGTATGGTGAAAACACTGTTAACAGAACTACAGTAAATTGTTGGGCCATTAAATTTTGTGAATGTGAACCTGGTCGTGCCAATATTGTTGACCAACCTCGCTGGTTTCCATGACAGATGACAAGCATCAAAAACAGGTTGATGAACTGATCAAGCATGACCGCCGTATCACCCAGAAGCAGATAGCAGGTAGGCTAGGAATGTCTAAAGAAAGAGTGGGCTATATCATTGGTTTACTTGGCTACACAAAAGTCTGTTCTCGATGGGTGCCACGCATGTTGACGCCAGAAAACAAACAAAAAAGTGTTGAAAGTTGTGAAGAACTTTTGAAGCGCTATCACGAAGAGGGAGATCAATTTCTTTTGAATATTGTTACAGGGGATGAGTCATGGATTCATCATTTTGACCCTGAAGAAAAACGACAGAGCATGCAATACAGGCACGCTTCATCTCCTCGCCCAAAAAAATTCAAAACAGTGACGTCTGCCAGCAAGATTCTTTTGACTGTGTTTTGGGACTCACAAAGAGTTTACCTGACAGAATTTTTGGAAGCTGGGAATACTGTCAATTCAGCTCGGTACATTGAAACAATAAAAAACCTACGGCGGAGGGTGTGTCGAGTTAGGCAGTCAACATCACCGATTTTGTTGCTGCATGACAATGCAAGACCGCACACTGCTCGAACAACGCTTGATGCTCTGGAGACGCTGAAGTTTGAGGTTCTCTGCCATCCGCCCTACAGCCCTGACTTGGCTCCAAGCGATTTCCATTTCTTTCCTCACCTCAAGAGGGATCTCAAGGGGACTCATTTCACCTCATGACGAAGTGAAGCAAGCTGTGATGTCGTGGATCAGACAAAGAACCCCTGAATTCTTCACTGACAGCATGCGTAAACTTGTTTTACGTTGGGAAAAATGTATTGAGCGACAAGGCGACTATGTCGAAAAATAAGTATGCCAATTTGTAGCTAAAATATTGTACTTTACTTCCTTTTTTCGTTTGTTTAAATACATGGTTTCTTTTTCTAGATATTCCACTGTGTGCATTACTTATCAGCCAACCTACGTACATTTTGCCACCTCTCTTTTTAAGTAATATCATATACCTGTTGCTTCCAGTTGGTGGGCTGCTGCTCAATGGAGGTCCTGCAAGCCTGAATTTGAGCTTGAACCTTGGTAACCCATCAGCTGGGCCAGCAAGTGCCTCTGTCACTGCACAACTCTTGGAGCACATAAAGGTTATGTTGAGGACCAGTGGGTATTCAGATCAGGCAACTACTGACATCACATCCGCCTTGGGTACTCTCGCACAGTACGGAATTCTTGGAATGGGACTTGGACTGACTGGAACAGGAGTGTCATTAAGCAATTCCAACAACCACTCCCTTGTGGCAGGTAGCAACTTTCTAGGTGTTAGTCCCATGGATTCTACGCCTTCTCAAACAGCAAATGGGGTTGGAAATAATGGTGGCGTGTTTGGTCCAATTGGCACAGTGTCTTCAATCAGTTCGTCTACTTCAACATCTCGTGGAGGTACAATTGACCGGTTTAATGAGGGTGGTGCATCCAGTGGTCCATTTGATCCTTTCAGACATCAGCCAAGTCCTACTAACCTTGGCTCACCCATTTCTCTGAACAATAACTCTTTTGGCCTAGGTACTGGTCAGCCCATCTGTAAAAGTCCCTCTCCTTCAGACCTGAAAGGTGATCAAAAAAAATTAGATCTTGAAATTGCAGAAAATATTGTTGGTGCTATTCTTGGTCCTGGCGGTAGATCTCTTGTAGAAATTCAGCATCTTAGTGGAGCTAATATTCAAATATCAAAGAAAGGTACATTTGCTCCAGGTACTCGCAACCGTATTGTTTCTATAGCAGGCTCTCCCAATGCAATTAGTACTGCACAGTATCTGATTGAGCAGAGGATCAGTGAGGAAGAAGCTAAACGAGCCAGACAAAACGCTCTGGGAATCCTCCAGTAAAATAGTAATTAACACCACATGTGCATTTACTTAACACTTCACCTGTTGACACTTGTTTTTTAATAGTTCTTGTTCATCTCATCCGAATTCTGTTGGCACTATTGACTTGGCATTAAAAGTGAATCATCACTCTCTCCCTGTACCGTGGAAGACAAATAATGTCACCCAGTGGTGGGATGAATTTTTCTTTTGAGTTACCCATTAACAGTTGCCTTTGTGGGCCAATCATACATTCTGAACATTATATCATTGTTTCCAGATAGTAATATTTTCTGTTATACTGCAGCAAACATCATGACATACCTAAATGTTGTTACCAGAAAGACTTGACATCATATATTGTAAATATTTCTGACTCAGCAGAAATGAGATCATCACATTTCTATAGAACCTGCATTGGTCGAATACTTGTATGCTTCAATACATACATACATACATACATACATACACAGTTATATTTTTGTGGAGTTTATTTGATAAATCACTGAATGTGTAATTTCTTTAACGATCTGTCTGAATGTTATTAATAGTGTTGAAGACTTACATGAATTGGAGGTTCTGATATTGTCAGAACTGCGTTGTCTTACATGTACTTGGCTGTTATATAAATATATATATATATAAGGACTGTATTTAATTGTATTTGGACTATAGTTTTTAATTTTGATTAGTGATCTTAAAAGATTCCATGCGTGGTTTATATGAAGACTTGTGACGGTATAGGAATAAGCTTAAGTTTATCTTTAACAATAAATTTTTGTGGAGATTTTCATTATATAACTTAACAGTCCAAAGAAAGCTGCCTTTTACCTGTAGTACATAAACTAATCTTTGTTCTGTGATAATAACAGCCTGTTCAATGTTAGGTGTAAATTCTTGTCCCTTTACCCCACTGTGTAATTTGTTGGTTGTTGCATGGTTTTTGTGCTACTAGTCTTTCATAACAATCTCTTGAGTGGTCATGTTTATACCTAGAGGGCTGGGTTTCTTTCTGTCCTTTGTGCAGTCTACTAGATAAGTTATAAAATTTCAAGTCCATAATTATGGTGATGGGAAGCAAGTATGTCTTGCTTCTGTGTCGGAAAAATGGCGTCCATTTAGCATTTCTGAAAGCAGATTTTCGTCATATTTGTGTATATAAATAACATTCATTGGTGAAATGTGATATTGTTACATAGAAGCATTCTCATTATCAAGTTACCATGTACACATGTTTATTTTTTTTGCGTTTGTAATCATATATTATTGTACTATATATGTATATTATTTGTGGCATGACTACAAATATGTTGAGGGTGAAGGGTATGGCCAAGGATTGCTGTGTATAGAGGGAAGTTATTGCCTATAAAATGTTTTCAGAGTTACAATAATTGATTTTTAATTGTATTGTCAAAGCATTTGCTAAGAAGTGAAGTTTGAATGTCAATACATTGATATATGTTATTCTTTGTCATTGTGACGTGTCAGACTGCAACAACAAAGTAAAGTTATATACAGATTTGATGTTTGTAATGAAACAATAGTATGTTCCTGTAAGTTTGTACAGTGCAGTTATTATGAAGAGAAATTCCTGTGTGCCTGTGCATGTAGGTACATCTCAATTTGACACACTGTGTTAGGTTCCACTGTCTGTGTTTTCATGTTGTCCAGAAGTGGCAATGTGATTGTGTAAATGTTGATATTCAAGCCAACTCAAATTGAGTTAAAAATTGTTTGTATTTAGAACATAGTACAGAGATTTGTTCATTATCAATTGCCATTAAAATCATTAAAGTTGTATTCCTAAAATAATTTTGAGTCGTCAGTGCCATATATGTAGAACAGGTGTCACTGAGGGTTGTTGAGCCTAATCACTAAACTGGGGAAAAATCCCTGATGGCAGCCTTATTATAATGTTCCAGTGTATGCAAACGACTGAGACATACATGCATAGAGATATGTCACTCACACCGATGTAACTGTGGTACTAGCTGAGTTTACAGATATTACTTAACAGTGGTGCTGTCATATCTGACCAGCACCAAAGAAAGTTTTAATTTTCCTGCTTCAATTGTGGTTTACACTGTTATTTTTTTTAATGTTGTCATATGTCATATATATCTAGATATAGAGCCTATATATTTTTTATGTCTTTCTGCTCTTCCACTAAGCCAAAATGAGAACTGAAATCCTGTATCTTCAAAATACAACAGGGCATTTAAAATTACACTCCTCGTATGAAAATGAATTCTAAACCAGAATAAAAGGTTTACAGTGGGCGAGCAAGTAAGACAAAAGCTACTGAACGATTTCAGTCAAAATGTAAATCATGATTCATTCTCAATAAATCCATGGCATAATGAACTGCACATTTCATTAAGCACAACATAACAATTCCTCTCAAAGAGTGATACTTATTATGACATGTTTAGCTAAAGAAAATTCATCTAAATGACATTTGTTCACAATTATCAAGACACACACATTCTTAAAATTAAAAACCAAATGAGAATAAAAGTCCTAGCAAAATAAACATTCTAAAAATATATGTCTAGCTACTACACAGTATTTAACATTTTACTGACCCTACTGTAGCTCAATCTAATATCTAGGCCATGATAACTCGACTTGTGTACCTGTACACATCAACGTATAGATGATATTTCATGAATGAAACAAAAGTAGCCTGCACAGAAATATTAACGATAAAATACAAATAATTTGAGCATATTCAAAATCAAAAGCAGTACCTACTGTCATGGAACACTGACTATGGTATAACTTATATGACTGATACACAAAATTCATAAAACAGACATCTGAAATGCATGAAACTGTCAACAGCAAAGAGGCTTTCGCAACAAATCTCATCCCAAGCATACTGTTACCACTAATAAAAAAATAAATGACCATCTTCTGTTTGCTAAATGTCAATGTCAGGTGCAAACAAATTGCAACAATAAAAGAATTACCACATAATTTTGCAATGGAATATACATATATATACACACACACACACACAAAACACACACACACACACACACTGCGCACATGTTTAATGAATGGCCTTCTTAGAATATGATTACATGAACACTGCTTGCAGGAAAGCTTTTAACCTTAATTTATGGAAGCAGTGATTTGGTACCGTCCATGCAATGTTCTGACTTGCTCATTGGCACATAAAAGGAATGTCTTTCAGAATGAAATTTGTCTCAAGTAACTTGATCCCTGTAAG
This sequence comes from Coptotermes formosanus, assembly GCA_013340265.1. NCBI lineage: Eukaryota > Metazoa > Arthropoda > Insecta > Blattodea > Rhinotermitidae > Coptotermes > Coptotermes formosanus. The sequence continues at coordinate 577,353 of BLKM01000841.1, read as the reverse complement.
AGATATTCCCTTGGAGAGGAAGGTTCATTCATTCCATAAATACTTGTCAGGGCTGCCACTGAATTCAGCATAAATCTTAAGACACAAGCATTTGTAAATGCAATAACAAAACCATCACTTCCACTGCAATTCAAAACCTGTAACACCACAAAGAATCACGAGCTTTTCAATTTAATTCCTACACATGTATCTTCAAGACCCTGTCAGATTATTTAATCTGTACTATAACTGTACCATACTTTAAACAGACCTTACTTTGACTATGAAAAGTTAAAACATAAATCTATAAAGACTGGCTCAAAAATAATGTATAAATGTCACTTTGTAAGTGATAAAGAAAAGCATTCCTTACAGGGCAAACAGTATAAATACTCTGACAGTCAAAACACCTCTGGTGAAACTGATGATTGTTCCTCAGGTAAAGAGTCTATGGTATTTATATTTCTAGATAATTTATAAATGTATTTAGTATTTAATTGTTTGACTATTATATTTGTTGTAGCTAGGAATTTCTCAGTTTATATCTGGCCAAACTTTCAGGGAACAAAGATGAGTTATCTTATTAGGCAAGATTGTTGTGTATGTATGTCAAATGTGTAAGGCTACATAAAACATTACATCATTTTTTATGGAGTTTATAATGTTTCTTGCTTTTGTAAGTGCTAATAAAAATTGGATTTTTTAAGGACTGTTGTTATGTTGTCCACAGCAAGTCCATGTTGTCCATTCTGAAAGCCACCTATTTGTCAGAACTTTAGTATCCTGAAATTTCACAACAAACAGCACATTCGGGTCCAGTTCATTTTCAGTATTTAGTTATTTATTTACAAATTATTTAACGATGCTGTCATGAGCTCAGATAACCTATCAGTATTGACAGCTGTTTTTCCCCAAAGGGCCTGTCTGCACATGCTCCGGATGCACTGCAGCCTTAGGCTTATTGTGCAGATTGAGAGCTGTTCTTCATGCACTACATATTGTCAATTTATTTATAACTTATGTAATGATGCCATCAAAGACACTGATAAATTATCAGTACTGAGAGTTCTAACATCATGTAGTACATATCTTTGAATGCTGACACTTGGAACAATCTGATCTAGGGATCTGAAAATATTTCACACAATTGTGTTGTAATGGGCTTTGCATCTTACATCCTAAGTGTCTGATTGTGTTTGTTTTCTGAAGGAAATCACATGGGAGGGCATGGACTGGATTTATCTAACTCAGGAAAGGGACAAGTGGCAGCCTCTAGTAAACAAGGTAGTGAGCCTTTGGATTCCATAAAAAGTAGGGAATTTCTTGACAGCACAGAACCTATCAGACTGTCAAGAATGACTGCTGAATGGAGTTGGTTTCAATCAGAAATTACCAATATACCCGTCTACCTTTGTAATATGAGAAAACAAGTGTTGTCTGTGGGAGTAATGCATCTCCCTTTTCATATCAAACTGTGTTATGATTTGTCCTAATCTTCCACATGCTGAAAAGTGTAGTTCAGGTCATAATCAATGTTCAGATAAATAATAATGTATATAGGAAATATGCAGACTTAAGTGTTCGTTTTGTTTTGCTGCAATTAGAGCAAATGTTTGGAAAATACAGCAGTTTACTTTAAACATACTGCCATAAGCAGCAGGTCACCGTTGCATGTACCTTGCACAGAATCAGCCTGACTTGCGTACACATCATGATGTCATAAAACATGCCGCGAGTGGCTTTATCTCAGTCAAAGTTACTTGATCATTTCCACTGCTTTAAACACAAAACATGGTTTTTGGAGGTTGGAAATTTTCTTGTTTATTTCTGACTCCAGCAACTGAATTGTTTTGGTGATTTATTAGTTCTGAGAATGACAGAATTAAATCTGATGGGCACTCCCTTTCTTGTGTAGTGATTTACAACCAAACCAATGACACTGATCAGCTTTAAAAACTCTTACCACCACTTAAAACAATTAAAACAAAAGAAACTGTGGCACAGACTGCATAACATGTGCAAGGTTATAGCACTGCTGCGTTGGTCCCACTTATCACCACAGTCAAGAGCGGGCACTGGTATCTTGCAAGCTACGTAATGCAACACAATTTTGAAATATGTTTTAATTATGTTTCATCATGTTTTAAGCCATCCGTGTCATGAATGGGTCATTTTGAGGAAAATTACAAGGACAAATGCCAAATACATCATGTTTCAGTCCAACTTAATATACACGAAACAAATACTAGCATTTTTGTTCATTACTTGGAATGTGACTTCACAATTATGAACTTATTGTATAACTACAATACCTATTTCTTCTGATGAAATATACATTTTGTGAAATCTACACCACCACATAAGATAGCCATATTAAAGAAACTACAGTGTAAAACCTACATAGTGGCAGCCCCGGATTTTATTTTGTCTGTCCTCCTGACAACACTGCTACAATGTGATTTCATCTCAGGGTTGTTGTTTAATGTAAGATCCAGTCTCACACCAATATTTTGATATTATAAGTTCTCTTTTTTGAAATCTCCCTCATGCAAACTCTCCTGTCAAAACAATCTATGCCCTACACTTTTAGATTGAAACATAATTCAATTAGTATTTAGCTAAACTAGGTCAAATGTTTATTCAACAGAATAAGAACTTCTTGAATTCATCTTACAATATGAAATAACACTGTTAAAAATGTCAATAGCATATTTCAACAATTGGTGTCTTTATAAAATTATCAAAATCAAACAGCAACCCTGCACCTCTCTAGTAATTTCAGTACCACATGCAGAATTACAAGTACCTAATGCAAATGGAATTAGCAGTATTTTGAACTGCAGAGTGGTGTTATGTCATGGTTTACAAAAGAGGGAAATGTTTTATTTTGTACTTTTGGACAGTCACTTGTTTAGTATTATACCACATACTACTCTGAAACAATCTAACACATACCTTGGGCACTATGCAATGTTGATAACATTCTTACCTTCCTAAAAATGATACTGAACAAGTACTAGATGGCAAGGATTCTCAAACCAGTGTTCACAACTTCAACATGAGATTCAAACATCACATACCTACTTTTGAATATCCAATACTGAACAGACAATTTCATTCTTTAGTCACAATAGATTATGGGAGAATGTCTGAATACAACAAAAGCATCATTTCCCTTTCAAAACATGAAGTCCAGGTAAAATTTACAGAAAATAAACATTATCCATGCTGAAATGGATATAATGAGACTAATCATAGGACAAATCTCGTCATGAAAGAGTTGTGAGACTCCACAAGCTTGAGAAACCTCGCTGTATGGAAGTCCACTGAACAACGTTCTCACGTATTTGTTAGATGTCAAGCCCCTTATTTTGTGGCTTCAGGAGGGCAATCTGGTTGATTAGACGGATGAGCTGCACGGAATGCTGGGTGGTTTTCAAGTTCACGATCAATCCGCAAGATGATGGGAAATGGTCGCAAGTCCACATGGAACCTATGCAGCAATAATCACATAAGGCTTCATACACAAAGGTTTATAACACATCAATCCAAGAGTATATGCGTGTCTTACCTTCGAGCATTGAACACTTGTGGAATGAGGCAGCAGTCAGCAATTGATATTTCATCACCAACACAGTATTTGCCAGCACACGCAGACAACAGCTTTTCAACCGCTGGATAGAGAATACACATTTATCAATGTTCCAAGTTAACACTGACTCCTGTAACTTTAGCTTGGCAAGATTACAATAAAACCACTTTTGAATGCCCAAGAACTGGGGGCCATATGATGCACCTGTCTTATTCATATATCTATAAGATAACCTACCTCGGAAACCTCTGTTGATCCAGTGTTGTGCCCATTCCTTTTTCTTCTCTTCACCCACATATATAAGAACAATAAGGTTCTGCAGAGGCTGAATTCCAGATGCAATCACTTCACAAATCTCTCGTACCTGAAGAAATGCAAAACTGAGTAGACTGATACTATCAGATTACAACACAATTAAGCTCTCATAGCAGCATGGGAGGCTGTATTTATTCATGTAATTTTCTAAAAAGAACATCCTGGCTGTGAACCACCTGTGGAACCAATCAGCTGCCATATTCGGTCACTCAAAGGTTCTGTCTTTCTTGTTTCTGTCTGCCTCAATATTACACTACACTAAATCACTTAAGACAACCACAAAAACAGCTTATTCTAATTGAAATATCAATGGATGGTAATCCACAGTAGTGAGTCCTTGACTTATGACAGTGACATGTACCTTGGCTCTCTTGTGAACATCTTGTGGCATGAGAGGTCTGGAAGGCCTAGTTTCTTCAAGGTAATGCATAATATTGAGCTGAAAAATACATATAATGCTGAAGTTAATCGAGAAGTTTGTTAATCTAGAGAAAACAATAACTAAATACAGAGTAGGTATAAAAATACAGCAGCATGAAAAATCAGCACTGGCACTTACAAAGTTAACTGCAAATTGATCAATTACAGATACATCATAAAATAGTCTTTAAATGTTTGTATATGTCACTTCAGTTATTAAAATGAAGAAACAGCAGAAAGCCATATAAGGGACAGCCTGCTGCATTACTGACTGTCTGCACCACAAACAGATATATCATCAGTGCTTCTCCAAAATGTCCAGACCAGCCCTGTGGCGACCCAGCCTCCAATTCATATACGGGAGGTTAAGGTATAGCTCTACTCATTCTTAACCTTGGCACTAGATGGAGATGAGTGGTCAACTTCATGCCCTGGGCACTTTACCCCCTGGGTTCTTGCCAAGTAAAGTGACCAGGGCACGAAGTTGACCACTCATCTCCATCAAGCGCCAAGGTTAAGAATGAGTAGAGCTATACCTCTACCTTTCCTGTATGCCTTCATGGCATAAACAGGGCCAACCCAACCATACTTACCGATTCCACTAATGTGTGTCCATCGATGTGAAGAGCAGGCACCTGTTCCATCGGATTTATTTCACGATATTCATTGCAGTGCTGCTCACCACCAGCCTTAATCAGACTTACAGGTTTGATGTCATATGGTATCTCCTTTAAGTTCAGAGCTGCAGCACACAGGAGGAGAACATGATTTCCACTTGTACAACTTTCTGATTCTGAATTACTCTTTATTGACTGCCGACACTGAATAATGACAATAAGACATGTTATGATGATAATGAACCGAGAGCGATTTGGAAGGAACAGACTGTCCTACTGTGATGTAGCTCACAATGAGAAGCCGGGATAACATACTCAGTACCGAAACTAGGCTATGGCCTGGATGACCCAGGGTTCAAACCCTGGCAGGGGTAAGCCATTTTTCTTCATATCATCCACACCGGCTCTGGGGCCTGGTGGGTATCTGGGTTCTTTCCTGGGGGTAAACGAGCCAAGACATAATGTTGACCACTCACCTCTATCTAGTGCTGATGTCTGGAATGAGTGGAGCTATACCTCTACGCCCTCCATATGCCTTCATGTCATGGACAGGGATAACTTTTACCCTTTTCTGACATTAATGTACCTCACAGTAAAACAAAGAATCCTCCATATGATATGGCTTCATGCACTGAAATATATTATTATGTACTCATACCACATTATGTACCATGCTCAGTCTATTAAAATTTGATGGCTTCTACCACGGCACAACTGAAATGTAAACTTTCCTTCATAGAGATAATTAGTCTGGAACTAAATAAGCCCTCTGCTGAAAAAGTGGCAAAAAACAAGAAATCTGTGCAGATAATTGCAGCATCACATATTTCAGGTTTTCACTTCAGCGACAATTCGTACTGTTGGAATAAGATGGAAAGAGGCAAAAGAACTAGCCTTAGGTAGAACGAAATAGAAGAGCTTCAGAAAGGCCCTGTGTTCCACACAGGAACAAAAGGAGGAGAGGAAGTGGAGGAGGAGGAGGAGGAGGAGGAGGAGGAAGAAGAGGAGGAGGAAGAAGAGGAGGAGGAAGAGGAGGAGAAGAAGAATGAGGATCAGGGATGAGGAGGAGATGAAGATTCATATTCTGGTCTTTTAGGTTATGACAAAGTACAGTCTGGTAAGTGGTTATGAGTGTTTCAGAGGAACATGCTGGAGGCACTGGCAACCACCTATCAGACTACACAGTGTCATAACGCAGAAAACCACAACATGTAGTTGCAGTACAGTTAATACATTGCCACATATATAACTAGGAACAAGATAAATGATCTGCAAGCTCATTAAGATTTGATGACGCTGGAAGAGTAACTGATTTAAATTGAAATACTAAGTTACGTGACAAACTGTGGTAAGTTGCAAATGGTGAAGATTGTTATTTTTTGGGATGTGATGCTGTACAAAGTAGTAAAGTTTACTGATGTTTCAGATCATATTTAGGGAATAACAGGCATGTAAGACAACAGTTTACAATCAAGCACAAAACTGTATGCAACTCACCGATTCTGACTCGCCAAGAGCAAGAACTTCTCCAATATGAATACAGAACTGGCTGTAACACAGAAAATAAAATGTAATGGAGGACAGTGACACTGTTGTTAATAACATTAAGCTGAATTTAGCATGCAAGTTTGTAACTTGTAACCAGAATAGAAAACAATAACTGACCAGTAGCTAATAAATTCTGTGAACATGTAGAAGTCTGAGTAATTAGAAACCCTAACTACATATGAAATGAAAGATGACAAGAAAAAACATTAACACTCATGAAATACAAGTTTCCACCCAAAAAGCTACTAATGTGCATAAATATGATTTGCTGTTTTGTAGCAGCATGAAATAACAGCTTTTACAGTAGTGCAGAAGTATTACATCAATATTACATGGGACGACATAAATATTACATAAGGAGTATAGCTATTAGTGCTATTCACCCCATAATGTTAGCATCATTATATCAAAGCTAAGTGAAATGAAACAAACATGGCTCCTTTTTGTGAACTGCTCTCCCCACAGTCTGTCTTCACATGTCCACAATTTGCAGATTATTTTCATGTGATATTACATTTCTCCACAGACAATTTCCGTTCTATATTCAATACAGTACGTGAAGCGGACAACTCACCTTCAATTGAAACACGGCTGGGAACACATATATACCTTGATTCTGTCGTCTAAAGGTGCAGGGTAGCCTTCCTTACAGCCAAATGTTTTATTACAAATTCTAGTGTCAGACAGATTGAACCAACATACATTTCCTGCCAGACCACAGGCCTCACATTCAACAAGACCAAAACTCACTCAGAATGTATGGGAACAATTGCTAATTACAAGACTTGTAAGTCCCACGTGGCCCAAATTATGAAGTCACGGAACAATAAATCACTTTTTCCAACTGTCTGCACTTAAGGTATGCACCCTTTTATAACCATGTCCTTATCACTCTTCATATCTCCCTATTCTCACTTTTAAGTTCTATTAGGTTAAGTTTCTACAGCATGTATTCCTCAAGTCTTGAACTCACAACAGGTTGCACACACAGTTTACATTGGATGATCGTGTGTATGTACTGAACTAAACTGGGCCTGCCTACTTTTACAAGCATGTCTGCAGTATCATAATGTGAAAACCCCATACATATGTACACTTACATATGTAAACACACCCACACACATGCTGGGATAACAGCATATACATATACTTAACCTAACTCTGACATATCAGCTCTGAAACACGCGCAGTTTCATGGGTTTTGAAGTCCTGAATTATCTAGTGCTGCAGAAATAAAACACAGACATACAGAGTTGGATTACTGGCCAGGAGCCAAGGTTGCAGACAGTCCTGTATATGGCTATGGACTGGGCAACCGACGTTCGATCCCTCGCGCGGTAATAACATCACCGGTGCGTCCAAGCAACTCGCGGGCCAAACTAGCCTCCCACCCGACAGGTAGCGGAGACAAAGCGGCCGGAGCGTTAAGATAACCATCCACCTCCATAGACAGCCGGTCAAGAATGAGCACAGGTGTATTTCCCTTCTCCCATATCTTCATGGGAGGGTGCTTAACTAAGCCCAGGTACTTTACCTCTTTTTCACCTTCTACATTCACAGCTAAATCTACACCCGTAATACACTTCATACTAAGCAGTTCAACAGTTAACGAAAGCTCGTTATAATTTGAATTAGGCGTTCCAAATAACAAACGACACAAAACTACATAACCTACACGTGGATAAGAAATTAGTTGCTATTTTACCCCGAGTTTGCGAAGTGTACACAAGAATGATTTTAATATAGCGCGGCAAAATTTTACAAATTACAGATGCACCATTGTGAAAATATGGTTATAAACAAATATTATTTACCTTGCCTATTACAGACATACTTTCTTCAAGTTATATTTCAAACCTATTCCAATTCTCCGAAACGTTTACGCTCTAATCTACTGCAAATCAGCTATAACAGCAAGACGCCTGTTTCGTTCACTTTCTTTTTGCTCGGCGTAATACCTCTGGGTTGTTGATTGCAGCGCCAGGTATGTTACTCTGCAGAAGCTTTCACACAAACAGTTCACACACGAAACGCGACGACATATGCAAACAGCTGATGGACAGGTTGTCAAACTAAACCATACACATTCGAAACACATCGGGCGGAGAAGCCTCGTTAGGTATTATGTGCGTTTTCACGCTTCCGCCGTGAGGTAAGTGCGATGTGCCCTCTTTTGGGGGTTTACGCAGCATACTACCACACTGCGTAAAATCCCAAAAGAGTGCAGATGTGATTAAGTATTGCTGGCAGCATTGTACGTCAGCAACGTGTTAATGTTTACGATGAATGTTTATGTACCGTTACAAAATACGTGCTCCAGGCACTAATTTCTGATTTCGGTACCTTCAAGCACAGTTGTACGGTGCAAAATGGAAAAGCATCAAGGAACCAATGAAGTTACAAAGAATGTTAATAGCATATCCAAAGTAGGTTTCGAAGAGAAGAAAGCGAGGTAAGGTTAATTAGTGAACGGTCGTCATAATTGTGTGATGGGTTGGAAATGTAACAGCGGTTCGCAATTGAGGCAGTAGTTTATCGTAAATAATGCGTACCAGGAATTAATATGGGTATTTAAATAGGCGTTTAAATGCACATTACAAAGTAGAACGCGTCTTCACCCCCGTATCCCTACACCACGAAGACTCAGTACTCGGGCGAACTGTGCAGATTGCAACATTGGACATTGGTATATTTTGGTACACATGGCGCAGAGAGTTGTGCGAATTCCTGAACCCTCATATAGGCGTACTCTGGACGTACCTTAATCAGTGTTCAACGTATTATTGGTATAATAAATCGGGGACAATGGCAGTGCATAGGGAACTGACACATTCACAGAAGATACGGCGATTTTGATTCCACACAAATGCTACTTCCTGGAATGTGGAATTTCTCTTATCTCAAGCATTTGATATCACATAACATGCATTGCATTCTGTCACACCATTCCACCTCATAAAAATCTCAATTTAAGATCATTAACTGTTGTGATGAGTGGTTAACCCCTGCATCTTCCTTTTTGGTCCCTGCTGATCTTTGTGCATGGGTGTGAAGTTGGTACTGTCTGAGGATGTACCACATTTACTATACAACTGCATAACAATTTTCAAAAGCAACTCCATGGAGCAGTTCTTCTCAAGTCATCTGGTGTGATACCATGTAGTTTGGTAGAGAAGTACAAATAGCTTGAAGGTACCTGCTGCCTTCATCTTCAGAGCAGACTGTGATCAGAATATTTATTACTGTGAGGACTGTGATATATCTTCTTGGAAGTTGGGCTAGTCACAAAATTTGCCAACTTTTACAGGCTCTGAAAGTTCATTTTGATGTTCATATGAGCACTCCACTGGATCCAGACTTGAGCAAGATGAGGCCACTCCATATCCTCACATTCCATTTAAGATCATTTTAACATTATCCTTCCATCTGTGCCTAGGCATTCCAAGTGGTTACTGCCCAATTACAGTACAGAACCAAGAGACACATCAAAAAACAATTCAGCACATTGTAAAGTAGAAATTTAGTATATAAAGGAAAACCATGCATACAATAAACAAACATCACACTTAAAAAAGGAGGCTGAAAAGAAAAACTTACTAATAGGGAACTGCATTTACGCACATCATCCAATTTATAGTTATGTGAACTGAAACACAAGACACAGTCACCAACATACAAAAAAATCTGCGATATCCAGCACCTTGGGGACCAAAGGTTTGCTGGATATCGCAGATCTTCCAGATATCAGAATATTATACTTAATATGTATCTTTTCGCCAAGTTCACGTCTATTAGATATGTCTATTTTAATACTACTCTTTTCCGCTTTTTACTAGCCCCATCGATGACAAAAATGAAATGTTCCAGGCACTGCACTATAACACCCTGTAACAGGCGAAGGCAATAAAGCAACTGAACATACCACACTACAGTATCTGACCACCATTCAGAGTAACAGGAACAACACATGAGCCAGTTGAATTCTTGGAATATGGGCCTGTGCTGCAGATTAATGCAAGCATGAATATAATGGGGCTCTTTGTTAGTTTGCTGGTTAATAGAGATTTCCGGATAATTCAGTACTGGATATCGCAGATTTTACTGTACTTGACAAACTGCTGTCCGTCATTTAGAGTTCACAAATTCATCTGTTTGGGTAGAATAAGTGTGTCAGCAGGAATTGCCCAGTCATCTTATGATGGACAAGCATTTACGTTTAGGCCCATGTTGGTTTTACAGTGCCATTCCATTGCTGTAGACATCTCTTGGTGCACTGTAAAGCTGGCAGTTGGCCTCTTGATGTTGCCTTCATGCACCTCAGGTTCACTGGAACAGTCCTGTGTCACCTTTCATACCAATCAACTAAAACTCATATTCGTAACAAGTAGTCACAATAAAATATAATTCCAATGGCTCTCCCATGCAAAAATATTACTTCTTTACAATCAGATGAATTTCTGTGGGTGCCCAATTTATATGACACAATTCACAGAAGGTAAGCAAACCACACTGTTCCCAGAAGCAGTGTACCAGCAAGAAACAACAGGAAACTCATTGCAAAACATGCCACTTTCAGTACCAGTATGACATAATCTAGGAACTAAGGAGTGTTGCCTACAACTATAAAGACTGATTATGGTAAAGTATATTGTTCATTGGCCTGTTATCAGTTACACATTGACATATCACAGTTTACAGCAAGCCTAACACTACAAACTATTTTTGTTTTGTACAAGTACAGATATTACTAGACAGTATTAGGAAACAGGTTTTTACCACGTTGAGATAGATTATATGCAGTCCAGACCTCAGTCACTATTCTGTGAAATAAGTCTAGATGCAGTTTACACATACTTAAAAATAGAACTTTGGTATAATTCAACATACAAAACACTTAAATGTGAAACCTGGTATATAATAGACAGCAGTGCACCTACAAAAGAGGATCAGAAAGGTAAAGTAAGTTTGTCCCTGTGCTTAATGAAGCACCACTCCATGAATGTGTATGGAGGAACGGAGGTGTTGCATCACACGTTCCCATCTTCAACACTGTATGTAGGCGAGTAGGCAGTATCATGCACTAGCTGCTTAAACCCCAGAAAAGGAGTCCCAGTACACTGAATAGGAGCCTGGGTGGCCTGCAGAGGTGGTCTGGATGTTTGTGACGAGAGAAATCTCTGGCCCTTGCCAGGAATCAAACCACAATTCCTCAGTCATCTAATATGCAGCCTAGAACAAATTGAAGTTAATGATAACAGTCATTGGTGACTGTCCACATCCACACTCTTTTGAGAATTCATAGTAACATACAAACGATGTACCAGGAAGAATCTGTGGCACTTTGGGAGAACATTCCTTAGGGTGCAGACCTATCAACAGAGTGGAGTTGAGTCCAGTCAGACTTGCAAAGATGTGGCACAGGCTGTTTGGCTTACTTATGATGGCCATGTGAGGGAATGCCTACACATAGCAGAGTTGAGTTGAGTCCTATGAGTCTTGCCCAGTCAAGAGTCTTTATTCCACATTTCATTTTGGTCAGTCAGACTCAAGTGATTGGGAAAAAGAGCTGCTATTTTGCATTGGGAAATGAATGTAGAAAACTTTATTTTCTTAATTAAGAGCCACCAGGCAATCTATGATCCTTCTCATTGGGAACATAGACACAGAGAATACATAGCCAGCATTAGGTAAGGACCGCACAGGAGATGGGCTAAATATTCCGAATTCAAGTTTCTCTATGGTTATTGGGTGCACCCATGTTTCATCTCTTCCAGTGCAACCTTCTTCCTTGTATAGTTGTGTGCAAAGGAAGCAAATGAAAATTTTCCATCACTGTACATTTCTTGACTTGTGTACTGTTCAAAAATTATTAAAAACCTACTGGATTTGCACGGACCTGATTGGGCTCGACTCAGTTGGTGTGCATCCCACCAGACTCTCGAGTCTGATTGGACTGGACTGGACTGGACTGGACTTGACTCTGTTGGTGGGTAAGCACCCTTAGGTTAAATTACGTTGATACAACCAAACATACCTATGTCCAAAGTTGAATGCTCATGGAGATAATGGTAAGTTTTAAAGAATGAGAGCTGGTATACATTCACTGATTACCAAATACGTATTAAAACAAGGCAGAATTTATAGTTTCTGTAATTTTAAAACCCATACTTAACATATAATTGACATCTGAGTGACATGTAGACATTAATTAAGCTAAACAAAATCATATTAGTTTCACAAAATTCATTCTTAGGGTTCCAAGTACTTTACGTAGCACATGAGGATACTGTGGTGCTGTAATACTTATTTAGCATGACTACATGTTTGGTATACCACTTGCCAGTACTAAAATATCTGTTTCACAATGACTGATCAGAGTTTTCTCCTTGAGTTGGCACATCACATTAAACAGGTACAGTACATGGACCCACTAGATAACCACACTTTTCTTATGTCATTATCTCCATAACTTTTCAACTTCAGATGTAGGTACATCTGGTTATGCCAATGTAAATTAACCTATGGAACATTACCCCAAAGTATGGCAGATTTCTCCTGGAACACTCTATATATAGACTTGTCATCTTATCTGGCAGCTGTTGGTTGCAATTTCCTGTCCAAGTTTGGTCAGCTTCACTTTTCCTGCTAACCAATCACCAATCATGCTATACCACGTATATTCCTATATCCACCTGTTCCAGCATTTTTCATTGGTTGTTGGGCCCTTGAAGATGTGATGACCAGTCTTGAAATGCTCGGCATGAATCACGCAGTGATGCAGGGCCATATCCCAGAAGAATGAAGACCTCACTCACTTCCTGTCCACATGTTGATTGTATTAACATGCCCACTCAGCTTACCACCCACACATGGTGGAGTAGTTTCAAGAAGTGGCAAGTGGTAGTTGTCAGATGAAAGAAGGACCCTGTACAAAGAGCATTTAATTAACTAATGTGATGATAGCAAGATACAGTGAATTTAAATGGCTTGGCAAAGGTTAAAATATAAAATATATGTAAAATAAATATTATCTGCAGGAGAAAGTTCAGTGTTCTTCAAAGAGAAAGAAAAAACAGTGTTGTAGACAGTGTATCTGTATATTTGACAAGCAGTTTTCTCATCTTTTGCAGAAATAATCATTTGTACTGGTGGTTAGTTTTTGGAGCAGTTTTATTACTGACAGCATGGAGTAGACTGCATAAAGTTTCAGAACCTGATCATGTATGGTGAGTTATGTGGCATTTTTCTATTCGTGAAAGACTAACTGAGAATAAACAAATTCTTTTCCAAGTTATTTTCAAGACACATGATCACGACAATGCATGCAGTACACCCCTTTAATTGCCTCCTCAATAATGTACCATACATATTTAAATCATTTCCAGCTGGGACGAAACACATTTTGGCAAGATGGGAAGTTGGTATATCAATCGGACATTCTTTTTTGATGTCCATCCTCCTCTAGGCAAGGTAAGATCCTTTCTTGAGCTGTGAATTGCTTAACATGTGACACCTACAAAACAGGATGTTGTAAGGTGTGACAAGCTGTAACCTAATTCGTACAGTTCCTGTTGAGTGGGTTAGTTCCTTGCATGTCACCGTAGACTTACTCCTTCCTGTGTAAGTTACACACTGGAAGGACAGGCATCCTAGCTAGTAAAATAACAAACTACAAGTAGAACACACCTGCCTCTAATGAATTATTAACACATATCATATGTAACATATATTTTAATCGCACTGTAATAGAACACTTATTCCCTGTCCTTACTTTGGTGTTAATGTCCGTATTACTTCTGCCATTTATGAGATGAAAATGTAACAGTATATCACCCATTATATTAATTTTTATGTCGTGGACTGCTTCTAATATTTTACATGACAGTGAGTTACCAAGCAAACATACTTGAAAATTTTTTAAGTCTTTTCTGTTGTGTGTTTAATTTATAATTTTTCAGATGCTGATAGCTTTGTCTGGTTACGTGACAGGATATGATGGACGGTTTGCTTTTGAGAAGCCTGGTGACAAATATGAAGGTGTTAATTATGTGGGCATGAGAGTGGTATGTCTGAAATATTTGTGTGATTGTGTAAATGAAAATGCACTGTAGAAGTGTGATTAAAATGTACAAGGGACATGCACTGTAGTGACAGCTCATAGCAATACAGAAGATGAAATCTAAATGTTTCTCGTGATGGTGTGTTATAGTAAACATGACTATTATTTTGGACATTGGCCTTCATCTTGAGTCTGTTCAGACACAGCAGTGGAAACAGTGTTTGTTCCCATTATCAGGTGTAAAGGGGGGAAAGGTTCCTAGTCACCAGGAATCCCTTGAAAGACATCAGCAAGTTACAGGGCAGTTCAGTTTAAACCAGCTCCCTTTTTCTGAGTCTCTGATTTTTTTTGTGATACTGATGTTGGTGTCTCTTATAATTGAGAGTTTTTGTCGCCTCTCTGCCTGCATGTCATTGTTGGCTACTGGATCCTCTCACTTTCAGGTATTTACAGTGATTTATGAGGATTTCAATTTTCTTTTTTGTGGCTTCTTTCATAATTTATATTGGCAGTTTTTACAGCCCTGTGATGGCATCTGACATTAACAAAGTATATAATCTGCATGCAATTCTTCTGCTTTCCAGTGATCCAGACTGACTCTTTCTAACAGTCCCAGCAGAGTGGGAATCATTCTTTGCTTATAGCTGATGACAGAAACAGATCCAGGTTCCAAAACATGGTGTCTGAAAAGACTCAAGACAAGAGACACTCTTCAAAATGACTGTGCTTGTTCTCAAGTGAACCAAGACCTGGAAGAGCAGGAAGTTTGGGCCAGCATTTAAGCAAAAAATTTAGGTTCATGTCTTCTGGGATGATGCTGTGTCAACTGTTGAATTTTCTGTCATGTCAGAGGAGCTTGCTGCCTCCATCAACAACTGTTTACCAATCCACATGGTGTCGAGTCTCAGAAGGCTTGAACCTTCATCAGAATCACTATGAGAGCCTCAAATATGGCAGAAAGAGTTAATTAAATGCAAGTACACGTGTAATATAACATAGCTTTTCATTTCTTTTAAAAGGGTAGAACACTTTCAGTGGTAAATCTGAAGGTCGAGCGTGGGAATTATGAAAACTTGAACTCAGTGAAAAACATGCTTAAAGAATCTGTCACTCTGAATTTCATACCCATGAAAATGAAAGCACTACTAGCAGAGAAGCATTGAGAAGGACTTCTATTTTATAAAACTGTGACTATTTATATGTCATTTTTAACCTCCTTTTCCCTGATGTGTTCTCTCTTTTACTGTTATTGTCCCTGTCCGTATCATCCCAACAATGGTCCATACTCATTCATTCATCTATCACCAGTGCTGTACGATCTTAACAATTTACAGCGTCATTAAATAACACACACACATATATATATATATATATATATATATATATATATACCTATGCAAACTGAGCATGAAACACACCTTAAATTATCCCTAATAAAGAATGTTTTTCTGTGAGTAGCCATGTCTGCCTATGGCAAAGAGCACACACAGTGCTCTTCACAGTTTAGGATGGGTTTTACACTGTAGTCTTACAGAATATTGGGGGTCAAAGACATTAAGTGTAAAGAAGAACTGCTCTGGATCCAAGTGGGATCATCAGAGCTTGCCACAAGACCGGAGGCATGGCTTAATTATGAGGTATGGGTATGATGGAAGAAGCTTATTAGAATTCATTGTTACAAGTTTCAATTTTCTTAATTACTAGTGGCAGGTTTTTCTCTTGTAGCTGAGATGTTCATTTTTAAGTGCAAGGACTACTGTAGACAATTACATTTTTATCAGGTGATGTAATCTCTTCCAGTTTTGTACTGTCTTGGGAGCCTGCATTGTGCCATTTGCTTTCATTATTGTATGGGAAATGTCTCATTCTTTAATGGCAGCTGCTTTGTCAGCATCATTCATTCTGTGTGGTAAGTGGTAAAGCTTCTTTTGTGCATCGTGCCTACTACATAGGCTTCCGTCCTCTTAATATTTTCTTTTAAACTGTTTATAATGTGGCTGTAAAGAAAGAATTGTATCTTTCTATACCTAAAGTTAGTGCCATATTTACTCACACAATTACTGACCTACCCAATTAGGAGGAAATGCAAGATTATTTGTAATGCCATGAAATTCTTACTCCTTTACTTTGACACAATGATTATCACTGTTAATTTTGAGTCTCTTCCATTTTTACTTTCTGCCACCCACAAACTGTGGGTGGATATGATTCTGTCCAAAGTGGGGTTACATATCTGTTTTGATATACTGGATATCTGGTTCCCGGCATTTTGAGACAACAGTAGTCGCATTGTCGAGGGTCAAAGGGTCCAAGAAAGATCTGCTTCCTCTTTAGGGCCTTTTGGCCCTTGAAGATGCAACCACTGTGTTGTCTTGAAACGTGAGTGACCAAATACCCACTGACACAAGAGCCACATCCTAGAAGAACAGATACATCATCTGCACCACTGCACAAACTTAAAAACCTATCCAAAGTAACCTTTGCCTAACTTTGTATTCAAAGTTTTGTGGCTGTTTTAGTCACTGGTATCATTTATTTGACTTTGTATTATTACACAGCAGCCTCCACTCCACTTCTCCCTTCAACATTGCAGTGGACTAAGTGGAACAAGGCACCAAGGAAGATAGCTTATTGAATCTCAAAACACTGTGGTTAAATTCTTCAAAAACCACTTCATGCGTATCTTCACTACTGCATGTTCCCATTAACATTTTAAAGCCTAGCGGTAACTTTACGTACCACCAGGCTTCACATTAAAAAATTATTTAAGGTGAACATATTGCATTTATAAGTTTTGTATGGATCTCAAAAGAAATAGCAACTTCTGCCTTATACAGCATTAAGAAACTGGTTTTTATAACCGACATGGAGAGTGTTTGCAGTGTGGTACGTACTGAGTCCTTACATAACACAGATACGCCTCATCTTTTAAAGGGTTAACTTGTTGCTGCAGCTTTAAATATGCTTTACTGTTCACCTCTGCCATTTTTAAAGTCCACAATAAGGATGATAATACCTGATAAGAATGCTCATTCTGAATTGCCATATTTATAACTTACAATTGCCAGCACTTGAAAAGCAGTAAGAAAGAAAAATGAAAACATCCATTACCAAGGTAACATGCACATCTATGTTCCACTGCTCTGACAGCATTACTTAAAGAAACATGCATGAAGTAACACTGAAATGCAAATAGTGTTCTTGTGCACCATGTGAATTACATTTGTAAGAAACATTTGTAGAAGGTGGAAGTGTGTTGTTGGCATGGATGTTGATGATGATACTAATTACATGGTGCAGTTGAAACTACTAGATTTATTTAAGAAAAATACCAATATTTTAAAATGTAATTTTGAGTATGTGTATTTATTCACATGTGACCATTCTTATACAAGAGAAACTACATAATTTCCCTACCCATGTTGTAACGCTGACACCTGAGTGACTATAGAGGTGTGTGAGTAAATATGATATACAGGAATTTCAGAGGCAAAGTGTCTATTTGTAACTGAATTCATTCTACCTTTACCCATATTTACAAGGAGTTACCAACATATACAGAACTTCTGTATACCATTTAAGTCCAAATATAAGGAGAGTCTTCCTGCCCAGGGAAATAGTGGCACAGAAAAGTCGGTATCACCTTATAAGCAAGGTCTTAAAGAAACTAATAATTTTGAATAAAGATGCCATGTGGAAATTGAAATGTCTATGTTAAAAGGGTGTATTGAGTTATGTTCATACAGGACATCAGATCAGTTACATGTATTACTTTTAGTTTTTTATCTGCCTCTCTGAGACTTTATTAATGTTTTTATTAAAGTCTCTAAGTCTTTCCTCTAAATACCCCAACAGGTAAGAGGAGTTGCCTTATATATATTTAGACACCTTACATTCAGGCTTATATGGTACTATGATGCAGGAGCCTTAAGTGTTGGTATTTGTCATATCAATATTGTTTTTACTTAGTGTATGACTGATATTAAGACACTGCTGTACCTTGCCTGATCTAGTTATCAGGAAGCTATTATTCAGATGTCCTGCCCTTTGATGATGTGGTTTTCACATTTTCTATTCTAGATGTTGGTATCCTCACGCTGACACAGTACATATTACTGGATCCCATACTTCTGTTTTTTGTGATGGGTTCTGTACTGGGAATGATAAAGTTCCATTCCTGCAAAGACAGGTGATGTGAATATAACAATTATATCTTGTAGTATTGTCCAGTTTCAAGCTCGTAACATATGTGGTACACTGGAACATAGAGCCACAAAAGTTACCCAAGGATTGGAATTTTAGAAAACAGAATATTCAAAAGGAAAGTGGGGTACTTGTTGAAGCCTCCAGTTTTGTTGGAATCACTCGATGTAGCACTAGTTAAGAGTTAGCAAATGTGTCCTGGAAAAAGTGACACATGTGGACACATGACCCATGTCTTGTGTTGGTGTTTACAAACATTTTCTGTAGCTGTAAGTGGTATTATGAATAATAAGGTTGCAAGTAGTCAGCCAACTCAATGTTAATAATAAGTTATGGTATTTAAATTTATTGAGGTCATGCCGTGGCTAGGGTGATTACTTACCAGCCAGTCACCACAGACACCCACGTTTTTCTGAGGCTAGTCCCCGTGGAATTTGCGGTGGATAAAGTGACACTGGGACAGATTTTTTTCAAGTACTTTGGTTTTCCTCTGTATCATGCTACCTGTGCTCCATACTCTTTCATTTACCTATCACCAGTGTTATACAATCTATCAACTGACATCATTGTTCAATAACGCACACTTCCCAAAATGGGATATACATTGTATGACTTAATCACAGCCACTTGCTATTCACATAAATAAAGTGCAGCTTCCTTAAGGCATGTTCCAGGACTTAGACTCTAAACCTGATCCAAATATGTCTGGTTAGGTCTCAAACCTGAGACGTGTACCATGAGAGTCAATGGCTTACCTGTAGGTCATAGATCAGTATTGCATATGGGTATATACTTACATTAAACTCAAGTTCAAAGCTACAAAACTTCACTGGGATTGGCTAGAAATATAAAGGCATTTTTTGTTTGTCTTAACAGAGCCTTTTCTTTCCATTGGTGGGCGTGGCTGGTGTTTACAGGAGTAATGATTGCTTCAGCTATCAGCGTTAAATTTGTTGGTCTGTTTGTTGTTATTCTGGTTGGTATACATACAGCAGCTGATCTGTGGGATGTGCTGGGAGATCTCTCAAAGCCAATTGTAAGTGACTTTACTTTGTGCTGATGTTTTTCCTATTTTTACTAAATGTCCGAGCCATACAAAATTTTGCCTTTTATGACTGCCAATTGCACGGTATTTTGTTTTGCATTTTGTTATGAAATGAACATATTTGTCTGAGGTCTTCTTTAGAAATTATGCCATGAATAAGAGTAAACTTATATTTGCTGTGCGTGGGTTTTTAACATGAATTTCCATTTCATTTAACTGTGAAGAAGACATGGTAAGTAAATTACTTGAAATGTTTTCAAGCTTGGTGGATAAAAATAAGTGTAGAGGTAGAAGGTGAAGACACAGTTCTGTTAAAAATTTGGGTTTCAACACATCTTTAGAAGGTAAACATTTTGAAGACTTTTGACAGATTTAGTTCTAAGTTACCTAAATATGTATACCAGTAGTATGACCTCTTACACAGAAAACCTATGAAGAAACTGTGTTTGTAATACAGTAGTATAACTATATTTCACTGAAATGTGTGATGTGATAATCTGGGCTGAGCCACGTATTTGTCTAGCTTGCTGTCATAATAAGAAGTATAACTCTTTGAATGTTTGTTTATTTCATGAATTTTACTAGAAGAGTACATTTATGTTTATAAGTATTGTGTGGCATAGGTTTTCACTTGTTAGCCATGCTTTCCCACTCCTTACTATGATTAGGTGAGAATATTTGTTCAATTGTTGTGACAGTGATGTGGCTTTCTAATACGTTACAATTTGTTCCAGAGTTACACTCTCAAACACTTTTTGGCCAGGGTAGTGTGCCTAATTTTCCTGCCTGCTCTTCTGTATGTCTTCATCTTCTACATCCATTTGGTTGTGCTCAGCAAAAGGTCAGGGATGAAGACTTGCTCATTTTATTTTACTGTTTTCAGCCTACATTCCTTGAGCTATGTGACCTCCTCCCATTAATTTTTAAACTTTCAACTGTTCTTCCAGACTTTCACTGTGAAGGCTATGCTTTGGAAGAACATGAATTCTTACATCATAGTAAACATAAGTTGATCTATGTATGGCACTTTCAGCATAGTAAGGCCAGTATCTCTGTATTAAAGAAATTATTGTACTTATTTATGTAACTGCCTCAATTGCATAATTGCTGACATCCAATTTCTGAGGCTATAAAACATACTTTGTCACACACTGGTAATTGTCTCTCCTGTACATTCAGATGACGGATATACTTACACCGTAGTCTTCCTTCAATTTCCCTGCCACTCCAAGCAGACTGGCAGATAGATCCAATTCCATGTTCAAACCTAGCGTTTGCCTGTGTCTGTATTCAAAATGTTTGTGGCTGTCATGTTCAATGGAATTTTTATACTGGCAATGTTATGCAGATGAGTGGAAGCTGAGACACAAAACAGGAAAGACACTGTCAGGTTCCAAGAAATAAAATTTAGTGTCCTTATTCACTGCTTTGTACAGAGATTAAATGCAAGAAAATATCTTAAAATTACATAGTCACCTGCTACATTCATTTTTATGCACCTGCTTTAATATTGTTAAAAGGAAGACTACTTAATTGCCTCACCCACGTTTTATTGCCAGGAACAACTTAAAAACTAGGACAGTTGTGTGAATAAATACGGTACAGTATTTGTAGGTTATGAATAATGGCATACTGTCACTGTTACAGACCCACCTGCAAAAATTCTGCATGCACTGAGAATCACTGGAATGTTTTCAGATGACTTCAGGCTTTTTGGGCAGTTTTTGCAAATAATGATCCTCTTGTTGGCAGATGACGCCTTGTAGAAGTATTGCTAGCATTTCAGACAGTACGCCAAATATCAGCTACAGCCCACTTCCATCCAGTGCCATCATCCAGTAACAGAACCAACATTATAAAAATTTGTTTCTTAACACAGTATAAATATGGCAAGGGACGTCATATATTTAAGTCACTTGGCTACGGAGGTTGCTGCCTTTCATTATAGACTCTGTGTTTTAAAACTTTTGTGTCTTGAATAATACAAAGAATTTTTATCTGTACTTGTAGCGGCAGTGGAGATGGCTTCTATAGCTCTGCATTCCAGTCACAGTTGGAAGGAAACTCTCTGTATAATGCCAGCATGCCAAGAGGTGAATATATGCAGAGTATTATCTTTGTCAACAGATTGACTGGATGAGATACAAAGAGCATATTCAGTTATAATTTATGAAGTTTAACTTATCAAGACTTTGTTTATAGATTGTAGTCTCTGAGGCTTACCTAACTATTGAAGAACTTCCCTTGCACACCTGAAGTACTGGAAAACAAATTTAAGATTTTAATATGATAATATGATATACATTTATTATATCTTAATATTTTAATATACAACCTTGACTTTTATCTGGTTTTGACTCCTATGACTCCAATTTTGTAAAATTGAGATTTCAGCTATCTGAAAAGAAAATACTTTAATGGGTTGTGTTTAATTATCTTTCTTTATGTACTTTTAATTGCCTAATAATGGCTTTTCACTAAAGCTGAAACATGTGGCAAGAAATAGAACTGATATACATTTAGTTGTGGTTGACAGTTTTTACGTCCCCTTTTACTGCCGAGTTTTAAATTGTGTGTTTAGATTACTTACTCTTTGTCTCATCAAAAGAGATGCTGCATTCACCGTTTCATTTCCCGTCTTTGTTTAGGTCCAACATACAGAGTGTCTTTTTTATCAATTTCTCCGGATAGAGGGGCTAATCACGTAGAATGCTGGCATGTGCTGAAATATTGCACGGCAGCTGTTGTGCTCAGGGAAAGGATAAAACTCAGTAGAAAATAATAATAAAAAACCTTTTGGGTCTTGAAATTGCAGCATTTCAAAGAAACCCCTGCAACATAAAGTTAGTTATTCCTGTCTGTGCTAAGATCACATTTTGTCTGATTGTATTGTATTCATTTGACCATTTATGTCACATATTCTATAGTGTGCAGCCTGATCTGAATTTTATATAATCTGGGATGAGCACACATCATTTTTACCTACATGATGCCATTTCGTATCCGACTCTTAGGATTTAAACAAAACTTTTTCCGTAACCACCAATTTTGCAGACATATACCTTGGACTCTTTGTATTAAACGGTGAAGCCTGTATCATGATCAGCCTGCCCTGAAGTGGCGCGGTCAGTATCCGAGGTGGAGGTGCCTTTAGTATGTGCATTTAATTCATGATTGTTTATGGGAAAGTACCTGTACTCTGAACTGGGTGCATCGTGAGTAATATCAGATGGTCAAGATTCCATTCTACATAAATGGAACTGGAATTATAAGTACTTTGTACAGACAGAACCACCTGTTCAGTACCTGAGATTGTGTTTGTAATTCATTAGTACATACGTCTCTGTTTTTTGATAGAGGTTGCATATGGGGCTGTAATAACACTGAAGAACCACCGGACAGGTGGGGGCTATTTGCACTCACACTGGCACCTTTATCCTGAAGGGATGGGGGCAAGACAGCAGCAGGTGAGTGTTGTCAGGTTTCTTTCCCTGTAACATATCTTGTCAATGGCAACACATTTATTACTGCCACATTTATAATTTTGTTTTTTTTTCATTGTATAAACATCCCATCATTTAATTTAGCCACAGCAGACTGTGGGTTTAATTACAGTGATACTTGGCAGGGTTCAGTGGTGTACTTTTATTTTAGTAACGTAGAATTTTCAAGTTCTAATACCAGACTAACTGCAGAACTAGGTAAGAACTGAGAGGGCATTTTCAATTAATGGTTGGTATAGACAGAATCAACAGTTTACCAATAATATCTTCCATGTAAAGAAGTTACTTTGCATGCTGATGAAGTAGGTTTGGGAAGTAATCTTGTTTTGAATATTGTACAGTATAATTTTAATAATACCTCTCTGGAGACTACTTTTGACCTTTTAATGAAAGTTTATATATGTATGATACAAAACTGTTACTTAGGTGACAACTTACACGCACAAGGATGATAACAATCTGTTCCTAGTCAAGAAGTATGAAAGTGAACTGGAGAATGGTGAAGATGTGGAGTTTGTCAGAAATGGAGACCTTATCAGACTAGAGCATGTCACTACTCGACGAAACATCCACTCCCACAAAGAGATGGCACCTATCTCCAAGAAGCATTATCAGGTCACTGGGTATGGAGAGGTTGGTAAAATGGTATAAATGTAATGTACCCAGTGTGTGTGTGTGTGTGTGTGTGTGTGTGTGTGTGTGTGTGTGTGTGTGTGTGTTTTCCATCATCTTATCATATTGTTCTGCATATGTGATGGTTTTACACAATAATTTTGGTGAGCGCAGTGGAGAGTTTGATGGTATTGGCAAAGCTGCCTGCGAATTATTCATACAGCATTCAGACTAGTGGGACATTTCTCTGTAGTAAAGTGTCAGAGTCGTAATATATTGAAATTGAATGATTCCTGAATCAGTCTGAATAGAATGGTGTGCACTTGGCATTGTTTGTCACATTCCAGAATGGTACTGGAGATGCAAATGATGTGTGGAAGGTCGTGATTGTCGGTGGTAAAGATGATGATCCTGTGACTACAGTTTCTAGCAAGTTAAAATTTATACATTATCTCCAGCACTGTGTTCTAACGTCCAGTGGAAAACAGCTTCCAAAGTGGTGAGTAGGCTGTGTTGCAAGGTTTGTCAAGACTGAGGATCAGATATAGATTTATGTGTTAAACATTTAACATACTTTATATCTACCACACCCATTTGTGTTTAGGCAATCTGCATAATCATATATGAGGTCATCAATTATAAAGCAGCTGTGAGTTTGTAGAGGACTAACGTCTTTTAAAAAGTAAAGCAACACATTATGCATGATGGTGTAATGTAAAGTCAGATTGTGCCAAAAGTTCAATGTCCTATCATAAAGTCTTGCACAGGTGATTTTGTTTCAGGGCATATGAACAACAAGAGGTATCATGCAACCCCAACATGAGAGACAAGAATGCCCTCTGGAATGTGGAAGATAATATTTTTCCAAAATGCAAGTTTTGTTATGTATTACAATATATTTTTGTTTACTTTCACCAGTTTTATAAGGTGTCACAACCCTCTGTTGCTGGAATTAAATGCCCACTGGGAGCTGCAGAAGACTGGAATTTAAATAAGGTCTCCATAAACAAGGCCATTAAATGCCACTACCTTAAGCTGATGTTAGGCATTTGGAGTATCACACTGTGTGATAGAGACAGTTGATGTTAGGCACCAAAGGGTTGAGTTTCCAGAGTGCCAACACTGATGTTGTTCTGAGCAACAACTAACTAAGCAGTCACGTGTTGTGGTATAGCTGTAGTTGTGTTGTGCTGTTTTGGAAACCTGAAGGAAGGAGACAATTGGGATGACACAGGCATGGACGGGGACATTAAACTGGACACTGAAGACATAAGATGGGGCAGCATGGACTGGATTACTCTGGCTGAGGAAAGGGACAGGTTGTGGGCTCTTGTGAACATGGTAATGAACCACCAGGTTCCATAAAATGTGGGGAATGTTTTGCCTAGCTGAGAAAATACTGGCTTCTCAAGAAGGACTCTCCTGTTTGGAGTTAGTAAACTTTCAGCTATTTAGCGATGCCAAGACTTAAAAAGACCTGTGGAATATTTTATAATTAAACAGTAACTGTACTGAACGGTTCTTGAGATATAATTGATGACAGTTTCAAACTAGGTCATTCAGCTGATTACAGATTGTTGTTACAGTACCCAATGTGAGTTTTGCAGTATATGCTCCCAGTTTCCTGGAGAGGTTCTACGAATCTCATGCAGTCATGTTTCAAGGCAATGCAGGTCTGAAGCCCAAGGAAGGAGAGGTGACATCAAGGCCTTGGCAGTGGCCTGTCAACTACAGGGTAATGTAATGTAACAAGCAAATGGAAGGCACTAAAACATTTTAGAATGTATGTATATACAATGGAGTATGCAAATCACTACTACTTGCAGCTCTGTAATGGTACAGTAAAACTTCATTAATTCTATATGATATAATTCCAAATTCTCTTTTAATTTTAAGCACTTTTCAATCCCTTTCTGAGACACAACCTTTTATGCTTTTCAGTATGTCCCATTTGACATGTAGTTCATTTGTAATTGGAGGCCTTAATTAAGTAAGTCCTATGAGTAGAATTGAGTAGAATAGAATAGAATATGATAGGGCAGTCACCCTAGTGATCCTTGCACTTTGACCATAACCGATCATCTGTGCAGCCCTTTGTATCATTCATTCAGCAGTCCCCCACCTTGAACAAAGTACAGAGATTTCTTCAAAGTCACCTGGTTTCATAAAATAATGACCCAGGTGCCTGGATCTTAATGTGGCCAAAGCCTCACAGTCACAAAGAACATGTGAGGCCGTTTCAGATGCCTGCTTGCATCTGTCACACTCAGGACTGTTTACCAGCCCCAGATTGAATGAATGTCCTTTTAATTGACAGTGTCCTGTTAACAGCCCTGTCAATATTCTCAGCTGGTCTCTGCTCAGATTGAGCAATTCGCCAGCTTTTTTTTTGCAGAGGGTTTTTTGAGAAAGCCCTTGGCCTGCCTTTGTCCACGTATGGACTGCCAGTGCTCCTTATGTTTCCTAGTCATCCAGTCCCTGATCACTCCCCTGGCAACCTTTGCAGATATACCAAGTGCAGGCTCAGGTCCCATGAGTGGCTGTGAGGAGCCTTGTCTGGCTAGCTGATCAGCTATTTCATTTCCATCAACTCCCACGTGTCCCAGCACCCATAGCAGTTGCATCCTGTTATGTTCTGCCAGTTTCACCAGGGATTGATGGTAGTCCCAGACTAATTTAGAATTTATTTGGAGACTGTCAAGAGCCTTAATGGCCACCTGACTGTAAGTCCTATGAATAATAAAACTTTGTGGTATTTTTTGCATGGTTTTGGCACCCCTACAAACTTCCCAGACAGATGAAATGTGGTTGACATTGAGTGAAATGATGCACATGAGAGGAGTTAGTAGTTTCTAAGTAAATGTGGAACAAGTAGAATGAGGTTGGTGGTTTGTCTCATAGGACTTCTTAATCAAGTGTATGAAAGACGCACAAATGAGTTTTCCATTTAAAAGGAAATGATAAAAAATACTACAAAAAGTGAAAAAATCGAACAATTTGAAAGGAAAGACCAAGATAGAAGTGTAGTTAAGTCCCCCCTCCAAGCTGTTGAAATTAATGAAGTTTTAATGTTCATTCCTTTTGACTGGTGCTCTGATGTTTGATTTCTTTTTCTAAAGGGCCAGTTTTTCTCTGGCAACAGTTACCGGATATATCTGCTTGGGAATCCAGTGATCTGGTGGGGTAATCTGGTGTTTTTAGGCACATTTCTCATAATATTTGCCTACAACTCTGTAAGACAGCAGAGGGGTTATGAGGATCCTCCATCAATTAAAGGTAATATGAATTAGCTTACTGCTAATAAAAGAAGTATGTGGTTTTTACTGTATAAGGTCTGCTTTGTTCTTGGACTCATTAAAGATACAAGATAAATTTTCTGAAACATTATCCCCTTTAAAATAGCCTCCTCCTGCATAATACAACAATTCCAACAACACTTGGCATTTTCCCAGAATGCTATATACAATTTTGTTTTTCACAAGAAGCTTCTGGATGAAGAGTGCTGTGTGTGCAGGAGTGTTGTCATGATGAAACCAGCTGTGTTCCCACCTAAGTTCTCGTCATTTGTTTTAAACTGCTCCCTGTATACATGGCAAAACAATCAGATCAAATTCTTGGTTCACTGTTTCCTGACCTCTGTAACACGCCAAACCTTGACAGTCTAAGAAAACAGCGAGAATGGCCTTCACATTCAGTCTACTTTCTTCACTTTGGGGGATGATTTTGACTTGATTACTGCTTTGTTTTGACACAGTTCCCTTAGACCCTTGTCTCATCACCTATAATAATTAATTTTATGAAGTTGTCATCCACTGTTGCAAAAGACCTGTGCAAATGTTCAGTCCTGTTTTTGTTCAACAGTGAGAAGTTGTGGAATGAATTTTTGTGGTGGCATATCACATACACAAATTTTTATTTGAAACTGTGAAACACAATCCTATGGACATTCCTATACTTCCACAGTTTCTCATATTGTCACCAATCTGAATGCACCAACACTTGACTGCTTTGATTTTTTCACAGACAGGTAACCCAAAACAATGGTTTTCTTCACATAATTTTCCACCACCCTTAAAGTGTATGTACTACTCAAATGTTGTTGATCGGCTTAATGCCTCATCCACATGTGACTTTTAACAAACTGTCTCCCTACTCTGTAATACAACTTCACAGCCCACTGTTCCATTACTGACATTTTTATAAAAATTGACAGTGTGCATTCTTCAAGTAAAGTAACTGTCCTTACCTGATGACATAGCAAGTTACAACTGAATGGAAAACAGTACCAGGATCTAGACAGTCTCTTAAACCACACCCGGTCAACACATGGCCATCACAGTTTTAAGGGAAGGTTCTATTTGCAGCCTGTGAAGCTCCTGAACAGACACTGTAACTGTGAACAGCAACAGTAATGATCAAGATGAGGCAGTGGTGCCAGCATAAAACTTTGTTAAACATCTGAGACAAGTACCAGCAGGAATATAATAATTCACTCTCAAGACATATTTTGTATACTACATATAAATCAATTACGTACATGCCATGGCATTTACATAAAAGACTTGCTGATGAACATGCCTGTAAAGATTACTGTGTTTGGGAGTGTGATACAATATTGTGTGGTAGGTAAGCCCAGACATTTTATTAGGTAGCAGAGTGAAAGATGATTTTAAATGTGATCATACCTAAAAAACCCAAGTGATTCTGCAATGCAGGGCCACGATTGTTATGATGCCGTCTGACCACTGTGATTTCATTTTCAGGCTTTGTGTACTCGTCCCACTGGCCCAAAAGTGTATTATATGTTAGGCATGGCAAAGCTTTGACAAACTTGCCATCCTAGGATGTATTTAGTACATTAAATAGCAAGACACTGAAACAGTGAACTACAATATTTATACTTATGTCGCAATCCTGTAAACTGTAATTCCTGTTGCAGAGAGCAAGCACAGAATGACCAGTGCTTGTGGCTGGCTCTTCCTGGGATGGGCATTACACTACGTTCCATTCTGGGCAATGGGCAGAGTTCTGTACTTCCACCATTACTTCCCAGCTTTGCTTTTCAGTTCCATGTTAACAGGTGATTATACAACAATTTTCCTAGAATTCATTAAATTCACCAAACGTCTTTTGTTATGAGTCAAGTTTATCCCATATGAAATGATAAATTATGACTCTTCTGACTAGAAACAACTCATTGCAAGTGTGCTGACCGGATGGCCAGTCAGATGAACTCACCATCCTGCAGCATGTTCCTCCTAGACTGTGGATTGCATCAGATAACTTTGAATAGCTTGTGTTGTGATGTACGTAGTGTTAATTCTTAAGGTAAAAGGTAAAGTTGTTCATATACATGCCATTAAGGCATGTAGGGGGAGTGGAGGTATAGCCCTACTCATTCTTAACCTCAGCACTAGATGGAGGCGAGTGGTCAGCCTCATGCACCAACTACTTCCCCCACCCCCACCTCTCCCCAGGAGAGTCCCCAGTACCCATTGAATATGAGGTTGCATGGGCCCCAGAGCTGGGACCCGAACCTTGATTGTTCAGCCCACAGCCTAGTCACTACTGACTCCACTATCGTGGCTCATATTAGTTTTAAGGAGGAAACATTTTATGCACAAGCATCCCAGGTTTTCATCACTGAAGAATATTCGGCACGTAAATAGTCATTAATGCTTGAATAACATGTATGGTAATACAGGGCAAGTTTTAAACTTAAAAACTCCCATGCTGGTTAATAAAAGCTTGTTGCTGTGTAACATATCCTTTCTTCTGCAAATGCACAACACAAGCTCTGCAGACATATCACACATAGCCCATGACTGTCAAGGAGAAGATTTACATACAGAAATATACTTACTTTAAGCTGCAGGTGCTTCTTGCTTCACACTTTTTTTGATCCTACCAAATGACTAATGTCAAACATCCATTACTTTAATTGCCACAATCTAGTGAACAAGCCACATAGGATCTCTGTTACTAATTTTATCTAATAAATCATTTTTCTAACTTCACAAGATTGCAAATAATGTATTCCATGACATAGTACACGGACTTGCAAGCTCACTGAATGAGGAAGTGGAAATGGTTGTTGATGAATGTTTGTGAATGGAGGAGCCTGATTCCTACTGTGACAGGATTCTTAAACTTTTGCCAAGATGGGACAAATGCCACAGCATGCCCATCCACAATGTTCAAAAATATTTCCTTGGAATAAGTGTTACCTTTAATGTTATGACTTCTAATTTAATTTTTATGGCCTGGGGAACCTTACTTATTGAACAACCTTCATATCCAACACACTGTTTACTACATTTTGCTTCTTATACTGAAGTACAGTAAAACAACGGAGCTATGTCTTATGTTGTGGATAACAAACTGCAAGTACCCTGCTAGTTCTGATATGCAGATTCAACTACTTACAGTACACTTTTAAAAATTAACTTAGTGAGGCATTAATGCCATATACAGTACATAACTATTCAATTGTAACACCAGTACTATATGACATACCTTGTATCAGTTGTTAACAACACCACAGATGATCACTCTACGTTCAAAGATTAGGCAACATTTGGGAAGTGTGGCATATCTCAACATTTACATATCCATAGACTCGATACGTAAATATTTCCACTCCAATGTTACGTGCCAAGCATCATGCTCTGTAGCTGGATGGAAGCAGTCATTGAAAATGCACAATCACATCAGGTGGATTCATTACACAATATAAAGACAAGGCTGACAACTGTAATCAAAACAGCTTAAAACATAGAGCTCTGGATAAAATTTGAGCAATATAAAATAATTTGAAAATGGATTTTAAAAACTTTGGCAGGTTGGTGTTGGATTCAAGTGCTCATAATGGGAGTTCAGTGGTGAGTGCTTGTGAAAATGTGGGGTCCATAAAACACAGGTACTTTCATCATCAGCTGAGCAACTATTAGCTTCTCAAATACTGCTGTGTGGAGGTATATTATTGAGATCCATCTTATGAGATTACATGCAGCACTTCTGTGTTTGCAGGAATAATCTTGAACTACATGCTAGACAGCATTCCTCAGTTTCTGCCAAAGAGGCTGGCCAACAGCACATACCATTGGTTCATAGGGGTTGCTTTTTCTGTGACTGTTTACAGGTAATATAGTATATGAAACACACATAACACCTTCCAACACATTTTCTTGTAATATGATTACATTTTAAGGTCCAGTCTTGTTAAAATGGTTCTGTAATGTACTAAGGGCATAACACTGCTGCATGTCTTATGAG
Source organism: Coptotermes formosanus (assembly GCA_013340265.1). Lineage (NCBI taxonomy): Eukaryota > Metazoa > Arthropoda > Insecta > Blattodea > Rhinotermitidae > Coptotermes > Coptotermes formosanus. The sequence continues at coordinate 546,185 of BLKM01000841.1, read as the reverse complement.
ATCCATTTGTTTTTATTCATGGTTTTCTAACAACACTCTGAGTAGCCCAGACTATACAGCATCAGATAATCAGTAAATTCTTGTAAAGAATTGAAAGGGATGTATAAAGAAGTGGTCATGGTTTAATTTGAAGTATCCTGACATTTACCTGGAGGGCCTCAGAAAAGCACAAAGTCATAATCATTCTGGGCAGACAGTTGAACTCAGAACCTCGTGCATATGAAGGAGTTCTATCCACTCAGCATAAACTTTTTGCAATTCTTATTTGGTTGACAAAATTCATGTTCATACCTGCTGCATGTTCTGAAGTTTGTCGCATTTTGACTGAAATGATTTACAGCATATTTAATGTGATTCTGGTTTCTTACAGCTTTTACCTCTTTTCACCACTGGCATATGGAATGTCAGGACCATCGGCTTCTGATCCCAACAGTACAATGTATGGCCTCAGATGGATGGAATCCTGGGAGTTCTAAGTATTTATTTTTCAAAAGGTGTTCAGTCCCTTCATCTACTTTGTGGGCTTCAGTCAACCTAATTATTCTGCAGTGAACCAGAATGATGTGCATTTTTGCATATGAAAATATTTTTATATCACTGGGCTTTTTTCTAACTCTCCCATTACTTCAGGAAAATTTCAGTATTTATTTCTGCATTTGTACTAACAATGTGACTGCTCCAATAAATCTGTTGGACCCACTTCCCAGAATCAGTTGTTTTAGAAGTCCTGCCAGTCTGAAATTTGTCAGTATTTTTGTGTGTATTTGCCCTTGTATGTGAAGAGAATATGTAATTTCATGCATGTGTGCAGAAACTGCATCACATCCACTGCCTTAAAAGTTCATAAGTGAAGGGATAAAACAGAATGAAAGGTACAATGTGTTTTATTTTGAGTTTATGTAAAACAGGGGTCTTCAACCTGCGGGCCACATGCAGCCCTCTAAATGTTTTTGTGTGGCCCCCAAACAAATTTTGAATTTTGAGTGTAAAAAATTTAATTCAAATAAATCTTAAAATTCATTCTGAAATATTTTAAATTTTGTACTAACATTTTAAACATGTATTGTTTTTATATATGAAATCTCAGTTAATGTCATAGTAAATACTGGAAGATTATAGCAGGGAATGTTTGCAGGGTAGTTAGTAAGCTGATACAGTTTATGATATAGACAGGTTAGCGAAAAATAAAGTGCCAAATTTCTCACTAAACATGAAAGTTTTTTATGCTTGTAAAATTGTTTAGACTTGTCAGTTAACAGTATTAAGACTAAAACTTACATTTTTAGATTCTGAATGTGTCTGTTTTTCTAATTGTACCTAAATCCTCTGAGTTGGCATAGCTTCTGCATTCTTTTTCCAGAAATATTCTTGTGGGAATAAGTAAATGGTCATAAAAATAAATCATAAACCATAAATAAATAAATAAATAAATAAATAACAAAAATATCATATGTATGTTTACATAGGGAAATATTAGTGGGCATGTCCTGCAATAGTATGCAAACTTTAGCCACTTTGTAAAACATGAATGCAGCCCATGAATCTTTCACCCATGAAAATGTGACCCTTGAGCAAGTAAAGGTTGAAGACCCCTCATGTAAAAGCTGTTGGAACATTTGGTGATGATTAACTTGGTACTGGTATTTATTTATTTATAAAACTGACAACATAAGTACAAGTTAACACTACTACTTAAGTGCTTCCACTGTGCATATTACATAACATGCATTATTTTTATAAAGTCTAATAGATGTGTTTTTGTGTAGCAGGGCCAAAGGGCAGCAAGATACATCTAGCAAACCTGTAGTATTAATAGTATTTCAAATGTAAGGCCTCATTATAACAAAGGTAATACTCTTACTTCTGACATACACTGTATGATGTAACATGAAAACTGAACTATACACTGTATGGAATGTTATAAGTGTTGATCAAGAGGCACTTGCTGGCATGTGATAGATTTTGTGTTGCCCATTAATAGAGTACCCTGGTATATACAGAGTCTTTGGGCTTGAGGTATGAATAAATAATGATCCCCCAATTCAAAACCTAAAAGAGATTCCTTCAAGAAACAAGTCAGTGATATTGCACAAATTAACTAATGTGACATGCAAGCTACCTACCATATACATGCACAAGAAAGCTTACATGAAATGACAGTGTGAATAGTCAAGTGGGAGAAACAATCCAGTGCAACATGTAGATTAAGCAACCTTCCACCTGTGTGGCAAAGTCAACAGGCGCAATGATGCCTTGCGTGAGGTGACGATGACCAGAAATGTGTACCTAAACGTGACCCAGTTTTGCTGTTAACCAAACCACTGACAGAGTAACATTTCAACAAGATGCTGCTCACCGACATTACCATAATGAAGTGCACATTTTCTTGAATTTAACATTTCATGATTGGTGAAGAAGGCCTATTATCTGGCCACCCAGGTCATCATATATCAGACACCTGAACTTGCTTTCATAGGAATTCATGAAGAACACTGTATACAAGGAGAAACTTAAAAATTTGCAGGAAATGGGAGAACACATCACTTGCAACAAGCTGAAAGCACTTGGCAACAGGCTGTACCTGACTGTCTTGAACAGCTGATAATGCACATACCAATAATAACTTGCACAACTGTGTAACCGAATTTAGCTATTTAAGCCGGCACATTGAAGTTGAAGAGCATTTTGAGATCATCCAAAGACAGTTTGTTCCCTCCATGCTGCTTTGTGCCCGTTAACACACTAGAGGCCAAAGCCAATTTGTGTGTCTGCAGTGTTTTAATTTGCTGTTCGATGGTTTCTTCAGAGACGAATCTGTAGAAGAGAATAGTAAAATTCCTTTGTTATATTTGGGTGTTGAAAATCAAATAAAAATGTAATGTTTAATTTGTACTTGGGATACTATTTCATAATCATTAAAACAAAGAAGTGTCAAGACAACAGACATTCAGTGTTATCAATTCTATGACACACTTTTCATCCTGTGACCATTTTTTCTGAGATTAGTAATTATGAATATGGTGACAGGAGGTTCATACCTGACAAATTTAAAGCAGTAAAAAGTGTATTTCTGTAAGGTAATGAATGCGGGTTTTCAAACATTAACAGTCTTATCACATTTAATAATATCATACACATTTACCAGCCATTCCCAAGAGTCACATGACAGTAATATTCAACGTCTGAAACGGTTTCGTGAAAGTGTGGAAAATGCAAAACACACTATTTTGTCAAAGTCATGTGAGAACTATCTCACATGACTTTGCTATGACACTGGCAGATGTGCAATGCCTACATTTTTCCACGTGCTCTCAAAGATGGCGGACTTTTGTCTGCTGTATGTGTAGCAATTACTTCTGAAGAGACTTCGAATTTTGACTCCAACAGGCATAGTCTGTTGATGTATTAGGAAATCCATGGATACTGTTGTATCCGACAGCACTACTCCCTTCCTGTCAGCTCACTAGCTTCCTAGTCCCAGTTTTCTCACCAGCTTGTTGTGACACTACACACTGCAGTGGTTGTCAGCCTGATGACTCACCAGATGCTATTCCATTGGAGCAATGTGGGTTTCTGTATGGTTACATAACACTATCTGAGTTCTACAAGACAGGGCATGACACATCCTGAACACCATTTTTAAAACAATTCTATGAGATCCTGATGGAATACTTCTTGCATATTTTAGTAGTATTCTGTAAGACTGGAAGTGAGACTTTCTAGCACAGCCTTTTTTACTGCTTACGATATAATGCAGCCTACATGGATGGTGTATTGAGACACCATGATCTATGACATTATCTGTGGATGAGGATACTTCGTGAATGTCAAAACCTTCAGTAATGCCCCACTCTTATAATACTGTTTCTCCCTTTTAAGTCTTTTAAGACTGAAACATGTTAGGAAATTTGTCTGTGAATACAGGGTATACACAAAAGAATGGTGCAGTTTCAAAAGTTAACAAGAAATTTATTTCTCACCTTACACGGGCACAACATACACCGTCAGCAGCGGCAACTGTCCAAGTTTCTCATGCGTTAATCACAGTCCTTCAATATGTGCACCCTGGGTCACACGACACACATCCACACGGTAATCAAATTCATCCCAGACTCGGTATAGCATGTCCGCTGTAATGGTCTGCAGTGCATGCGTTATCCGATCATGAATTTCCTTGAGGGACACGGGCAATGGTGGTACGTAAACGCTGTCTTTAACGCTGTTTACGTACCACCATTGCCCATGTCCCTCAAGGAACTTTGTGATCGGATAATGCATGCACTGCAGACCATTACAGCGGACATGCTACACCGAGTCTGGGAAGAATTTGATTACCGTGTGGATGTGTGTCGTGTGACCCAGGGTGCACACATTGAAGGATTGTGATTAATGCATGAGAAACTTGGACAGTTGCCGCTGCTGACGGTGTATGTTGTGCCCGTGTAAGGTGAGAAATAAATTTTTTGTTAACTTTTGAAACCGCACAATTCTTTTGTGTATACCCTGTATTATTTTTGTACAGTGATAGTATGGAAGCTGGGATAGCAGTTGGTACAGCAACTGCCTGCAAGCTGGACATTCTGGGGTTTGAATCCTGGCAGAGGCAAGAGATTTTTTCTCCTTCAAAACTGTCCAGACTGGCTCTGGGGCCCACCCAGCCCCATATTTAATGGATACCAGAGTTCTTTCCCAGGAGTAATGCGGCCAGGGTGTAAGTTGACCACTTACCTCCATCTAGTACTGAAGTTAAGAAGAATGAGCAGAGCTATATTTCTGCTCGCCATACATGCCTTCACGGTGTGGAAACGGAAATTACTTTTACAGTGATCCTACACCAGTGCATGTTGTTACAGTCTGTACACCTTATTGCATGAATATAACCAAAATTATTACACTTTAGGTTTTGCAAGATGTTCTGATTTTTTAGTATGTTACTTCACAACACAGTAAAATCTGTGATATCCGGCACCTCCGGGACCAAAGGTTTGCCGGATATTGCAATTTTCTGGATATCAGAATATTATACTTAGTATGTATCATAGTGTACCTAGCAACCTCATGGACAGACCTATTTTTGCCTTTGTCGTTAACACTACTGTTTTCCGCTTTTTACCTGCCCCTTCCACGACGAAAATGAAACATTCCAGGCACTGCACTATAACACCCTGTAACAGGCGAAGGCAATAAAGCAACTGATTGTACCACACTACATTGTTAGACCACTGTCTGCCAATTTGCGGATTAATAGAGATATCCGGATAATCCAATACCGGATATTGCAGATTTTACTGTACCATCTGTTGCTAAGATTATATAGTGTTGGTGATGAATGAATATGGAAACTTTGGTGGAAAAATATTGACAGGGGAAACTAAAGTACTTGCAGAAAAGCCTGTTCCATTGCCACATGGTCTGCCATAAATCCCACATGGACTGGCCTGCAGTTGAACCTGGGCCTCTGTCGAAAAAGGCCAGCAACTAACACCTGAGTCATGGCACAGCCAACATGTGCTTATGTTTATCATTGATGGGGATGACATATCTTAAGGCATTCACATCAGCTTCATTGGACAGAAAAGCAATCATGATAGAAAGCATCTACCCATGTCTATACCCATTTACAGCCGTGTTAACTGTCTTCATCTAGAGTACTACTACGCTTAAATTACAGAAAACTTTTTACATTACTTGTATATGTGAACAGATTTTTTCTGCCCAACACGATATACTCTGTCAAATGCCTGAGCTTCCAGCTGTGGATTCCAGTGAGGGTCAAGTAGGAACAGATGATTCCCACCAATGAGATTGAGACCCACACCTCCAGCAGACAAGGACAGCAGCATAACCTGCAGGGAAAAATGTTTGTCATACTAAAATACTTCTGCTCGTACTTGAAGAAGTAATGCACAGGCATCCAGGATTTAAAACTATGACCTCTTGCCTTTAAATGTATGTCCTCATATGCTAGTGCTATTAATTCTTATCATGCACATTTAGGGGATTTTAAGTTGGAGGAGGGGTGGTGGTGGTGGTGGTGGTGGTGGTTATGGTATTAGTACTGAAAATGCACGACACCCAGCCAGTTGTACCATTTCCATTTGCATGCCCCCACTGCAATAATGCTATGCAAGGCTGGTAAATGTTATAACAATGTGCATGGCAATATAGACAAACCTGAACATAGTGGCACCACAGGAGCCCCTGTACGTGAAACTTGGTGTGGTGACACATAACAAACATACCTACAAATTCATATGAAACATTCTTTTTGTATACTATAAATTATAAGCGTGGGAAAAAACATTGGTGAGGGAATAGAAATTTGTAGAGGGACATTAAAAAATTGTGTATAGGCTATAATGGTTTATAATTAATGACTGCCTTGGAATGGAACAGGAAGCATATAACTAAATATTAGGTATTCATTAGGACTCCAAAACATTAAAAATTCTCTCTTCTATCGAACCCTTAGAACATATTCATTTTTAGTCATATTCACAAAATTGCTATTAGCTTTGTCATGTCTGCCTGTCTCTCTGTTTGCACAGAACAACTCGGCTCCATTGGACAGATTTTCATGAAATCTGATATTTGAGTATTTTTCGAAAACCTGTCAAGAAAATTCAAGTTTCATTAAAATCTGACAAGAATAACAGGTTCTTTACCTGAAGACCTAGGAACATTTATGACAGTATGTCACTGAATTCTTCTTAGAACGCGAAATGTTTCAGGCAAATGTTGTAGCGCAAATAAAAGCACATATTTTATGTTCCATAAATTTTTTCCCCAAAAATCATGTTGTTCATGAGATAATGTGGAAAAAATGATACAACCAGACAGGCCACAGATGACAATATAATACGGTGCATGTGATTTGCATGCTGGATAACTACGGCTACAGACTCACACTCAGAATATGTACTACTTAGTGCTCTTCCACAGAAACAATGGTTACACGAACACTCCTCGATGTTACATTACACGTACATTGCCTTTCTAATTCTACCTTAATTCAACCACAGCCATCAATATGATTAACAGCATAACAGGTTCTGACAGCAAAGACGTCTCAGCTCTATGCACTTGGCATTTCCATCTGCCATACTTCCAGTCAGTGACAAACTTGTTTGAAGGTAAAGCTTTCCCAGCCTATTAATGGAAACTACTACTCTCTAGGCTGCACCACTGCAAAGGCCATTTCATGAACAGCCAAATGCACCTGATACATCAGTGTAGAATGGACAGCTGAACTGATTCAAATGCTGATCAAAAAGAAAACAAGTGTTGAAGTGCTAAACAAGTGCATCAATCTCCAAACCAAAAATAAGCCTATGAGAATGAATAAAGAAAAGCAAGACCAAGCTTTCAAATGGCCCGTGAAATATGACAGGCACATTAAAACAATAGCCTGATTTATATAGTTTAAAAAAATTTGACAGCGGGACTCTTAGAAGTAATGGGTACAGACCATGGTTAATTTAATGGACTGAAATCCCGCTCATTTATGTACGCTTTAAGTAGATGGCACACCTTTGTTATGGGTCAGATCCCTTCTGTGTAAGTGACATTAATATCAGTAAGTCATGGCATGGCATTATCAGATGATTGTTAGCCAGCACTACTGTATTTCACAAAGAGACCCTCTACCACCTGAGTTATCAAAGGTCACTTCAATTTTGAATTTATTACTGTGTTGTTTAGCAGTTTTCACACATCAACTTCACGTACCATTTCATCTTGTGGTTTTGTAACAAGACCAGGTCTGTACGTCAATACCTTCTATGTACGAGGCTTGTACAGGAAGTCAAAACTGGTTGTGAATAGCACATGCACAGGTGACACACACATTTCCTGTGAAGGTTAGTCGTCTTTCGTATGTCAAGGGAAATACACGTATTGCATACACTATCATATCCCCCCACCACCATTCGCTGTAGTTGTTGAAAATAAGAAATTCTGCTACCTGTGAAGTGTGGTTGGTGATACAATTTTGTATTCCTGAAAATGTTTGTCTGGCAGAAATTCACAGGCAGACTGTTGAACTGTATGGTGAAGGTGCAATAAACAAAGGGAATGTGAGGAAAGTTGGCTGTTCAAAGAAGTCAGGATTAATGTGCATTATGACGAATGAAATGGGCATGCGAATATTCCAAGTGGGAAATTTTTGGGCATCCTCCATACGGTCCTGACCTTCCTCCAAGTGATTATCACTTGTTGCTTCCCCTCAAGAAAATTTTGGCCTGCCATAACCTGAGGAGTGACCAAGAGACAAAAGATGTGCACAACTGGATGAAATGCTTGACAGCAACCTTTTGTGATGAAAGCATACAATAGCTGGTCCCACAGTACAAGTGCCTTAATTTACATGGTAACTATGTGGAGAAGTAGTTTAATGTAGGTACCAACATGTTGCAAAATTCTGTAATATTTTTTACACCAAAGCAGTTCTTACTTTCTGGACACACTATGTACAAGTCATAATCCCACACAGACAGATTTAGTTTCTTCTTTTGCACCTGTTACAGTTCTGGTGTTGTTACTGATATGTGGAAACCAGACACAGGTGTGTCACGATTACAAAGGGGCAGAATGCTGTGCACTAATATCAGTGTCTCCTTTGTCATAGGCCTGCGTCTGTTCGGGGTACAATTTCCTACACAATATCCATCTTTCACACAATCCAGCTGATAAAAATTTTTCAAAAGTTTCTGCCAGTTCAAGTGAAATGTAATTGTCCATCCCATCTAACCCTGTTTGAGTAAACAGTGTACTGGGTTAATTGTAAGGGCTGTTGTTCTCTGTTCATGTCTAGCACCATCAACACTGACATCAAATTGTCAATTAACAAAGGTTGAATGCCTTGGTTCTGAATTGTGTTATGAGGGTTGAGATTGTTTCAATAACAGATGATTATTTCATATGTCCATTAGATGCAGCCAATATAATTGACCCCGTACTTTTTACCTGATGGCAGAAGCACAGCTAACGAACAATGGAAATATAACGTAATGCACACGCCGTTCTGTAACACACACATAACACAAGACACAACAGCTGAAATAAGGGGCAGCACAGCGCTTTCTTGGCAATGTCTGAAATCTTCCATTAATGAAATAGTCAGGTACTAAAATTATATCTAACCGTCTACATGCCAAGTCCCGGTGTGGACATACCTCACAAAATTACCAAACCACGTTTCACTCTAATAACCAGAGTTCAGTCCATGAATTTCATGTCTCCCTAAAGCCAAGTTAACAACCAATGGAAAACTCTTTCTTCTTCAAATCAATATGACACTAAGTGTTATTCACTGGCAACCTAAACGTATGAGAATAAAAGCATCATGCCAACAACCTTGTCTCTACCAAGCTTCATGCAAATGACATGATCCCAGTTGAACTACTAAGAATTACGACGAAAGATTATGTAGCACAAATCTTAGTCAATGAATAACCAAACATGTATATTTCATCACCCTTAAACTGGTGTTTTCAACTTAAAAATTAAAGGCACTCACCGTTGATCTTGATGAGCCATTGAACTGATCCACCAAGGCCATGCGCTCTTTGACTGGTACAGATCCTGTGAGCATCAAGCATCTGACATGGTTTTGTTTCAAGTGTTGCTGAACCAAATCCAACATTGTGGTAAACTGTGACACAATGACAATATTGTCTCCTTTGCTCATAACCTTTTCAAGTTCAGTGAACAAGGCGCGCATCTGTCGGGAAAAAAATTCTGTGAGGAACCGGTGGTACACATGTAGACTTCAATCTGGTATAGCAGAAATGAAGCCACATCTTGGGATAACATGCAATCAATGAAAAATTCAATGCTGAGGAACTAAAAGTGTTAATAACATCAATGATTTGATGCACTGCACATCTTTACATCAGATGCCACTTTAACACGAACCCTTCCTGTAGGTTACGTGAATGCTCTTACCTGTGAAAATATATCTGAAAGTTCTAAGATTCTATGAGATATTGGTATACTGAACTTCCACACCCTTCACAATTGTGGAGATGATAATTTATATTCTGGGAGCAAACACAGGCAAAATCTGATATTCAAGATGACCAAAAACATTTTTCAGATGTCCTCATTAGATCTGGTTTTGGACCTTCACAGACACACAAAGTGGTTCAAAAAATATACGCAAACATATGTGCACTTATGTGTAACTGTCCCGGGGCGTGAGTGGCTACCGGGCACGTCGGCGGGTGGCGGATAGCCGGGGGCCTGCCCTTGTGGCAGGTCTGTCTCTGAATTAAATAGGAGACCGTGGACCAACTCCCCAACCCCAAGGTGTTATGTGTGGCTTGCCTTAATCCGTGCTGAAGGGGTGAATGGCACATGGGTAATGTGTTCTTAACGGAGCCTCTGGGAAACCAGGCGAAATCCCGGAGTATGTAGCCTTGCGCTGGCATAGGGAGCTCTGTCAGTGTTGAATGTTATTTCTCCCGTACTCGTGGGACCAAAATGAACACGAATATTTCTGAATCTAAACAAGGAGCAGCTGGTACTGCAGACTTGTTACAACAACCCCATGTGGAGGTCACAGACATAAAATCTTCCGTTGCCTCTTCAGATGAGGAGAGATTGGCTGCAGGCATCTCTACGATTGGACTGCAAACCAAGAGACTCTCTGGAGCACAGCAGAAAAGGCTTACTAAAGAGAGGAAGATGAAGGAGGGAACTTGGACGGAAAAGAAGCCTCCAAGAAAAACTCCTTTGTCTCAGGAGAAGGGTGCCGGGAGGAGTAGTGGGGGTGTTAAAAGACCCCACTCTGACTCGAGCACTCCATCTTTGGAAACACAGCAACCTAAAAAACCCAGGAGCACCCAATTGCAGACTGGGTCGTACAAGGAAGCTGTTGCTGGTATTAAGATGGCGGTTACTCACAGACGCCATCCAGAGGTTACACTGGATCAGACCCAAGTTGACCTGATTCAGGTAAAACTTCTATCAGCTGTGGATGAGAACCCTGCTGGGGAGGCTCCTCCACAGTTTTTACACTCTAAATTTGCACAGGGGGTATTTTGGATCACCTGTGCAAATGAACATTCAAAGATTTGGTTAATGCGGACGATCAGCGGACTTGGGGAGTTGTGGGAGGGAGCGGAGCTGACTGTAGTCGACTCCAAGGACCTCCCAAAAAGACCCAGGGTGCTTGTTCGTATACCGGATACTTCTGAAGTTACAACTGTCATAAAGCGACTCAGGATTCAAAATCCTGAGCTAAAAATGGTAGATTGGACTGTTATGAGTCGCAAAGTCACAGAGAAGGAGCAAACGCTGGCCTTCTCCATTGACCCTGACTCTTTCAACGCCCTCACTCGTTCAAATTTCAAGGCCTTCTGGGGAATGGGGAGAGTTGTCTTCCGGACCCTGAAGGGGGAAAAGAAAAAGTCGGAGGCTGAGAGTACTGCAAGTGAACCTCCACCACAGTAGGGCGGCCTCGGCAGCCCTCTGTGTCGCTATGAGGAATTGCGATGTTGCCCTCATACAGGAACCTTGGACCTATATGGGGGATATTAAAGGTCTAAAGGAGGTGGGAGGAGAACAAATTTATAGTAGATCCACTCAGAATCCCAGGACCTGCATCTTAGTCAAGAAAGACTTTCGGGTACTGCCGTTGATGCATCACTGTTCCAGGGACCTCACGGCGGTCAAAATTAAAACGTCATGTGGTGTAGGGCCGAGGGAGATTATTCTCGGATCGGCCTATCTTCCATATGATGACGTTGGACCCCCACCCCCCTGGGAGTTTGAGAAGCTGGTGACGGGTTGTAGGGCGGAAGGAACTCACCTGATCATCGGCTGTGATGCAAATGCGCATCACACCTCCTGGGGAAGCACAAACGTCAATAACAGAGGTGAGTCCCTGTTTAATTACATTACGGCTAATGGATTGGACATAATGAATAAAGGTAACAGACCTACCTTTGTTATATCTAATAGGCAGGAAGTTATCGATATCACAATTGCCACTTTTTATGCTAGCAATTTTATCAAAGACTGGCATGTAACTGAGGAAGTAAGTTGTTCTGACCACAGATACATCCGGTTTACTGTTACGGGTATTGACCGTTTAGCTGAATTCTATCGAAATCCACGGAGGACCGATTGGGAATCTTTCAGAAATGACCTGTCGGGGGGTTTGCGTGAGATAACAGACAGAGTTACCAATTTTACAGACCTGGAAACTGCTGCAAAGCAGTTTCAGGATGTTATTATTTCTGCTTATAATGAAAACTGTCCTTCCACCGTGAGGCGGAACAACAGGAATATATCCTGGTGGAATAAGGACCTTGCGGAGAGAAGAAGGAAAGTACGTAGGCTGTTTAATGCGGCAAAGAAGTCAGGGAATTGGACTGACTATAAAAGAACCCTAACAGATTATAACAAAGCACTTAGACGGGCCAAGACAGAGTCATGGAGGAGACACTGTGAGGAGATTGAGATGGCTCCAGAATGTGCCAGACTCCAGAGGGTTCTCTCAAAGGATAGGCAGAGTGCAGTCAGCTCTCTCCAACTTGAAAATGGAGAATATACAACAACAGAGGAAGAGACTCTGGAGGAGTCACTCCGGGTCCATTTCCTGGGTTCTGAAATAATTGTGGAACCTCCTGGAGGCTGGGACGGTCTTGAACTGGAGTATCCAAAATGGAAAGGATCCAGGGGGGACTGGGCGGTTTCAAGGAGGGTAATTAATTATGACAAATTGAAATGGGCTGTTTTCTCATTTCAACCTTACAAATCCCCAGGCATTGACAGAATAATGCCCGTCATGCTACAGAAGGGTTTTAAACTGCTTGGGGGGAAACTTATGATGTTGCTAAGAGCCAGTCTGGCCTTAGGTTACATTCCTATGAGCTGGAGGCACATCAGGGTGGTATTTATACCAAAACCTGGGAAACAATTGTCCCAGGGGAAGTCCCTGAGACCCATCAGTCTCATGTCATTTATACTCAAGACACTTGAGAAACTGCTTGATAGATATATCAGGGGAGGTGTCCTGGTTGAAAAACCACTTCACCAGAAACAGTTTGCCTACAGGGCAGGTATGTCTACAGAAACAGCTCTCTTCCAGGTTGTTCATAGACTGGAAAAGTCTTTGAATCATAAAGAGATTGCGTTGGGTGCCTTCCTGGATATTGAGGGGGCATTTGACAACACCTCTTTCAATGCAATTACGACGGCTGCTAGAGAGCGTGGACTTGAGGAAACCTGTTGTAGGTGGATCGGATCCATGCTTGAAAGCAGACTCGTACATACTTCCCTTATGGGCAGCAGCTTGACTGCTAAAGTAGTAGGAGGATGTCCACAGGGTGGAGTCTTGTCTCCCCTTTTGTGGAACCTGGTTGTTGATAGGCTTTTGACTACCACAAATGACCTAGGCTTTTGTACATTTGGCTATGCTGATGACATTGTCATCATAGTCCAGGGTAAATTTGCACACACAGTCAGGGAGCTTATGCAAGATGCCCTGAATGTGGTGGTTCAATGGGCTGTTAAAGAGGGTCTAAATATTAGCCCTCACAAAACAGCTATAGTTCCATTTACCAATAGAAGGAAAATAGAGGACCTTGGACCTCTTATACTTCATGGCAAGGAACTCAAAATGCTGGGAGAGGTCAAGTATTTGGGAGTGATTTTAGACTCCAGACTTACCTGGAACCAACATTTGCAGAAAATAATTAAAAAAGCACAAACCACCTTTGCGGTAGTTAGACGCATGTGTGGTAAAAAATGGGGTCTCAGACCTAGTATGGTGCACTGGATCTATACTAGGGTAATCAGACCATCCATATTTTATGCTGCCTTGGTTTGGTGGCCCAAGGTCATGCAAAAAACCACTAAGGTTCAATTAGGCAGGATTCAAAGAATGGCCTGTCTAGCCATCACGGGGGCTATGAAATCGACCCCCACTGCAGCAATGGAGGTGCTTTTGAATCTGACTCCGCTGGATCTGTTGATCATGGCGGAGGCGAGGATGGCACTCTATAGGCTGCAGACATTAAAGCAACCAACTGTCCCTAAAACAGTATCAGGTTTGCTATCCATCTGGAAGAATGTGGGGGGCCCTATATTGGATATGGGGTCGGACTACATCATTCCAGTCTATCATTACTCCAAAATCTTCAGAGTCATTATAGACCGGGATTATTGGAAAAATAGAGACCCAGTGCTCCCGGGGGATGCTTTGATCTGGTTTACTGACGGCTCAAAGACTGCCTCAGGGACAGGGTCTGGTATTTCAGGCATAAGACCAAAAAGAAGCCTTAGCTTCTCTTTGGGTAAATATGCCACTGTTTTACAAACTGAAATATATGCCATTCTTCAATGTGCATGTGAGAATATAAGAAGGGCTTATAAACATAAGCGGATTCTTATTTTTCTGACAGCCAGGCTGCACTTAGGGCACTTAGTAGCCCGAAAGTGACCTCGGGACTGGTTGCAGAATGTTTAGATGCCCTCTCTGCACTGGCTTGCCTGAATGAGGTAACCCTCATTTGGGTGCCAGGGCACTGTGGTATCCCTGGAAATGAGGAAGCTGATAGGCTTGCTAGACAAGTGTCAGCTATACCGTTACTTGGTCCAGAGCCGGCTCTTGGAATACCTAGGTGTTCGGCAAGAGAAGCAGTTAAAAACTGGACTGAGTGTCAACATTATAACGTCTGGAAAGACTTGCCAGGACAGAGACATGGCAAACTTTTCATAGAAAGGCCATGTAAGAGAAGAGCTGATGACCTGCTCAAATTGAATAGGCATTAACTAAAAACGGCGGTGGCGGTCCTCACGGGACATGCTCCTGTGAGGAGGCACCTGCATACTATGGGCCTGTTTGATGGAGATCCAACTTGCAGATTTTGCGGGATGGAGTCTGAAACAGTGCAGCATATTATGTGCTACTGTGAAGCATTGGCACGTCAGCGCTATAATGTTTTTGGGAAGCTGTTTGCTGAACCAAAAGATATAAGCTCAGCTTCAGTAAGGGACCTTTGCCTCTATATAAGAGGCACAGGGTTATTGAAACTGTGCTGAATGGAGTGTTTAGGGCTGCACAATAAGCCTAAGGCTGAGGTGCATCTGGGGCATAAGCTGACGGGCCCTAAAGAAGTAGTAGTAGTAGTATGTGTAACTGTAGCTTTCAGGGCTGCAATCACATCAACAGCTGTGTGTGTGCACATATTTACACAACAGCAACTAAATGAACTTACAAATATAATAACTGTGACAACACTGAGATATCAATTTTTAATATTACATACATAGTTGTAAATTTTCTCTTTATGCAGTCTTATACAGTCTGAAACATGTAACTGCAACTATGTTTTCAATAACAAAGAGTTGTGTTTGATGGATGTCTTCTTGAATATCGGATGATATGGTGCAAATGCATGAGACTATGCTCTTTAATGATACTTTTGGCCTGTACATGACGTGTAATGTGAATGAATCAATTTCTGAGCTGAAAGCATCCACAAATTAGATTGTTAATCAAAGACGAAAGTAATAGACCAAAAGAGAATTCCTACAGTTTAGCCTTTAAATGCCTTCTGTTCCCATATGCGAATGCACTAAAAAATGCCCCTAGAAATTAATTTTATATATTTATGTAACAAGGAAATTTACTGCACTTTTAAGACATGCTGAACAATCTCTGTTTATTTTCCACAAAATGCCTTTTATTTCATAATTTTATCTTTTTCTGTTCAAATAATACTAACGCTTTTCATAAAACATGCGCTAAAATTTAAATACCAACCTGGTCATTTAAAGGTTAATGGGGGCTTTATGCCATGACAGGGCATGACACACACAGACCACAGGCACAGGTGCAATGATAATTATGTAATTACCAAGTAGCCTTGATTACACACCAATTTTATGAGGCACTCTATGTAACTCTGGTTCCCTAGCCTGTAACTTTACTGCTAATCAAGCATTTTATGTTTTGTTACGGAGTAGCACTTGTGGTAGGAGTAACATACAACAGATGGAACAAGTTGATGTGCAACAGCAACAACACTGGGAACCTGGTCCCATAAAAAAGTTCGTAGCATGATTGGGTTTTTATGGGAAAACCAAAAACATGCTTTCCCCATGAAAATTCACTGCCAATTGATAGTGTATGGTGATAGCACAATGAGAGTACAGCATGTCAGGCAATGGAGCAAAAAACTGGAAAACTGAACAGACACCCATGATCATGACTGCACTGGCCAGCCCAGCACATCAAGAACAGATGTATGCAGCATGTATACAGGAACTGGTCTTGGAGAACGATGCCAATATCGAAAATTTATCTTCTGCACTGGAACTGTCCATTAGAACTGTACACAACATTTGTCCTTGAAGAACTTGGATATGAGAGTCTCTTTTCTACCACACAAGAATTTTTAAACTCATGCCAAGATGGTACAAATGTGTCAACATGCTCGAGGATCAAGCTGAAAAATAAAGATACTTCAGCAGAACAAAGGAGCTGGATTGAAACACTGTAATGACTTCTCATTTCATTTTTATGACCTAGGGAACATTACTTATGAATGCCCTCTGCATATACATACCTTAGAACTGATTCTATCCTTCTTGAAAACAGGATTGTTATGAACTAAAACTTTTTTCTTAACTAATGCATCAGCGTCCACTGGTTCACTTTCCTTGTCGTCATCAAGGCCCATTTTTCCAAGCTGTGAAAGGAGGTCAACATCCAGTCCACCTTCATCTTCTATTCCATCATTTTCACAACTTTCTTTGTCTAGCATCTGCAATAACATCAATTAAGTAATATAAACATTGGCTTAACTACAAAACAGTGCGACGACTTACCAGTATTCATGCTGAAATTAACCAATGCAACTGATAATTATTAAAAAATTTATCTGTTATTTGTTAATACTGTTAATAGAAACTTCACCTTTTCACTTACACTTAATACCCATTAGGTACAACTGGAAGAATACTTCTTTATTCTCTTATTACTGTCACAAAAAATGTAATGAACTTCAGGCATGACATAATCTGTCACTAGCGTGAACTGAGGGTCTCACAGCTTGTGACTAGCACAGTACTGTGTTCTAGGATATGCCACCCTGTCTGCTGGTAGCTAGTTTTGAACATAATGAAGGCACCTACTGCCTCCAACTTCAAAGCAAAAGAGTAGGGAAAGGGGGAAATTATACAAATATGCAAGTGAGCCAATGCCAAGTTGTGGTAAATAGAGGGTGTACTGTACAAATTGTAAAATCTGACTGCCCTCTTATGGTACCACCATGTACAGGCAGCTTGCTTACAGCTTGTTATATGATAGATGTGGGTATCATAGCATGGGTGGATGGAGGGGATAAATACGCCTGCAGTGTTGCCTGTCTAAAAACATGGGATTGTGTTGTTACCACAGTACGCCATTCTTATTCCATTTAATGCCTCTTCTGACATGTACTACCACACACCGTACAATAGTTCACATTCGTGACCATGGATAACTGTATGGTTTCCCAGTTTAGATAGTGTCACTGAGCAGTACGGTTACTCTATGAAGAACAATGTTTTCATTCAGTTACTAGCAAGTAACACAGACAAATCTGCATTCTATAGCTCTTGCAATCAACTAACTCGACATTCCTCCGGTACTTCCTGTGGACAAGTCCAAGCATAGCGACTCAAATCTCTTCTATGCACAAGTCCATAAGACTGTGACCAGACACTACTACGAAGTTTAATTGCCAATAAGTGCATAAATATATATATATAACCACTTACACCCTCAATGAGTCCTGGATGACAGCATATCTGCCGTAATCTGAGAAGAAGAACCAAGATATGAAATGCCTTTACATCACCCATGCTCTTCATTTTTTGGTGCAGAGTTCTGATTTCATCATTCATCTCATATGGAAATGATTTCTCTATAAACATAAGGTGTATTATTCATCTGGCTATCAAATACACATTATAGATATACAGTCACTAAAACGAAACACATGTACAATGCCATATCACAAGTAACATTTTCCAAAGAAGTATTTGTGCAAAATTACCCTCCTCCATCTAGTGCCACGATTAACCCTTTAAAGACGAAGCGTATCTGTTTTATATAAGGATTCAGTGCGTACCGCGCTGTAAACACTCTCCACTTCGGTCATAAAAACCAATCTCTTAATATTTTATAAGGCAGAAGTTGCTGTTTGTCCTGAGATCCGTACAAAACACATAAACGCAATGTGGGCACCACGTAGAATTTTTTGATGTTAAACCTGGTCGTATGTAAAGTTACTGCTAGGCTTGAAAAGGCTAAAGAAAGAGTACAGCTATACATCTACTCCCTCTCTGGGCCTGCATGGCCCCTTCTAGTGTGAACATTACCTTTTATTTGCATAAAATTGGATTGGTTATGTTATGAAATGTACAACATCAGCTTTCTTCACTGAATTCATTTGATGTACAAGTGGTTAACTGTCAAATGTAGACTCAAACTCAATGTGACTAATACATTCTTGTAAATACTTCCAGTGTAACATGTTATCAAAATTAATGAGGCAAACTGACCGTGTTACATACAGGCAGACAACTGCAACAATGTTAAGAGGCATACAGACACTTTGAAAAATAAGCACAAACGGACGTCTATGTAGACATGTAACATCCATGCAACTGCATTACAATTAGAGTTGAAGCAATGCGTTCCAGTAACAGGGAAGCATAAAACATACATTTTATGCCCCACATATTTTTTCCCTAGTTTTCAGATTTTTTATGGAATGAAACAAAAGAAATTGAATGCACCAACACAGTGACATTATGTGTACATTTCCCAACATGTTCTTATGTCCAACTTTGATCCAAATTATGTCAATGCCACTGGAATTATCACCACAGTTGTCGCTACCTTCATTACTACTCTCCACATGACAGTGACACATTAAAAATTGTCCGTACCATGTACGTATGTTTTCATATACATTATCAGAACCAACTCGTACACACTTCCAGCCACAGTGCACCAAACTTCACAGAACTCCCGACATGTTTCGGTGTGAATTCACACCATCTTCATGGGAACAAACAGAACACTTAAAACACTTAAGATAACACTAGCCTGGTTGTGTTATCTTAAGCGTTTTAAAAGTTCTGTTTGTTCCCCTGAAGATGTGAATTCACACCAAAACATGTCTGGAGTTCTGTGAAGCTTGGTGCATTGTGATTAGAATTGTGCATGAGTTCGTTCTGATAATATATATTAACAGTAAGACATGTTAGCATGTAAAACACTCAACACTGCTTTTACTTAAGGAGATAGGAAATATGGCTGAATTTATTTCCCATGGACAGTGGTGCACAAATTTTCAAAAAACCTAGGCACCACCTCAAAATTCAAGGTGAAAGAAGCGTGACATGAAGCAATTTCCATATAGAGGAAACCCAAATATTACGCATCATCATAAAAAATTGATCATCAGGGTGACCTGGTGCCTTGGATTTGTGCACCCCTGCTGACGGATATCTACAGACACAGGGCACCAGCTACCTTAAAGTTTTTTATTTTCCTTGGTCCCTCCAGGCAAATACCAAGTGAATGCCTTAAATTTGGCCTTTCTGAATTATCATCATCTATCATTCAGTGCTACACAGCCTGAACTGCAGACAGCATCAATAAATGAAAAAAAAGCACAGAAATGATATTACATGTCATAGGACACAGTAATTTCTGTGTCCATTACATAATAAATGGTGCATTAATCATCAGAATTGTCATGACTGGCACATACTGTATTAACAAAGTTGGCGGTCCGACATGTGATAAAGTATGGTTAACTCCCACCATCACTAAACACAGCTGTCTGACAAATATCAAGAATTTAATCTGTCAGATACAATGCTCAACTGCATTAATGCCAGCCACAAGAACTATATAGTTGAAGTTATAAAAGAAGATATTCTGGCATTTGGACAAACATGACTGTGACTACAGAAACCAACAGTACAAGAGTCAGACATTTTCATAATTTCTAACATTTCACTGTCTGTCTTCATGACTTTCAGTAACCTATGTAATGTTTTCATGGGACTTCATAATTTTATACAATTCTAAGAAAGCTTCTCCATAAAGAAATTTGTCGGTTAGTTCTCATTCTGTCATGTGCCCTCCCTTCCTCACTCAACACATCTGTACTTAAAACCTTGTCTTAGTTCACCTCAGCTACTTAACTTATACATATATATATCTCACCACTTTGCAAATAGGTAGCGTTCTTTGACTGACCACTTCTCACTTCTAGCATCTGTTCCTTGTCTATTTTCTGTGCCAAGTATTGTGCAAATAAAGTTCTAAAAAAACAAACACACACACACAAATTACTACATACACCACAGAAATACAATATTCCAAAAATTACATGTGACAATTTCAATTCTATAGAGCATTGGTAATGGTGGACTGTATTCTGAAACAGTCTCCTGTCTTTGGACTTTATTCATCATCAACTCACAACTAAAGCACAATATTTCGGAAGCTGGCTCTGCTTCTGAAATATTGTGCTTTAGTTATAAGTTGACGATGGATAATGTCCAAAAAGTGAGGGTGTTTTGGAAGTTAGTAATTTAGTCTACTTGGTCCCACCCACAAACAAAAATATTACAACCAATTACAGTAGGAACCCAGCTTACCACTCAATGGTTTAATATTTTCCCTTGTTTAATATTCAATTTTTATGATCCCAAGTTAATAACTATAGTCTTATTCTTTATTCTGATGTCCTTCATACCCATCACGTTCAAAACTACTTGAAAAAAGCAATTTATTACTGAATCATGCTCAACTAAATTTTAAGGCTGGTTACAAACTTACTTTATTTTTGCATACCACACGCATTCCTGATCCTTCCTTTTCTGGTCATGCTGCTTAACTTCTGGTCTCTATTAACCCATTACAACTTAAAACTCCATTACTTCCATTCCATCCCATACACCCAACTGCAGCCAGCTTTCCTGAACTCTCCTACCTGTTTCTACTACTGCCCCATGCACTACACAACAACACCCCTCCCACTGGCTAACTACACCACTTGCCCTTACTGATATATAACAACCTTCCCGGTGCAGCCACCCTTTGTGGATTGCTCACACCGAGGATGGAGGCAGGAAGCTCCTCTGAGACATCAGTATCTATGTATAAACTGACATTGTATCATAACCCTTAATACTTGAATCTTCATGTTTGAATGTATCTTTATCAAAACAA
This sequence comes from Coptotermes formosanus, assembly GCA_013340265.1. Classification (NCBI taxonomy): domain Eukaryota; kingdom Metazoa; phylum Arthropoda; class Insecta; order Blattodea; family Rhinotermitidae; genus Coptotermes; species Coptotermes formosanus. The sequence continues at coordinate 524,932 of BLKM01000841.1, read as the reverse complement.
CACCGGTTTCCAGAATCCCAATACCTTTATAGGAAGAATGGTTAAATGTCTGTCTGTAAAATACACCATGAATCACTAAAGAAATTAGACACCATGGAAAGCACTTAACAAGTGCCACACATTAACAAAACAAGAGAAATAATGCCTAAAATTATCAGTGCATAGTTACCTAGAGAAGTTCAGAAGTGTCTGGTATACTCTAAATTCTTCAGCATCAAGTTTCACACTGATCTCATACACATGCTTCTCTGGCAGACAAGATAGTGTTCCCTCCTTTTGAAGTTGTTCTTTTGTTCTACGCAACATTAAGGAATTCATCACGGTATTTAGACGCTGCATTCCTCCAGCACTTTTATTATCAACCCAGCGACGCCACACCTATGAAACAGAAGTGAAAGTTCAAATACTGAAGTTACTCACCAAGATGAGTAATGGGCATGAAAATTGGCAAGTGCTACATTACAAAAATCTAACCATTCTCTTCATTAAATATGTATGTTAAACTTGACTATCCATTCAGTCAAAGAATACATTTTTCAATATGGGTAGATGATATTCTGATTATATATACTACATTCTGAATATTACAGCCAAACCACACATGTGTGTGAAAATGTGGGAGCTTTATATGCAGAAGCAAATTACACATCACTGTCCACGCATGCAGTATTAAAAAAACTAAACGTGTAATAATGCTGGTATGCTGTTTTCATGAGCATCATCCAATCACAGGACCTGGGCCTGCACTTGGTATATCTGCAGAGGTTGCTAGGGAGGTGATCAGAAACTGGAAAAGTAGGAAACACGAGAAGCACTGGCTGCCCATACGCAGACAAAGGCAGGCTAAGGGCTTTCTTAAAAAACCCTCTGCAAAAGAAGCTGGGGAATTGCTCAATCTGAGCAGAAACCAGCTAAAAATAATGACAGGGTTGCTAACAGGACACTGGCATTTAAAAGGACACCCATTTAAATGGAGGCTGGTAGACATTCCTGAGTGTGATAGACGCAAGCAGGCTTCTGAAATGGCCTCACACGTTCTTTGTGAATGGCCTCACATGTTCTTTGTGACTGTGCAGCTTTGGCCACATTATGTTTCAGGCACCTGAGTCATCATTTCATAAAACCAGGTAACTCTGAAGACATTTATATCAGCAAGATACTGCACTTTGTTCAAGGTGCGAGACTGCTGAATGAATGAGCTAAAGGGTTGCACAAAAGATCAATAATGGTCGAAGGGCACAGGTCACTGTGGTGCTCACCCTTTTGTATTCTATTCTATGCTATTCTATTCTATTCTATTCTATTCTACCAATTGCAGGAAACTACAACTTATGAATTTGGGGTGGTACCTAATAGCAATAACATTCACAGAAAATTTTCTCAAAATATTTCCAGAAATTCTCAAGCTGAAAAATGCATACAGAGGACCAACACTTTGCATGTTCTTTTCTTGCATCTTAAGCAGAGCTGGAGTTGTAGGATGCAGACACACATAAAGCCTGAAAGACATGGCCATTCCCACATGGATTCTTTTTTCTCAAGTCGTGCAAAGATAGTATAATCAGTAATATTAGGTAATTAAAGGATGCGAACTGAATATACAAGTGTCTCAACCATGTTCATGGATTTGTTAGTCCCTTAATACCAATGAAACTGGTTCTTGTCTAAATAATTATAAACTTGCCTGCATGTGGTGCATGCTACACAGTGTTAAACTACGTAGAGTACTTTCCTCTTAGTAAGTTCACACAAGGAACTAATAAAAATTTCTTAAATAGAATGCATTAAAAATTTGTCATCTAAAACTTTGATGCATACGCAATTAATAATTTGCACATTTAATCAACAAGCCACAAAACACACCTTGTTAATTATTGGTATTGTTCAACTCTTTAAGGTGCAGTGATAACTTTTCTTTACTGTGCGCTCTGACAATAAACAGCACTCAATTAAACCAATACAGCATATTTATGGGTTCCATATAACTCTTAGTAAAAACAGCAAATACTTCTCTATGCAGCATTAACCAGCTGGCCTTTTTAAAAGGGATGAAGATTTTCCTGTGAGGTACGGATAAATTCTTATGTCTCATTTAGCTGAACAACAAAGGGTTAGGATGAAATATAAATCCACATCATTTCTAAGAGAAAGTCCAATTGTCAGGTGCGTGATACTTTCCTCAGAGTATTCCTGTGTTAGTATGTTCAGACTCTTACTCTTTTCAGTACTGAATAAGTAATACCAGGGACTCTGAACAGTAACAGGGTTTCAACAGGGGTGGGGAAACTCCATACACAGAAAACTTTATCATGTATTATCTTTTAACAGCAAAGGAACCTGTTACTCTGGGGCAATTTTAATTTGTCTACAGCACAGTTATTAGTAACATTAGCATTGGTGCGGGGATTACCTTTGATTAATGACAACATAGTACTTATACCTGTTTTAATTCCTGTTTAATCAAATACTGAAATGCTCAATGTCTACAGAAAACATGAAAACTATAAAGGGTATGTTAATGCTCAATGTCTTAGACTTCCTGCAGTATCTACTCACAATTAAATCATCAAAGGGAGAACATCTCAAAAACTTCAGCAATGAATATAAATCCATTTCTTTGTTATGAATTGGAGTCCCAGTAAGAGCCCATCGGTATTTGGCTTTTAATGCACAGACTGCAACCGCCGTTTGACTCTTATGATTGCGAATTGTATGGGCCTCATCCAAGATTATTCTTTCCCATTTAACGCCAAACAAAGTGCCCTAAAATATCAAACACATAAATCAGCACTGTCCACACAGTTAAGCAATGCAAGTATTCCATGTACTATGAAAAACATATAATCACTGTAGCAATATCAGGTGCTGCATGTCATATTGAGATTAGCAAATACAAACTTCTTCTATAATTAGACTCTTGGTAAAGAAGAAGGGTTAAGAACACATGCAGCTGACTGGGACATACTAAGATACTGACTGGCATTTTATTAACTGCTAAGGGAACACAGTGACAAATCAGACATAATACAATAAATAGTGACTAAGCAGGAGCAACTGAGGAAGTTATTGTAGCCTAATTAAAGGGACTGTCATCAATATATGTTGGATATTCCTTCACACAAGTGACCTTCGTTGGCATTAGAATTAACTATCAGACTCAAGTATCTGATAACCACACAGTCAAAAAATTTGTTTAACATATGAAATAATTGTTACAATCATAACCATTACTTATATACGCTTCCTTTAACAATTTCAGCAGCTCAGATTCTAATTTGAATGATACGATGATTTGTATAAAATGAATTGGAAACAATACGACCAACATCTTCACTCTTCTGGGATGTTATGAAGTGTTGTTTCGTAGTTGGTTACCAACATTTTGGGACATATTCAGTCCACTCTTCAAGGGTCAAGCAGCTGTTGTGTTAATGGTCTTAAGCCTTTACATTATCCCAGAAGAGCAAAGGTATCATTTACATTGCAGCAGAAGCCTGATATCACACAATATGGAAGGATGCAGTCATGGTCTAATTTCAGGTTCCAAGCTAATAAGGATAATCAGCCAAACAGATGGTGAGATACACATTATATCAATAACAGGACAATAAGAAACAAAAAATGACGCAATACATCTATTTTTTTCTATTAAAAGACTTACTTGCTTTGAATGGTCAACAGCACTGCTGGATCCCTTTTGGCCAGACACAACTCCTCCTTCTGATCTGACTATATTGTATGTTGTTACTATCATGTCACGTTTTGCCAGTCTACAAAAAGTAGCATTACAATGCACAATACAGATGAGACACATGAGATATGAAGTACACTTAGTGGTGCAGGTTTAGGTCGTGGCCTTCTGTGTTATGACTCATCACATCACAGGGTGTACAAAAGATCACAATTTTAGATTATAACATGGAACTTTACCATCGAGTACACCATGCGCCAGGATAGCGTAGCCAGTATAGCAACTCACAAAGCTCTCGATGGTCTGGGGATCGGATCCCAATGGGGGCAAGATTTTCTGCACCCATACATACCAGCCCTGTGGCCTAACCAGCCTCTTGTAAAATGGCTACTGGGTTTCTTTCCCAGGGGTAAAGTGGCCAGGGTATGGTATGCTGGCATTAAAGAAAGAATACAGCTGTACTTCTACTCCCCCTTTGGACCTTCATGGCCTGGTCTAGGGTGAACTTTACGTTTTTAACGTGGAACTTTAAACTTGACAATAAGTAAAGATACGTGACTTTTGTGTATTCCATTTTAAGACAAATCACTTCAAAGATTCAAATTACAATACATCAATAAACAAGGTAACAGCATGGCCAGCAGTAAACCCTAATAAGGAACCCACGTTTAGCAGGATACACAGTACCTTCCAATTACCCTTTCACTAGATCTGACGTCCAGATCAGAATTCATCACTGAGCATGTCTCATGAAAAACAGCATCATCCGACCATGATTTCACCATGTAATGAGTACATGAAGATCATCCGTCATCACACAGCCACAAGAGGGCACCATAAGCATACTGTATTTCTGTACGATCAGTTTAACAATGGCAGGCAGGCCTACTGGAAACATGGTCCAATGTCAAAGTACATAGTATGATTAAACTTCTGCATGTGAAGGGTGTCATACTGGTGGAAATTCAGCACCAGGTGGTGGGGTCCAGCAGATGTAATGTCATGGAAACAGGCACGCATATGATGCATTACTTTCAATAACAGCAGGACAGGTACTGATGACAAACATTTATTCGAATGCCCAAGCATGTCCTCTATAGATGACTATGTCTATCATGCAGATGCCCTTATCAGAGAGGACAGACACAATAAGCTGACTCACACTGCCCATATCTAGACACTTCTCTCAGTAGTGCGCAAGCATTATTCACATCGAAATGAATTTACAGAGAAGTGTGTGCCTGCTGGGTGCCAAAAACCTCACATACTATTGCAAAGCTCCTTGCACAGAACTCTCACACATTTGACATGTTACACTAACCATGGGCAGCAAGTTCTGCAATGTCTTGGTTACACAGGATTAAACATGAGTTAATCACAAAAAGCTCGACACCTATTTCTTCTACATCAGAACACACACCTTGGTGCCACGGTCAGACAAAGGCTTAAATATCACTGGTGACTACATGGAATGTGTGTAAGTCTAGTGTGTATATCTGTTACCAATGTGCTGGTACAGGCCATACTGAACTCAAAATAAAGACCTCAAATTCAGTTTGTTACCTATTTTTTAACTTCCTTGTAAAAAAGGTGAGGGTTTCATTAATTAGTTATTTACATAATTTATGATAGTGCAACTAAAATGTTGGATGACAGAAATCTTCACAGAGTGGTATAATTAACAGAATATTTTTCAACATATAAAATACACATATGTACCTTTACTCAGAGAATAAAAAACCCTCACTAAGGTTAAGGAGATAATTTTTTTCAGAAGTAGAAACATACGAAAATATTGGAGAAAGGAATAGTGCAGACAGAAGGATAAGTAGTTGCTATGAAGAGTGACAATTTTTGCATTGATATAGGTTCAGTATTAACATATACAAACATCAAAAACATTAATTTATTACCAGCAGGGAACAAGAAACATGTCTAAAATGTTACAGTTGTGTGATATCACTTTGTAACCAAATCAGTATATGAAAAGAAACAGTTTTGTAAAAATAAAGTAGATTACATACATGTGACTGCGTGTGCGTGTGTTTGCGTATGTGTGTGTTTACATGTGTGTGCGCGCGTGTGCAAGTGCGTGCATAGAGACGCGTGTCAGCATCAAGAGCTATTAAGCACCTGCCTAAAATTCATTAAAAGGTCATATAAAGTCACAAGAATTATAATTATCAGCACATTAGGTCTCCAAAATGCAGGATAAAACAACAAGTCCATTCTGAAAATGAATTAACTTTAGCAAGGTAATGAGGAAAATAAACATTACATTTCCATTTTATGTTACATTCAATCCATTCCAATAAAAGATAATGAAGAACAGGTAACGGAAGTGAGCGACACTCACCGACGAGGTCTTGATTCTCTGGATGTACCGTGGTAGACCTCTAAATCTATTACACCTCGCTTAACTCGTTTGTTTACTTCTCCTTCCCACTGGTTAAGAAGACTTGCTGGGCAAATGACCAAAGTTCCTCCCTTTTCATCTGTCAATAGGTGTTGGAGATAACAAAAGTAAAAAATTAAAATCAGTATAAGCCATTTGAATGGGATCATAATACTTACATTTCTAGACAAGGATATGAACCAACACAGATATCAGTAGACTAACAGCAGCAAAGATGAAATTATTAAGATGCACAGAAGGAAAAACTAGGTGGATGAGAATAAGAACTGAACCTGAAGAGAATTTAAAGACAAAGGGCCTTGAAAGGTACACTAATGTACAGCAGAATAAGATGGCATGGACAAGGGTCAAGACAATAAAGACAGGACCAAAAAGAAAATTTTGAATATAAAAAAGGAAAAGGAAAGTCAAAAACATAAAAATAAAGATGAAAGTAAGTTTGAAAGGTGTAGTATGAATGGAAGAAAGAGTACAGGAAGAAACTTATAAGCTGCAGGAAGGCAGACATGGGTCGAGAGTTGTAGATGTGATAAAATCACACAAAGTGGAAATGTCTAAGGAAAGTGAAGTAATACTTACATGTTCGTCTCTTTGAATACCACGAATTTTCATTTTCTTGGTCTACATCATCTGCATCTTCCTCAGACACACCTTCATTCTCAATTTCTTCTTTGGCCTTCAGAACTAAAGCAATCATGGTAAGCGTTTTGCCCAATCCCATATCATCAGCTGAAACAAGTACATGCATAACTACAACATAAAATGCTATAGAACATCTGTGCATTGTACGAAAACTGTTTGTAATTAAAAAAAACCCAAATCAGCGGTAATCTCATTGTGTATGTAGTATCTTAAATAGTTGCATTCTCTGTTCTGATGAGCACAGTGAACTAGAAAATAAGGTCAGTGCTCCTTTGAAAGACTTGAATATGGTCCATAAAGCTACTGAAACATGTCATCAATATTATTTATAAAACTTTTATCAGTTTATGAATAAAAAGTTGTCAAAGGGATAAGCTTTTTTAATTAACCTTTTAAAGTCTAGCGGTAACTTTATGTACCACCAGGTTCAACAGTCAATAATTCTCCACAGTGCTCAAATCGTGTTTACATATTCTGTACATATCTCGGAACAAACTGCAACTTTTGCCGTAAATCGAAGCAACTCATTCGTTGTTTATAACCAAAGATGAAAGTGTTTACTGTGCGGTACGCACACAGTCTTCATATAAAGCACATTACTTTTCGTCTTTAAAGGGTTAATTTCATACACAATAGTTTTAAAACAGAATGAAACCCAAATCTGTTTTGTTCTTGTGTACCTTGTTCTGCTTACTAATATTATTAATAAAATTGCAAATTCATCTTATTCATGATTTCAGGCTTCTGCTCTGATGTTGTTGAGATCTGCGCTCTTCTGGGGTGTTACACAGCATTGAGTGGTAATCCTTTACTGACGTTTCGGGACAATGGATCAGTCCCATCTTCAAGGGTCACTGGATTTCTCGACCCTTGAATATGAGACCGATACATTGTCCTGAAGCGTTCATAAAGGATTACCACTTGATGCTGCATAACACCCCAGAAGAGTACAGATCTCATCATCCTGTTCATTTAATAATTCTTCCATACCATTACAACCCTCACTAATTCATCCCTCATACTTCTTTCTTGACCTAATACCAATTATTTTGTTAAATTACACCAACCAATTAGTTTTTATAATTAAGATCAAATATGTCCTTCTGCGAGATGTAAATTTAATTTTTATATGTGTACAAATTAGACAAATGTGAGTTTTCAAAGGGTTAAAGAACTTACCAAGAATTCCACCATTTGGTTTATGACTTTCTCTCCACATAAGCCATGCTAGTGCACGTTTCTGGTGTGGCATTAATTGCACACTGGATCGTAGAGCTTTTGGGTCTTCAGCAATTACATCTTCTTCAGGGCAAGACTTCAACGACCCATGAAGATGTTTTAACGTATCTACAGTCATTGCTTTCTCTGCCCTGTATGTCTGTAGAGCTGACAAGGCAGTACAGTTATGTTTGAATTCAGTATGTAACACTAAATAAATTACAAGCAATATCTGCGGATGCAATGCAGTTTCTCTGACATTCAGCTTCTAATGTAGGTTCACAGAAGCACATTTAAAAATTCCTTATATTGGCAGCTCTAAGATCACTGTCAGAAAACACTACTTAACAAAGAATTTTACATGCTGCACAAAATATTTGCCTTTTACTTAACTCTATTTCTGGATAAAATTTCTCTGTACACTACAGCAATAATATGACAATGTTTCTCCCTCCTGTTACTCACAGCCTTTTATGATAAAAATCAGGAAACAGAAATGCTTCCTATACTGGGTATATGTTGGCCATCAGCTTTAAAACACTGAAGACATAACACAATACTGAAGACTGTAGGAAACTACTGACTGAAAGACAGCATAAGGAACCATCTAGTTCCCGTGTCTCTTCCAAATACATCTGCTTTGATGCTGACTTTCAGAAATATCACGAAAACCACAGATAGCAAAAGAGATCTAAATCTTCAGACCTTTCTCACACCAGGAATTCTTTACACAGAAATAATACAGACGGATATGTTACAGAAGCTGCTTACACAGAAGTTTTACATGGTCAGAAGCAATCTTTCAGCTGCATAGAGACGCCTCCTTCAAGTCATAAGTGTACTATTTAATGAGTGGGATATAACTCTTTGCAACCAATGGTATTAAGCTGAATTTCTGTGACAGCTGAAAAAGTATTCTGATGCCAAGTTTTTGTTACCTCTTTTGCCCAGTATTGTGAGTAATGAGTTTAGGACACATGCCTACAAACAATCATGAATTCAATAATTCGCCAAGAAATTATTAAAAAAAAAAACGCTGGATTTCCCTGTCAGTACAAATACTGCTGGCCTACAAGCAGTAGAGTGCAGAAAAATGTGTGCATCACTTTGTAGTTCATATAACTGAATTGCCACTATACATTTCAGTCACTTTACAACATTGTAAAGGCAATGAAACACAGGGTTCAAAGTGAACAGTACAGCACAATTTATATTGTTTACACAAACTGTGTGTACTGTTAAGTGGTCTGCTATGATTTATGTTCTACAATTTTTTCTTGAAGTAACGTGTATCCAAGTTGTCCTGACAAAATACATTTTCTGATACTTCCAATTGAAATATGATGAAATAATCACTTTGGATGAAAATGTGGATGTGGAATCCCACAAAAACCTGATTTTTACTTTTCCTTTACAAGAAGTTATTTTTCATTGGTCCATTTTAAAACTCCTTAGGAAAGAAACACAGTATTTATAATGTAATGCTATTAAGATTCCAGTCACAGCATCAGCCTGCAGACCACAGACTGAAAAACACAAATTATACGCACACACTCCTTTGGGGCAGCTGAAATGGCAAACTGTTACATGAAATAAAGTCACAGAAAACATATAGGCTTACTTTCTTGTCCATTTCTAAATATCAAAATAAATTTCACATAAAACAGGAAGATTAAATTTACTGTACTTCAGCTAACAGATCTAAAATTCATGAAATCTAAATACACTCATTTTGCTCAAATCATATGTAGAAGAAAAGCAAGGTATCTTGAATAGGTGTAATTTTTAAAAAAACATACAACTGAAATACATCACCAACCACCTGGTGATACAGTCAAGTATGTGTGTGATTAATTTAAAAAATGTTGTAATGTTTAGTGACCGCAAGTCAAAATTTTTTTGCAGCCACTCCAAGTCTGAAATGCATAAAACTAATTTTCCACCAACCTCTCTGTCCCATTCCAGCTGTTGATGGCATAGAGCCTAAGTATGCTGTCTTTTTGGGCACCACACCTGCTGAATCTATAAAATATGTAAAATTTTCGCATAAATAGTTCAAAAAATAAAATTACGAGCACATATGCATAAACAGGATCTTCTTCCAGCATTGTGCATGCTATCAGAATCCCTATACTGACAATAGTTCCATGAAATTGGTGTGCAAATTATGACCAAGTATGGATACAGGGCATTCTTGTAATTCATAACACTCCATCTGGTTTCGAAGAGTACACGGTGATTGAAAATGAGACAAAAACCCTGAACAAGCAAAATATTCAACCAACATATTCAATTTGACCTTATCCACTTCACATTCACTTTGTGATCCAAACCCCTTCATTTTAAGAGGCCTGAATGAAAGTACGGTAACTGCAAAGATACGATCAGAGACAACAGAGAATAATAACACACAGGAACTGTTGTTCCTATGAAATAATAGTGTGAACACACATTCAGAAAAGTTACATCATATTGCACTTGAAATATGCAGTTACCCCAAGTAAACTCTGCTTTAATGCTTCTTAGTCTTTTCACCTCTACACTTCCAACTAACATAAACATCAGAGGTGTATGAGAGATTCAGTACAGTATGTGACATCACCATTTGCATGCACAAAATGACAAAAACATCAACAGAAAATACCAAGAACAAAATGATAAAATCATCAACACAAAATGCCAAATTTCAGAACCGTTTATACGGACAAACAGTAACTTCTAAGATTAGGCTCTAACTGCAGGATAACTAACAAGATCACAACTCTTAAATTACGATTAACAATCAACTATGAACTAATGTGATGGAAAATATCTTCCAATAGGTACAAATCAGCATATATAACAAAATAGAAGAGAATAAAAGGCAAGGTCATGTGAAAGCACAAGCAATCAAACAATAACGATGTTTTGTGAATCCTGATCCTCCCAGTAATCTTGCACCTTTGACAAAATGCATTAGTTTGTTGACTGAGACATCATAAGGCACATACATATTAAAGACCAAGAAAATTAAAATTTCCTTCAAAAACTGGTAACAGAAACATGAAATAATGAAGGTGACAAAGTGCTGTTTGGTGAAACAGCACGGACCTGCTTACTCTTACGATTTTTTGATAGCGCATATCTAGTTCATCTCCTGCTTCAGTATCACAAAAAATTACAAACTTTTTTGTAAGCTTGGGAGTGGCACTTTGTCTCTAATATCAGTTTCTGGTTTTATCACATATTCCACTGAATCTGTAAATACAATACATCACAATAATAATTTCATACAACACTAGCAAGCTGTAAGAGTATCGTTCATTAAACCTTAGTATTTGACAACCACCAATCCCAGTGGCCACGCGGTCTGATGAGCAGGTCTGTGGCCAAGCGCTTGCTGGGGTTGTGGCTTCAAATTCCACCAGGGGCATGGATGTTTGTCTCTTGTACAGTGTTTGTGTTGTCAGGTAGAGGTCTCTGCGATAGGCCAATCCCTCGTCAAGAGGAGTCCTACCGACTGTGGTGTGTGTCTGAGTGTGATCAAGTGAAAATAAAACAACCTCGACACCTGCTGTGAGTAGGTAGAAGATGGAAGGACTACGAAACAAATTTGATAACCTTAACTTACCTGGGACTGCATCAAAATTTAATGACTGCCATTGCTCTTTCAACTTTTTCAGTTTAGTTTGCTTCTCGGTCAGAGACATTTGAAGTCTGGTACCGCGATCAGGTAAGATTGAAAGATTTGAACTTCTGAGTATAATCTGTAACAAGACAGGCAGAGTATGTAGGTATAATGTAACAATGAGGTGCATTCACATAACCACCCTTTCCACGGAAAAGCAAAAAGTATTAAATATTCTCAGTGTATGCCTGTTCTCTTGCCTTAGTTATCCAGCATGCAAAGCACATGCGTTGCATTACACTGTCATCTGTGGCCTGTGTGGCTCTACAGTACTTTTGCATATTACCTCATAAACAACACAATTTTCTGGAAATAATTATTAAACATAAGATGTAATTTGATACTCTACGATGTTTGTATGAAACACATCTCATTCAAAGAAGAATTCAGTGAGACATTATCATAAATGTACAGAAGTCTTCATGTAAACTACCCGTTACTGTCAAAATTTAAGCAAACATGAATTTTCTAGACAGATTTTCAAAAATGCTTCAAATATAAAACTTCATGAAAATCCGTCCAGTGGTAGCCGAGTTGTTCCATGCGGAAAGACAGATGGACATGAAGAAGCTAACAGTTGCTTTTCACACTTTTGAAAATGCGCCTAAAAAAGGATACGTCAGCTTCTAGCCCAATCCTGCCTGAATGAAATACGAGAATGCCAGATTATTCTGAATACAGAAACAGCAACTTAATACAAATGTGACTTATTTAACAGTTACTGCATATGCCGTGCACTACTTTAATAGTACATGCATGCGAACCACCTGGCCAACTGTCGCATTTGTTCAATACTAGTATGGTTACAACCAAATTAAAATCCAGCCACCAGTCCTGTAGTACAAAGGGATTTTACACCTGCCACTCAAGAACAACAAAGGCAAATTCAAAGCCACCACGCTCCTCCAGGACAGAACAGTAACAGGACAATGCACACTACTGACAGTAATGCATGTCAGAACCACCACACGCAGTTATACAGATTCTACACTCCGGACAGAGTGGTTTTAGCATTCAGCACAACATGAACATACAGCAAGGAACTTGTACCTATCTATGTGCATGCAAATCTCCAAGCTTTGGTATGGGAGGTCTGATAATGCCGTCTTCTAATTTCATTTTGGTCCACATCAGTCCACAGTAATTCTCACTTCAGGTAAATGTCCTATTCATGAAGACTGTACGCTCAGAAGAATCTGTATAAAATTTATAATAACTATCTCATGATACAAAGATATCCCTCATAAAAATGCCTTAAATTTTATTTTCAACAGATCAGGTAAAGGGCGTACTTAAATATGAAAAAAGACTAATGCAGTATAACACAATTATTTACCATCAAGTAGCTATACCAATGACAGACATGACTGCAACCGATAAAATTAATGACAACATATAGTGATAAATCAGAAAACACATTAGGGAACCTGTGTACTGCAAAAAGTAGTACAGATACATACTACTACACACAGGGTATTGTTTATTGCTTAATTGAGTACTGCAGGAAAGGTGGCTTCAACAGTTGCTACACAGCAACAATGTTGTCCACTCCACAACAAGCACTCTGCTAATAATACTCAATATCTGTATATTTTTTGTATGTTTATGACATATTCCACATCCTATTGTCTTGTGACAAACTTATGGATCCATGGAATGTATGCATGTATGTATATGTATGTATGTACTCTCTGTATGTGTAGGTCTTGTTTTTGGCTGATAGTGTTGTGTAGCAGCTGGCTTAATGGCCAGCATTCTGAAGACCCTTGCTGTCTCCAGCTTATATGCTGCCCATTTTAGGGCCCCCTTTTTTGTGCCCCATCCATATTGGCTCACATGCAGGATGACTGGTGGATGTGGACTATAAGTGTTGGTAAAGACCAGGAAGAAGTTACTTCATGTTGAAGATGGTGAAAACATTATTTATCCAAAACATGAGCATTACAGCTATCTGCTATATGGGGTTGTATCCAAAAATATGACCACAGTAACACTCTAGGATAATAGGAACCTAAAATAAGCCACATACCCATAAAGATAGCTGCAAATACATATGTTAAGCAGAATACATGTACAAGCCCTTTCATAGCTTTCACATGGACGATTTACTACTTGGGCTTGGTGTATGAAAAATTTTAGGCACGTTCTAGTAGTCATGATATGCACCTGTTAGCTTTGTCACAACAGTGCACCTGCATATAACAGCTCAACTGCCATAGGATGGAATTCCATGAAATTTGATACTGGTGACTTTTATGAAAACCTGTCCAGAAAATCCAAATTTGGTTACAACTGGGCATTTTATATGAAGATATTTTGATTGTTGCTGGCGACATTAAATTGCCAAGAAAGCACCCTCTTTATGTGGAATGGTATCAAGCTGTTAGGACAGTCAAGGAGGTATAAGCATTATGCACATCTGCAACAATGTTACTCTATATATACATTGCCTATCTTCTTCTGTCTGAAACCAGGCTGTTCATTCCTTCATGGTAAATTTTATGTATGGTACAAATCTTGAGCCCAAGAATTGAAAACATTTTGAAAATCTTATCGGCAGACAAATATTCTGATCACCAGAGAAAGGTGGATCAGCATATTCTGGTTCCCAAGCCAGCTCTTTAACACTGAGTGGGAAACCTATTACCAGCCAAAAATTTTAGGCCACTGTCGGCAACAATATTTTTCAGTCCCTGCGTGACTAAAATGACCAATAAACAACCTCTCAAATTCCAAAGCATGCCCTGTACACAACATCTAAAACATCTGCAGCTATTAGTACAATTGTTACAGATGGATTTAGGTTACCTTCAAATTGTCAATTCCTCTCATTAGTGAAAAAATTTCAGATTGCAGTCGTTTCTTCTCAGCAATGAGGGACTGCCTGTCAGTAGAAGAAACAGCTGGATCCTCTTCCCTTTTTGAAATAGTAGCAGCCTGAAGACTCTCCTCTAGAGAATTCAGTTGCTTGGCCTCAATTGTCTGTTTGGATGTACCCAATTCAGATAATGGTAACTCATGCTTAAAATCACTTTGGCAATTCCTGGTCTGTTTTGCTGAATGACAGGGTGAAAACTGTAAATTGAACACCACACATATTTATGACTGCAGTCTGCAGACTATTTCTAATATTGGTATTGAAATCTTAAGTGTTCCATACACATTAAATCTGTGACTCTCAGCAGCAACAACACGCAATTGCATGTCTCTCAAATGTGACCAACAGTTACATTCAGTAGAAACACATGTCAGAAGCAACTGGATTAAAGTGTTACACGAGATTTCAGTCTTTCACCACGATGCATTCTTGTGCTTCTGACCTGTTGTGTGACATCAACTGTTTAAGTTTAACCAGCTGACTCCACATAACAACCCAGAAGCACCAGATTCTAAGGTTAAAGTGTTATCAAATGTTATTCCAATCTTAGAATTTTCTTTTGCCCACCTTGAATAAATTCGGTAGGTATGTATTTTTGGATATTTTTTGCTGGAAGCTCATTATATTTTTTAAACATTATATCAAAATGTATTGAAAACGCTTACTGAAAGTTTGATTAATATGAAGATAACAATCTCCTGGGATGTGATGCCATGCAATTTGGTAGATGTGTACCAAATTACAAGGGATCACACCTCAAAAGCCTACAATTGCTGTTTTTCAACTAACCAAGAAGACTCAGCATACCTGTGTCCTGCAAACATAGAAGTAAAAGGGTAAAATATACATGAATCTTAAATTACACTATATGATATAGATAAGAGGTCATTTATGTTATTTTAGATGGTGTGTGTTAATAGTATAAAATCATTACAGTATTAACCAACAGGAACATGTGGTGACCAAATAAAGTTACCACCATGACACTCCAAAGCAAGCTTCTCGAACAGGACTGTCTATATAATTAACAACAGAAATGTACGTGAACCCCAGAAATGTCAACGCCTTAAAATAAAGTTCCCTCAAAATTACATTTTACATCTGTATGAAACAGAAACACACAACAGCCAATTTGAGTAAAGAATTGGAACTCACCTCCTTAAGTTAAACAGCAGAAGTTCCTCAAAATTACATTTTACATTTGTACGAAACAGAAACATATAAGACACAATATGAGTAAGAAACTGGAACTCACCTCCTTAAGCTAAACAGTAAAAGTTTCCTCAAAATTACATTTTACATTTATATGAAATAGAAACATACAAGAGCCAATTTGAGTATAGAACTGGAACTCACCTCCCTAAGCTGAACAGTAGAATCATTGTCATCATCTTCAACAGTCTTCATCACGGCATCACTAACCACTAACTGAATTGGTGATTTAAATCCTTTACGCTCAACTGTAACTTTTCCTGAAATGGACGTTTCCAAAACTTGTCTCTGATCATCATTATTAGATTCTGCTTCACGTAAGATAGCATCCACTGCAGCATTTTTATCTGGGGTTGTTTGAGGTGAAGATGAATCTGATACAGATGGTGCTTCCTCATTGACAGCACTTGTTTCAGAATCAGATGACTCTATTAATTTGCTGTCCCTATACTTTCCTGCTGTGGCACTTTCCTCCAGCAGGTCTGAACTATCAGAATCAGATGAATGTATTGTACATTTCTTTCTCCTATCACTGCCCTCTGCAGGTACAGGTTTGAGCAATTCTGGAGAATCTGACACAAGACACTCAGCCTCTTCTGTCACAGATCCATCAGAGTCAGATAATATGACATTCCTTCTCTGTCTGTGTTTCCACATTTTTGCTGTCGGTTTCTGAGAATAAAATGGCTCCTCTGGTGTTGTCAGTAGAGTACTTACCCTACTCTGAGAAGTTTCTGAATCAGTAGACTCTATTGCATACCTCCTGCACCTTCTTCCACCAGGTGTAAACTCATCTGATTCTTCATCAGCACTCACATGTGCCTGCAGAGACCTTAAACTTCTTGACATACCCAATTTTTTGCCTTTCTTCTGAGAATGATATTCTTTTTCAGGGGCAACAGATTTACGTTCATTCCCTCTATATCTAGGTGTAGAATGGTTTAAAGCACCTTCTTCATCTTTCTTCCTCAATGGAAATTCTTCATGTTCTGACAACGCAGCAACAAGAGGTTGAAATTTTTTGGAAGCAAGTAGTCCCACGATTAGGGTTTTATTGTGATCTCCTTTCACTGGTGTTCCTTCCAATACATCTGAGCTCTCTAAATCCGATGAACTGTCACTCTGTTCTTCAGCCATCACTATGTGGTATGTACTGTAAAACAAGATATCCATACATGTAAAATTCTCTGACCTGAAACAATGAATGAGACAAACAAACACGGACAAATGCCAGCTTCTGAAACTTTCACAGAATATAACAGAAAAACAAATGAAACCAACAGCACAGTATAATTCCAATTATCCGGAAGTT
This sequence comes from Coptotermes formosanus, assembly GCA_013340265.1. Lineage (NCBI taxonomy): Eukaryota > Metazoa > Arthropoda > Insecta > Blattodea > Rhinotermitidae > Coptotermes > Coptotermes formosanus. The sequence goes on along the minus strand of BLKM01000841.1, from coordinate 507,896 downwards.
GGTTATCTGAATCGGCTTTGCCCTTCAGGTAACTTTGTTAACACACCTGTATCATTAGACCTTAGTGTAAGCCGTCACGCCATTTCTCCAAGGCATATTTTAATATTACACACTCATTACACCTAGCTCTAATTTCTGTAGTCTGCATCAAGTTTTCTGACCAAAATTGTGCATGCATTTATAATTTGTCGCATTTCGTACCCAAATTATCCGTCACCTAATCACGTTACTAATATTTGTAAACAACAAATATCAAGAAATTTTTCACAGTAATTTTTAGCCCCTTTCTCTCCTACTTCACGTAGTAACATCCACCACGTTCTTCCTCCAGAATGCGAAATCCATTTCACAGCCGCATAAAAAGTACGTAAATACAATTTACACATCTTAATATGTTTTGAACGTGGACGTGTGAAAATGACTTCAAACCAGTACCGTAGCAATAACCTTCCAAATTTAACCTGCTCTTAATTTCGTCACTCATAACATTCTTGTTTATTATTGCAATTCGCAAAGTACTTAAGCTTATCTTATTCGCAGTTTTGTTTTGTTTCCCAGGAATGCAGCACGTACGGTACACCTTACTTCTTTTATGCATATGTATTTCTTGATCACACTCCTTAACTGTGCTGCATTCTTATTTATTACTACGTTGTAACCTAATAAAATGCACTCATCATAATATCTAACAATATACAAATATAAAGCGATTAAAACATTACGAATTCCTTACTGACACCTCTCTGCTTATACTTCCTTTATTTCTGCCTTGTTCCAACCAACATTCAAAACTTGACTTTAGGCGCTTCCGTTGTGCATGAACTCTTTATCGCGACACCATTCTCAAAGTTCGCTCGGCATGGTACACAGCTAAAAGCAGAGAGTATAAATGGCAAGCTTCTAAATTGAATAATTTACTGTGGCCAACAAAACGCATGCCATCTATGGATAGACCTCCTTACTACCACGCCGATAACGCGACCTCTGCAGTAGACGTCCACAGACACAGCAACGTCAAACACAAAGTTTATACCCCGCGCCGCGAGGAAGGCGAATGGTTCAGATTACACGCTTTTCCGCGAGGTTCATGGGATTTGCGCTCGTATGGGATATTACACGGTGTCGTGTGGTAAGTGTTTACCGACGATTCGGGACAGCGTATCGGTCCCACCTTCAAGGGTCAAGAGTCCCACCCTTGACCCATGAAGATGGTACCGATACGCTGTCCCGAAACGTCGGTAAACAATTACCACGTGACGCCGCATAATATCTCAGAAGAGCGCAGAGCTCAAGCGAAATACTATTTCACACTTTTGTGCTATATTGTATTTACCAACGCACATGTTATTTATTGACAGTCACATTTAGATGCTCAGTAATGTATCATTCATACAACTGCAAGTAGCAAGTGAACAGAGGAATCTTATTGGAATGAATTACAATTAAAGTACACAGCAATACATGTATGAAGTCATGCGTAAGTGCAACAACAAGCAGTCAGTCCCAACAGTGAAAAATGTGACAGCACTGACAGAAGATAATACAGCACATAATAAGTGTAGGTGGTTGATAAATACAACATGGACTTGTACTAACAGCACAGTGTGTGTAACACAAAGTTCATTATTCTGCCCCCATGTCTGTAGTGGTATCAAACTGATGAAGAAAGGTGAATTCCTGACATTACAGAGGAACTTATCCAATGTTGATGTGTGCCCATGTGAACAAAGATTTCAGTTACAGCAATGGAAACACTGCTCCCTGAAAAATATTTGGCTATGTGAAATATATGTCCTTGAAACAAACAACTAATTACAAGCAGGACAGGAACATCTTCAACAGTAATTTCTTTCCATCACAGACATTTGTATTCAAATTTGTAACTGTATACACACACACATGTAGCTGTCTAAACATTAAGCACTTCATCAACAATACAGTAAATGGACTGTGTGCTGAAGTGTCCTTTCACTGCTGCTTAATGGGAGACTTATGAGATACCAACACATTTTCAGAATGTTACTATTTACTTCTTTATAATCAGACATTTCATGATGCAAGCGAATGTACTGCAGAGTATTAGTTGTCCACCACTGACACAGCACATTTTTCTGCAAACAAGACAGTGCAAGGCGCAGCAACCCAGAGCACGCTAATTTTCTATGGAAATGGAAGTGAATAGATATCTCCCACTTCTGGATGTTTGATTTATGAAGAAGGAAGGCTCTTTAACAACTACTGTATATAGGGAACCTATTCACACAGGAAAATAACTTCACTACAAATCTAATCATCCAACCCATGTGAAAAGAGGAGTGATTCAGAGTTTAGTTCACAGAGCTAACATATTGTGTCACAATAAGCAGGACAATCAGAGCTGGAATTAGTGAAGCAGATGGCCACCAACGCTTGTTCTGGGTAGTTCAAGGATTCAGTTATTAACAAGAAACTGAGATATATGAAGAAGGGTGACAAAGACAATAAATCTGTGTGTGTAATTTCCATTCCTTACATTAGATGAATTTCACAGAAATTCAAAAGAACTGGTGAAAGGTTTTAACATAAAAACTGTTTGTAAAACCAGATACACCTTAGAGATGTTTTGAGAAAAACAAAACCCAACACTGATCCATTGGACATATCCCAGTGTGTTTATAGAATTCCATGTGAGTGTGGTAGGGAATATGTTGGTGAAACTGGCAGACCATTGAATATTAGGATAAGAGAGCACAAATATAACCTAAGAGAGGGACATATTGATAAGTCTACGAGTGTGAGTAAATGTGGGTTGAGCCCTCACAGTCCCATTGCACGTAGGCCTTCACAGGCCCTTTGTGCCCCCTCATTAGATCCAAGTCACAAGAGCCCTGTCCTAAAGAAGTTCCAGATGGCCCTTAGACTCAGATCTCTCACATTCTCAGGGTCCAAGAAAAAGGATCCCAGATAGATATGTCTGAGTGTTGCCAAGGCTTCACACTCACGCAGTACATGGGCTGAGGTTTCCTCTCCAGCCCTACATTTCCTGCACAAGGGACTATCAGCCCCATTATGTGGAGATATCTTCTCAGGGTGTTATGCCCAGTAAGGAGGCCAATAACAACCCTGGATTGCGCTCTATTAAAGGATATTAGCACGGTCCTGGCCACAGTATTAGGGCCCAAGATCAACTCTTGAGCCTGTGTCATAGTGCCAACCAGTCCCCGCCATCATACCAAGTGCTGTCTATTCATCCAGTACTGAATTTTTCTTCTTATACATCGCCTTGAGACCCCCCCCCACAGCCAGCTCTGGTCCCACAAAGTGGTAGACAGAGCCCTCCCTTGTGAGCTCATCGGCAATTTCATTTCCACATACCCCTGAATGTCCTAAGTGGAGATGTCACCTAATGCCTTTTGGCACTGTTGTACCAAAGGAGACGTCATTTTCACGGCCTGTAATGCTTCCAAGGCCGCTTGACTATCAGAGCAGACACTTAGGTGTTTCTCTGATCTGGCTGCATTTTGAATTTCATAAACACAGGCCAAGATAGCATAAATCTCAGCCTGGAAGACAGTAACAAATTTTCCTAGAGAAACGCTGAGCCTCCTGCCCTTGGACACCGGCCCCAGTCCTCCCATCCTACATTCTGGACCCGTCTGTATACCAGACAAGCCCTTTAACCACAGGTGGGGGTCCAGTTCCTTTTGTCCGTTCTTCTCTATTCAATAGAGTAACCCAATATTTGGGTTCAAAATTATATGCTGGCCTCATAATGTCGTTGCCCACACTAAATACGGGATCTGATTTCTGAAGCCGCTTTAATATGGTACTATGACCATGATCAGGGTGTAGGTAAGACCACCCCCCTAGACTCCAGAGCCGATGCACAGCTGCCCTTGCCTCGCCCTCCACCACTAACTCAAGCAGCGGGAGATAAGTGAGTGCCTCCATGGCACTCATTGGCGTAGTGCATAGCCCCAGTTATCCCCTTGATAAGTCTAAACTGGCATCACATGCTTTTGAGGAAGGACATAGGATTGACTGGATTAATATGACTACATTACAATCTGAGCCTAACATCACATACAGGAAATACAAAGAGGCAGCACATATGCTTTGCAGTAACAACCGCAGCAGTCAGCCGTCCTGTCTGGTTTCCATTAATAAATAAAGAGTTGCAACAATGAATTGTTATTCATTGATGGTTTACAAGAATGTTTGGGCTTTGTAGTAGGTGCATAGTTTCGCCAACAGAGGGTGCTGATAGGGTTGTTACCACCTCATATTTTAATTTACTGGAAAAATTTTATTTTGTTGCTTGTTCAGGACCTGTGATTTTAATTTTTAATAAGGGATAATTCATTTCATTTTATTACAATTTGTAGACTGAGTTTTGTATACACTATTTCTATAGAGGTCTGGATTGTTTTGTCTCTCACATATGCCTTTGTATGTTTTTGGTTCCTTTGGCTTCTTACTCATTTTCAAGATCATAGTGCAGCTGAAGATGAAAGCAGTCTGCTTTCAAAACATGTTTGTGTAATCAGTGACAATGGAAAAAGTCCAAATACACATCAGTTATATGTCACATGAGTCAACAGTTCATCCACAGAAAACTTGTTAGAAATCAAAATAAAGAGGCATAACCTTCCTACTGACGCACTTGTGTGACAGAATTTTCATCTTCCTCTTTGTAGCCCTCTGCCTACTTGCTTCCATCAATGATCTGGGTTTGCTTGCACAACCAAGGGACAGATATTCTTGCAACACTTCTTCCAATACCATCCACTATCCCTTGGTAATGAAGCGAAAAACCAGAACACCGAATCCATCCAAAATCAACAGTGTTCTTGATGCTGCTGTAACTCTCTTCAGCCGAATCTGAGTAACTTCTGCCATCATACCATCCAGCACAGTTACACAAGAACTTACAGTCTCTATCAGCCCTTTAAAAGGATACATTAGAAGACAGTTCCTCATTCTTGTACTCTCTGAATATTTTTATGAAGGCACTGGTTGACATCACTGGGGATGTGAGACATGTCTTCCAGTCATCACACCTGACAGTACGTAGCATCCACTGAAAAGGGCTGGGTGGGCCCCAGAGTTTGTCTGGATGTTTTGGAGAAGAGACAAATCTCGTGCCCTTACCAGGATTCAAACGCCACACTGTCCAGCCTGTAGCCTAGTTTAGATATCTACTACACTATCCTGGCTGCCATTATGGGGCAGTAAACTTCAGAATACTGATCACAAACAGACACTTTAATCACAAACAATTTTTGGAATGGCAAACCTATGCGCAAGTAACCTGCAATGACACTCCTCAACTAGATACTGCAAGAAGAATATATTACCTACTTACAAAATAATACACCCCTTAAAATGTGTACTAGTATATTACCAATACCAACAGTAAATACAAATTATCTTTATTGTATTAGTTTTTGAAATCCAGGAGGAGGTTTTGTGCAGTAAAACTGTATGGTGTTATAAATTTCAGGAACAAACAGAACAAGCTCAATTTTTAAGTAAATTTGAAAGCACAGTAGTTTTAAAGCAGGGAAATCCAGTACAATGAAACAGGAAACACAATCAGAGACAAATTTAATGTTACACATCCTTCCATGCAGTTGTTTTGCATATGTTTTTATTTTTCACCAACTATTGCACTTTGTTTACACAACCTCCAACATGCTTCGACTGGGTTATCCAATCATCATCAGCTCTCAGTAAGTCACAGAATGGTAATTATACATGTGCCGCAGCTTTATTTTACACTTTTTACATAGTTTATCCCATAAAATCCTATGTAATTATTGTTTTATGATTTTAAATCTACATATATAAGAATACAAGCTGCAGCACATGTATAATCACCATTCTGTGACTTACTACCAGTGGCTTCTTGTCTACAATTGACTGCCTGATGATGACTAGATAACCCACTTAAAACATGTTGGAGGTTGTGTAAACAAAGTGCAGTAGTTGGTGAAAAATAAAAACATACAATCAGAGACATTACTAATAGCACTGTATGGCTAACTAGTTAAATGTCATGCGATAAAACCATCTCAGGTGACTAGCAATATCACTTCAGAGTTGAAGTCTGAAATGAGTCAACTAACAATCTGAGAGCATTTTATAACTTTTAGTGGCCATAAAAGCCTCAGTCTTACACAGTTAACTATCCACTTTCATACCAAATTTGTTTTTAAAAAATCATTATTTTGTTCACTGTCAGAAACCAGATGTGTCTTCAGGAATTCTTCCACTGAATCTGTATTCCACTTATCAATAGCAAGCACCTGAAAAAATCAGATGTATGAATACTGTTGAAACAAAGCAGTTGCACAATTTACACTATGAAACTGAACAGTGATGTGTCACCATCCTTTATCTACTTCCATTTATTAACAAGGCCACTACAATGAACAATGAATGGCACATGAAGCATATAGGACTGGGCTACCCTGAAGATGGAGGCAGTAAGCTTCTCCAGAACACTGGTGCCTATATATCACTGTACATGGCATCATATCCCAAAGGACTAATTTTCATAAGCATTGTTGTAAGAATCTGAAACCCTGCAAAGTACAGTACTGAGGTAAAAATGGAACACACAATTTTGAGTAGCCAACCAAACTATTTAGTTCATGAAAATTTTAATCTTGGTAGGAGAGCCACTGAACTTAACACATACATGTACCTGCCTGAATCCATGGTGTTCTAGCTTTATGGTTCTGTTTTGCAGCAATGATTAATGGTCATGTCTAAACAACATTAGTGGAAAATGTTTACAAACTGATGTGTCCTTGCAGATTACAATGTGACCAAATGTTCCGACAATGGAAAAATCACATTTTGCACTAATTTTTGTGTGGAATGGCTGATCACAGGTGTTTGGTACTTACCAAGCACCTGTGATCAGCCATGACACAAGTGTAGAAAATCCCATCTATTATAAAAATAATGAACATCAAATATGACAGTTTTTTAGTTACATGCAATGATCTTTACATTGTTTAGCTCCTGTAAGGTACGACTTCAAACTAATCTACATAACCGTTTATTTAGTGTACTAGCTGTACCAATTCAGACAGCACGTATGCAATATTTTAAACAACTACAATCACTAACCACTTCCCATCAAGTCACTTACAATACACAATGAGTGAATCTCTGGTTCATTCTCAGACTGCTTATCAGAGAGGTTGCAAAGGCTCTATGAGTCATTTGCAACAGCTATGTGGATTCCAACGGAATGTCACATGTTTTTGTATGGTACATATGCCCCACAGAGGTCCTACAAAAACTGCTGTCATAAATTCACAGAAAAGTTTTTCAATATGTCTGTTCAAAACATGAACATAAGGACTACATGAGGTTTTGAGCAACAGGTTCCATTTGGGGCAGCAAAAGAAGAAGCAGAAGACATATACTAAAGAATAAATGGATGAACTGAGGAGGAAGATAAGAGGAGGAGAAGGGGGAGAAGAGAAAGAAATGACTACAGTAATTCAGCAGAAGAATAAGAAAATTAATACCTCATATTACTGATGCCTCTATCAAATTTTTTTTTAAAAATCAAGGCAAATAGAATGTCCCATTTGTCAAAAATAGGTCAATCTTATCAACTGCAAGAGTTTATGAAAGGTATATCACTTTCTATTACAAGTGCCTTTCTTTCAAGTTTCCTTAAAAACCTCCCACAACCATAAATGTTTTTATAACACTATATATCTGCATAATCATAAGTACTGCATGTACTACAGTAAGTATGAAAGATATAACACTTACATCTTGTACATTTCCATCTTTATCCATCAACTTTATTATTGGATCAAGACCTCTCACATATTTGATTTGGAGATTGGGGAATTTCGCTGGACGATCACTTTTAACAAATGCTGAAAAACAGAATGATTAGACATAGCACAAAAATCAAAAGAATTCTGTATATAATAGACCCAATTCCCAAATTATATCTCTTTTATGCAATGATCAAACTCATAAAACATTAACCAAATCTTCATTACAATTTTCAAGAACATGTAACAAACAAATAGAAAAATCAGTCCTATTCCTCTTCAAGCAGCATATATTAGCAATGAATATGAGATGATACTCAAGATAAGTGTGCAACTTCTATACACACACACAACAAGTGCTCACAGAGATCAGTGATATGCTAGTCTGATTATGGATAAGAAATAAAAGACCCAGCACTGCAAGTGGATGCCCACCACGAGGAGTTCATAATAACAAATGTCACTTTCCCTTACTTATACTTCTAAACTATCCCCAGTATGTTCTAAAAACTGTATAGGTTACTGACTGAGTGGTTGATGAACAGATAATAACTCACTTGAACTGGCAATTTGGGACTGCCAACAAAACAAACAATAATTCAAACTCCAACTGAAACTAACCCAGCCTAATATTTGGTACTGGCATTTTCACCACAGTAACCATAATAATTATATTGCCATGAGTTGGCAGAGTAGAATTACACATTAACATTTCTTCTGCTGCGGTACCTTGTGTGCAGAAACTGAGTACACCACGTGAAAGTGTCACTGGCATAAAGGAAGAAGAGGCTTTCTAAGACTAATTTTACTCTTTGTATCCCTAAATTACATAACTGTCAGGAAAGGTGCTATATTACTATGCACTTCACAATAAGGCACACCAAAACCCACTTTATTAACAAGATTTTACACCAGGTCCAAGAGTCCTGCAAGTATAACTTCAATTGCTGTCTTCATGCAATCACAAAACTTACAAAGCACAGTGATTACGGCACATAGCACCTACTTTAACATTAAAACAGCTCTGTATTTTGACCACGCATTGTATTTACGTGCTTCTATAATACTCACAAAAAGAAAAAAGATTGTTCCCTGTTCAACATTAAATGACTCGCCCTTGTATTGCAGAATAAGTATTTACCATCACGTAGAATCACAAATTTCAAATATATATGCTACTTCAAATCATGCTTCAGAGGTTCATAAAGCATATGACTGCTAACAGTAAAATGTAGGTAATGAGAACGAGTCACATGATACAGTCAGACAGGAACACAGCAATGATCACCTATTCAGTAGGCTGCAACCATAGCAACTGCTAGACAGGCAGAAATACAGGGGGTCACAGTTATAATGAGGTGCCTTTCACAAGAGTTAGCATGCCATGGTATTTATTTCCCTTTAGTTATAAATACGCATTTTCACCAACAACAGAAATTTATATCTGTAATTTCTTCAACAATGCCGCCAGTAATTCAGATTAAATGAATAACTCAGTAACTGTGAATAAAGAACTGAGAAGAAAGTGGAAGGAAATGGTCTCAATGTAATTTAACCCTGTGGTACCTAACACCAGGTATACCTGTCACGCAGTGGGATGCTTGAAATGCCTAGCGTCAAGTTAAGGTGGTGGCATTTAAAGGCCTTCCTTATTCAGATCTCATTTAAATTCCGGTTTTCTGCAGCTCCCACCAGGCATTTAACTGTTGTGCCAAAGTGTTATGGTACCAACACACCAGTGGTTGCTAGGAGGGAATGATGAAAGCCATGAAAAACCTCAGAACAGTTGATGTCCTTATTGAAACTTAAACTAAGCACTTTCCAAATACATGCCAGAAGCTTCATTGCTATTTGGTCCAATAACAGAAACAAAAGAAAAATTACTGAAATAAATGTAATGGTGAAAGGTTAAAAAAAGGTAAAGTTCTCCCATACCTATTGTACAGGACGCTGGGTGGGCCTCAGGGTTGGTATCGATGGGTACAGAAAATCTCACCCCCACTCAAACCCCGTGCTCAGTCATTAATAGTCGTAATTACTTTGCCTTGTACTTTGATAAATATTCAGTACAGTGGAAAATATTTCAAATAAATGCTGTAGAGCTTAATAAGACATGCATGTTTTACATACAAATATTTTGTAGACCCAGAGAGTGATTTATAAAAAAACTATACAGTATGATTTGAGTTTCATGTAGTGAGCATTTATATTAAACTGGTTCACACCAACATTACATTTGCAAGATTTCAGGCTTTTGCATAACCTGCCTCCTACCTGCCACACTCCAAGGTCACAACTTACATCCTGTTACTGCTCCCATATTGGCTCCTATAACCTTTCCTGTTAGTCTGTTACTTGTTACACTGTTTACATATCCATGCACCAACCTGTTCTCCCATTATTCTTGGACATCTTGACCCTTAAAGATGGGACCAAAATGTTGGTAACAAACTACCAATTTACACTGTGAAACATTTCAGAAGAGAAAAGATGTCAAAATGAAATTTATCCGACAATTTACAATGTAGAAGCAAAATACTAAATTTCATCAAAATCCACTGAGTTTTAAAGAGAAAATATGTGGACAAATATTACTTCCTCATTAAGTATTCATTTTATGCATTCTGTGCACAGAATGGAAAAAGAACTGGAGACCAAACAGTATGAATGTAAAAGACAGATAATTAATGTATACTTTGCTGGCAATGAGTGTGGGAGTGTTCAAGGAAAACAAGGATGCTTCCAGAAAAATTCAGGTATGATTATTTGAAGGGGGGCTGTAAACTGTAGCTGCATAAGTTTGCAAGTGAAAGATGGGAGAATAATTCAGTATAACTCTCCACATTCCTCAGCTGGCTTCTTTTTGGACGACATCTGATTTGAATCTCAGCCAGGGTACTAACTACCCTGACTGATGATTTTCCTAGTTTCCCTCCAGGTAAATGCCATGACAACCATGAAACATGTCATGATCAACTGCTCTTCAATGTCCTCAGCTTTACCAAATGCAGCATTGTTTCATGACATTCAGTGATAAATAACCATTCGAATTTGTGCAACACTGTTAAGTACCTATGACCATCCATCCACCTTTTTTCATTACATGCACTGAGATACCAATACCTGCCTTGTATCTGGGGGTAAGCACCAAATTTACAGGTACAGACTTCCAGTCGAGCCTGAGCATATCGCTTGACCGTATATCCACTTTCGTCCCTGTGGCAACACTGGTTGCAGTGGTCCCTGTAAGCATACAGAAGTGCACACATTGAAACACACAAACTGGTTTATGTGAAATCTTGGATACACTTAATGCTTACTATAATTCATCCGGCTCAGGATAGTGAAGAATTCTGTGAGCAGTTGTGAAACTATTTGCTTCTCACTATGCTCCACCAACTTATTTACATTTTGATATACATAAACACATGTACAATATTAACCCTTTAAAGACGAAGCATATCTGTTTTGTATAGGGACTCAGTGTGTACCGCGTTGTAAACACTCTCCACTTCGGTTATAAAAACCAGTCTCTTGATGTTTTATAAGGCAAAAGTTGCTGTTTGTTCTGAGATCCGTACAAAACGCATAAATGCAATGTGGGTACCACGTAGAATTCTTCAATGTTAAACCTGGTCGTATGTAAAGTTACCGCTAGGCTTTAAAAGGTTAATAGAACAAAATAGACAGGTAGTAGGATATTTAGCTATGCCATGAAAAACAGCATGGCAGAAACAACCTAATTCTCATTGGCTTGAGGCAACTCTGGCTTCCCAACATGCAGGATCTTATTAACATACGATCTTAACAATGCAATGTCCCTGTGCTGCATATTGCAGCACTGTCAGATTGGTTAGTGTAAATCACATGACTACTTGATTCAGTAGTCTGGCATCAAACAATCATTGAAATTAGTTTATTTTGTGATCAAATTAACTGTTTTAGTAGCATAATGTTTTGTCTGCCTGTACAGAAAAATAAGCATTAAAAGAAATATGTTCACAATTTTCAACAGAACTGCTGGGGGAGAGACAATCAGTTCTCACACTGGAATTATTTTCTTTTGTCATCATGTGTTTTATTGACACAATGTGTCTGTACACCTAGAAGAATGAGAATAAAAGAAATCTTTGCACAAACTTCTACAAGACTGCTGAGAAAACCCACTCATTTTAACCTTTTAAAGACCTCTGTTCACATATGCAAACACATATTGGAAAACACACCTAGAAATCCATTCCATACATTTAGGCAACAAGAAGATTTACTGCATTCTTAAGACATGCTGCATAATCCCTTTTGATTTTCCATAAAATGTCATTTATTTCATAATTTTATCTTTTTACATGCAAATAATACTCACATTTTTCATAGACCATGTGCTAAAATTTAAACACCCACCCTGATAGTATAAAGATTAAGAAAAAGAGGTGATTTCTGCTGAGACTTGGTGTCTTCTGAGTGTGACTCAGACAGACAATTCCAGTCTCCAATCAAAATGTCCAGTTTCTGAAACCAACATAAGTTCTTATGTAACAATCAAAGGTTAAAATTATGCTCACAACTTTATTCTTCGGAACAGTAAAAGAAAGGGCTACTGGTATGTTCCCAGTAACACATCCATAAGATACAAGGAACTCCTTGATTAGCTGAGCGTAACTTTGCTTTTCCAGTCTCCTTATGGAGCCGTTTAACTTAACAAAACTTCAATCATGCAATAAGCAATGTGTTTCTTAGATGTGACACATGTATGTTAGCCAAAGGAAAATATTTCCATCACTTTTTTCTTGGCAAAAAAACACCTAATATTAACCACCATACATTTAACTAACATGCATGGACCCCAACTTAGGGCAAACTGGAACAGTGACAAGTACTGTGCCACCTGCTATCATGCAATACTGAGTAAAGCTGATATGCAAGTTGTCAGATCAAATAAAGTCCCTGTATTTGACCATATATATTGATTCAGTATTGGCTCGCTGGGCATGTACACATATTCTTGCACACACAAGCACACTAATATCAGAACCTTACTTTAAAATACTGAGATCAAATTTTGGTAGGCTGTCACATGACGAACACAGCAGATTTGCCTTATTTAATCCCAATGACCAGCAATCTTCTGCAGAAAATTCAGTCAGTACATTGGCAACCTGTTAAAAGTTGGATGTCACAGTTAATAAAGTTCACTAAATGCAAAAAAAGAAGAAATATACAACAACACACAAAATACCACAGCACATTACATACACCTCATCAGTGCTCCAACTTCTGACATCTTGGCATGAAGGTAAAAGACATACTGCAACAAGTGACACTCTTTTGATGTTGCAAACAATATTCTGGAGACCATCTCTGACCAATTAACAAACAAACAAACAAACAAACAAAAAAGGTGACATTTTCCCTGTCTTTGACATGACGGTATGCAGGGAAGCGGAGGAAGAATTACAAATGTTCCAACATAACAATGCAGTAGCACACATCTAAAAAAAGTCAGTGAGTCCTGCAGGCTGTGTATGAACGAAAAAAAAAACAGCCAAGGCCAGTGCCCCTATGTGCACATTTTTTTTCTCTCTTAAGGAAACTGAAGTATAAATTTATTGCTATAAACCAAACTTTTGTGGGACTTAAGACACATAAATGAGACACATTATGATAATTATAAAAACTTCAACTGCTGATACTTGATATCTTATGCCACTCAAAAATGTGTCTGGATACTGTGCAAGTATAATGCCTCAGTCAATACGTGCAGTAAAAAACTCAAGTCAGTTCTTTATTATTAAATTGCTGACACAACAGCCATAAGGCCAAATACAGTGCCAGCACATGAGCAAACGGAAAGATACATCAAACAAAACCTGCAAATGAAAATGCATAGAATAGACATGACATAAATAAATCAGAGTAGATAACAACAGCATGAATAACATTAAACACAGGATTAACAGATGCTTACATGAGCTAATCTGTTCATGAATATACCAATCATTCAATATGGGCTTTGCAGCACAGAGCACAACTACGAATACATCACAAATACAAAAATATACAAAATCACAGGTATAGCACAATTACACAACAAAATAACAACAAAAGATGTAATTGTGAATACTGACTCAGCATCCTAGTGAAATATTTTCACATTCAAATACAAGAAACAAGAATGGGTAATGTGACAAATTGCATAATCAACCAATACAATGCCTGTTTGACAGTAACTGGTTTTCTAAATATGTCTACACCTCTGCAAACCAAGGTTGTTGCTTTTAGGCATCTAGCCTGGCAGTATCAGAAAACATAGGCAGGTCAGGATTACCAACTAAAGCAGTGCTGTACAAAAGAGATTAATAATTTTTCAAACCAGTACTAACATTAACACAGAAAGAAGAATCACAAGAACACTACATTTCCTTCTTGCATTGCTACGCATGAAGCAACTGGTATCTGCCAAGACAAAGAAGACAACTGTTCAATGTGTGTGTAATAACTAATTTATGATATTCTATATGCACTGGTGGTTTATAGTAAGGACATTAATTTACTGGACGGAAGCATGAACAACATCAAGAAAAGCATGGAAGCCCTATTAGACTCTAGTAGGGACACTAGTCTAGAAGAGACAGAGAGAGAGAGAATATATATAAATGTCTCAAAACCAGATGGGAACAAATGTGTAACACAAAAACACCCAGTACATTACAGCATTGTTAACAACGCTCACTTCTCAATTATCTTACCCAGCTGTCACATTCACTAATGAATCCCAATGTTAAAAGTACTGAAGGTACACACAAGCTCACAAAGCATAAGAAATACTCGAAATTATTATTCTTACCCTCGTAAATGTAGTTCCCATTATATAATTAGGTTTACTGTGTGACATATATGCCGTGTTTATTCTGATCTCAGGCCCCCCTGCTGAATTATCAGCAGCAGTACACATGCTACTGTTCACACAGTATTCACTATTCTTTATGAAACACCACTGGCCATAAATCAGCAGAATAAACATACCAGTTTCATGCAATAAGCTCACAATATTTGACTGAACTTCAAAACCTACAATTTATGCTCTCAATTTGTTTTACAGTAATTCTTTTAAATTAAAACAGAGGTGGTGATTAACTTACATCCATTAGAGGTAAAGGTGAGAGCAGATGACAAAGCATGTATGCCAGATTAGTGTTGACATAAGCACATGCTGGTACAAATATGGAGTGATAATTGACAGACAAATGTAGTATTTAAGAACAGTTAATATTACTGTGAAGACCTACTAGCAGCAAATTTTGTCACAATGGTGTAGTTGTGTGTGTTTAAAGATCAGCACAATTACATGTTTATGAAAAGTGTTGAATGGGTCACATAAGGGAATGAAACAAGCAGAATGGTATAAAAAAAGTATCATGAATTGGACAAACACAAAGAATGTACTGAAAGATATTTTAATGTTACATGCAACTGTCAGAGACGTGTCCTGTTCTTCAAAATTCCCAGACATGCATGGGATGGTCCCACTACATACCCAAATAAATAAAAAGAAAGTTTATAAACAGAAAGACCTTTCACATACAAGATGCATGAGTATGCCCTGGCTCCCCAATGTTTCACACCTATACTTGCGCCTGTCAAACAGGCTTACTGTACTGGCCACAACCAGTTTGAACACAGCATGGTGACCTGGTTTCTTGAAGGTTTCTGTTGGCTTCCTCAGACACTCCAAAGGTCTGCCCAAGCCGCCACGACACTTTCCTCACCAAGTCACCATATGCAATCCTGCTCTCACTTCATTAAGTCCTGAACATCCCTATGCAGATATAAATTAATCCCAACGCACGAGCATTGGGATTAATATCTACCTACCCCAGAAAAATATTTTATTGGTATCTATGATAATCCGTGAGCCCACGGAAGATCTAAGTAATAGATTTTCTTCCCATTCTGTTCATATTAATGATAACAGGAACACTTTTTTCCCGTGTCACGTAATCTTCACGTTGTTCAAATCCACTTAATGCGGCCAGTAACAGTTTTAATTACGAAATGGGGATGCTTTCACAATTGATTAAAGCATATACTATGTCAGCACCTACCAAAACAGCAATCAACGCTAATAAAACTTGCACTTTCCATGCCATTGTCAATGCACAGCCACTGCATACATTGAACGTTACTGATACCACAGATAACAGGTGCTTCATACCAGCGCTTTTATCTGTGCTTTAGACTATACTCGTCTGAGGCTTGTACACGCAGTTTGATCGATCGATCGATCGATCTGAGTCAGTATCCTCGGCTATTTGAATCGACTCTCGCGCATTGAATTATTACGAAAGTTACAGTCTACGTACTTCATAGTTGTTATCTGTACTGTTTGTCTGTAATTTTATCTTCATGCATATGAACGGAGCAAATTTAAAGCCAGAATATTTATCCATTTCACTAATCGATGAAGTAAGAGAACTGTCTGACTCAATAGCGCCGAACGGGATAAGGTTGCGTTATTCTTCTTCTTCATCAGGCGCTACAAGTTCATATACTAAAAGTCTTGGCCTTTTCAACTAAGCTTTTCCATTTGCTTCTATCCTGGATGCAAATTCTCGACTTATTTAATTTCATTTCTTTTAGATCATTCTTTATGCCATTTTCCTATCTAAGTTTTCGTCTGACTTTGTGGTCTCGTGGATGTTGGTTTCCACTCATACACTTTTTTGACCATCCTGTCACTACCCATACGGTGAACGTGTCCAAGCCAGCTTTCTCTTTGTTTTAATAAAGTTAATTATAGTTTGTTTTTAATCAATTTATTGAGTTCACTATTTGTTATTAACATTTATAATTTTGTATTTTTAAAATACTTTAAATTCTCGTTTAAAATTCAGTAAAGACAACTTGCAGTGGGTTAAATGTCCACTACAATTTCATGAGCTGAATACTATTAATTTAATTTTAAATTTCATTTTAAGCTACAGACACAATCAAGCATAGACTACTGTTCAAGGAAGGAAACAAATATGACACAGTGAGATATATAACTTCTTAATATAAATTCTTCAGATGCTGTTCTATGGAGTTTCATAATATTCTAGTAAATCTAGATTTGTCAAGATTTGAGGTTCTCATGGTAGTGACTACGTCGATTACTGTTTTCTGCAATGTGAAGCGGTGAGTTAGGTAACCAACTACAAGGCTTATTATCCTAGAAAGAGTAGTCCTTATAGTTACCTGAGTGAGAACACCAGGTAATCTAGATACGTCGAATTCGTGACATTTTTGGAATTACAAAGTAATTAGCCCTTGCCGTAGTCAGCACTTTAACCTTTTAAAGCCTAGCGGTAACTTTACATGCGAACACGTTTAACATTGAAAAACTCTACGTGGTGTCCACATTGCGTTTATGTGTTTTGTACGGATCGCAGAACAAACAGCGAGTTTTGCCTTATAAAACATTAAGAGATTGGTTTTTATAACCGAAGTGGAAAGTGTTTACAGCGCGGTACGCACTGAGTCCTTATATAAAACAGATACGCTTCGTCTTTAAAGGGTTAATATAACGTGTTTCGTGGACGCAGTGAATTGAAACGGAATGTACTGTACCTCTACAGTAGTCCCGCATATTTCAGAAACATCCTGTATAAGAGACAACTCATGAAATTATTCCTCCTTATAGAAAGTCTTAAACTGTGTCCGTATTCACAGTCACCTACCTTATATAATAATCTTTCATTGCGAATAACGCAAAGATTTCCATGGCAACGAACGAGCATGGTACCTGAATGACGTCACATCCGTATGAAGGCCAAACATATCGATATGAGGCATCGTCCATCACTAACTAACAAAACGTTTCGTTTGAGCATTTCCGAATTCTTTTGCACAACATTAGGCCTATTTGAATAAGTCAGCTTTATTGAAATATTGATGATAACAAGTTCGAGACATATGAAGAGATTGGCAATAGTGCTTTATGTTGAAAATAAAAATAATTACTTACCCTTCTCTCTATTTAATCGGACTGTTACTGAGGTTAGGAACTTTAATAACCATTTTTTACACGAAAACGACTTTATAGGTGCACAGAAGTTGCTCTCTTTACTGATTTTGCGCTCCAAATTCAATAGGTGTGACTATCTTCATAATGACAGAAATTTTCGTTGAAATTTCTTGCTCGGTTTTCGTATAAATCTGAGGAAATGTTTCTGATAGGCCTAGCCTACACAGCCTGTATTTATGTCCTAAAGATGAGACTGGAATGACGGCTAGACATACCATTCGTGACGCTGTGCTCAGCGTTTTCATTAGTACCTCCAAGACCCTGGACCTGTAGAATTAGAGCCTTTCAACGTCTTATAAAATTACTAGCAGAAGGAGTTTATTACAGAAGATCGAGTTTTGGAAGGTAGAAATATGACAACAGAACACTGTGGGAACGGAAGTTGCTAACCATGACAGGATGAAGCCAAGAAGAAGAAAAGAAAAAGATAGGAAGAACCTGAAAGAATCCTCACAGCCTAATTCCGTGTTATACAAACATTCAGTCTTACAACGCTTTTTTTTTTGTTAATGTTATATCTATTGACACACATCAATTCATGACCCTGTATAAAGTGGTGCTAATGTAGATGCCACCTCAGAAGTTTTCACAGGGCCATGTTATTATTACATTGTCCATACTGTGTACGTACCTAGCCTATATAGACTGAGGTGTGTTAACAACCAACTCGTACACACTCATTAAAACCAATATTCAAATTTTTATTCACACCCCGAAATATTTCAATGTTTCAAAGCACCATCTTCGGCGGGCGGGCGCGGGGGGAGGGGGGGAGGCGCTGTGTTTTAAAAACACCAAAACGCACCTTTAAAACCACTTTTAAAAAGTATTTTAAAAGGCGTGAACATGTGCAGCGTGATAATAATATTTTTGTGAACAACTAAGAAACAGTGGTGAGTGGTTTTAAGACTTTTTAAAAGTGTTTTAAAAGGCGCTTTTTGGTGTTTTTAAAACACAATGCCCCCGTGAAGATGGTGCTTTGAAGCAATGAAATATGTCGGGATGTGAATAAAAATTTGAATATTGGTTTTAATGAGTGCGTACGAGTTGGTTGTTAACACACATCAATGGAAAATTTACAGGATGTGGGTGACCTCCGATTACATAAGAGGAGACATACAGACATACACAGCAAAAGCATGGTAGCTCACACGCTTTCTCATTTTTCTTTATGGATTATTCTAGAAGGAAGGGCATAATCAAGAGACAACCTTCACACGTTCCTTTAGTGACAGAAGATGATTCAACGTATTCGTATTGAAACTGCTAATCAGTAGTGAAAATTGAGGCTAATGAAACGCCAGCTTTTGCAATGACGCAGTGCTGAACCCTACCCACATATGGTACTTGACATAATTTTCATTTTCAGGGTGCGGCAAATCTTTGAAGTAGGAATTATTTTAACACAAGGGAATTAAGTGTTCTGTGGGAAGAAAAAATGGCTTCTCAGTGCAATGGTAATAAAAATAAACGGGATAACACTTGAATAAAATTTTAACGAGAATGTGAGAATAAGTATTTACTCATCGACGTTATTAATAAATGTGTGTTCAATAATTCACTCACGAAAATGCAATTTGTCAAAACTCACATAATTTTCAAACTGATATTCCCGCATTATTAGACAGTTGAGTTAAAAACACATGTTCTGTCAAAATTTCGTGTCCACAAAATTTGCTTGTCCTTGTATTTTCGTAAAAACGGAACATGTTTAAGTGTTGGTCTCTTGAGGATCGGTCAAGTTTTTTCCGTCTCCTGTAAAACTGTGTATCGGGGGGTTACGATAAATTGCTGTTTCATGAGCGATATATTGCCAGTGCAGCTCTTAACCAAGAAACGTGATGTTATACGACATTGCATGACCTTGCATGAAGACCAAATAAGTAAATAACCCGACAACAGCAAAATCCGTAGAGACGAAGTTGAGAAGTTAATGCGAAATTAAGGAGGCACACGTTCGACACCAGGCCAATCCATTTGGAATTTATGGTGGATAATTGGCACTGAAAGAGGCTTCTATCTGAATACTATGGTTT
This sequence comes from Coptotermes formosanus, assembly GCA_013340265.1. Taxonomy (NCBI): domain Eukaryota; kingdom Metazoa; phylum Arthropoda; class Insecta; order Blattodea; family Rhinotermitidae; genus Coptotermes; species Coptotermes formosanus. The sequence continues at coordinate 488,007 of BLKM01000841.1, read as the reverse complement.
TCCACTTTCATTATCACTCCACTAACTCTCCAGGTTGACTTATTCATCTATCACAGACGCTGCATAATTTCAGAAATTGAAATAGTGCTTAAATAACACAGAAAAAATAACACAGAAAAAAAAATGCTCGCGCTAAACAGTATTTTCTAATTCCGTTAACAAAGCCTCTAAGGCGTGGGTCTGCGGCCGCTCGCTTGCTGGGATTGCGGGTTCGAATCCCGCCGGGGCATGGATGTGAGTGTTGTGTTTTGTCAGGTAGAAGTCTCTGCGACGGGCCGATCACTTGTCCAGAGGAGTCCTACCGAGTGTGGTGTGTCTGAGTGTGATCGTGACGCCTCGATAATCAGGAGGGCTTGGCCCGCTAGAGACTGTCGAACCATGAAAAAATACGTAAAAAAGCCAAAGTGTAAAACAAGATCCTAAGACTCAGACAGCCCCTTCCAGCTGTTAGGCAGTACCAATTTAGCTGTGTATTATCAATTTTGTCTACATTTTTATTGTGTTAATCTGACTGCCTATCATAAAAAGGGAAAATAAGTGGAAAAATAAACAAATAAAAATAATAATAACAACCGTATAAAACTGCTATAAGAAGATTACTTGAAGGTTACGCAAAATCTTCTATTTAGTGTATTTTCTTGTTATTTAAGTTCGAAATTCTGATATTTGCAGTTCCTAGTTTTGCATATATCAGCCCTAGCTAGCAAAAACCAAGCAGCGCACTTCTGATATGTTGAGATTTGGTGTTGGATAAAATAAGGTGTGTTGGGGCCCAAAGTCTTAGGCTGTGCCAGGGCCCCCGAAAACGTCGCCACGATAGTCATTGCAATCCACTATTAATTTTCCACACGGATTTCGAACTTGAAGGAAAATTTAGATATTAGATCACAAAATAAAAATAATTCAACAAAAATTTTTCAACCACCTTCACTGAACTGGTCTTTAGAATAAGCGTAAGGATATCTTACGCAGCCGAAGCAGATTCTGGCCTCCTCACATAAGAAGCAGTTAGGTAAAAGCAAGGACCGCACGAGCAAATGTTAGAGAACTCTGATGAGTCATAATTCCTCACAACGTGTTCGTAGACTATTTAAGATAATTCATGTTATTCACTTGTCAATATGCAGGACGCTTTTAGTGAAGATGTCACTCTAACCATAGCGTCATTAAGTAACTTTTAATAGAACACGCTTAACTCATTTGACACGGTCTGGTATTCCCCAGCAATGTCATTTTGAATACATACACTCACATGTGCACAAGGCTTTCAGTGGCAGAAAATAATGAATAATTTAAGCGAGTTTATACAAACATACTAACAACCCGTACTTCGTTCTACCAGTCTCCGTCCTAAACTTGGTAAACATTGCAACAGTATTTGAAGTCACCACTACTGCTAGGAAAATTATCATGTAAACACTATTCTTTGCCAGCCCTCTTGTATAGCGACCTTGTGCCTAGTTTCGATGTTTGATTAGTTTGTTGCCAGTAACTAATGCTAATTAGCATCACATGAAGGCCTTTAAAACTGCTGGTGGAGACAATTTAAATATCAGAGCTGCAGAGATCTGAAGTACAGTTGGTCTGGAAGTTGTCTTGTGGCTATGGCTGTAAGAGTACGTGCAAGTTTACGTTTACAATTGAGCATAATCGCCCACAAAACAAAATATATAGTGTACAGTAAGCTAATGAGTCAGGATAAGTTACGGCTTGTTAAATTCTATTTCAACCTTCATTCATTTCTTGGCTTCAGACTGGGATTATAGTCAGGACAGTTTCTGCCAGTTGTTACGGATAATCTGCTTTCTATTTGCAATATGATACTGGCGCCTTGTAGAGCATCTTTCCAAAATATCATGTATATATATAAATGTGTGAATATTTATCTTTCAGAGTGCAACGTGGATCCTAATTTTAGGCTGTTTGGCTGCTCTGGCAGTATCAGCACCTGCAACAAATGAAGAGACTTCAGAGTAAGTATGGCGCCGTGCGTCATATGCAGTGCACGTTCGGTTTGGCATTTGGAACAAAGGAATTCCCTTATTTCATAAAAAGGGAGGCGTAGCAGTTTGTTTTTTCAGAGTCCTCTCTTAAGCGAAAGAGGTGTATTAGATTCTACGTATAGACTATAACGTTTCTGAAAGCGAATAAAATACTACTGAAGAAACTTTAGATAGTACCTCTTAACCACGATTTTATGAGAAGTAAACTATGACTGCATAATCATCGTCTTACTAGACGTGGTGCGATCGCGTTTTATACAAAAGAATTTTTTGTACCAAATGGAAAGTTTCTTCTTATGCACTCGTGTCAGTAGATAAAACAAAAATAAATATATAAGTAATTTGTAATTGCAAAAGTAATCACGTCATCTTTTTCCAACGTTCTTTTGAATTCCTCAATTATTGTAAAAAGGACAAAACTAACAGGGGTTTGCACGTTGCAGTCACGGCCGATGTCTACATTAAGGAACTTTTCTAGTAGTCAACATAAATGTGAGGCAACCAAAATCTAAGCAAGCTTCCTCTTTTACAACGCAAGTACATAAGACAGCAATTTTTAAAAGATTTTAGACATTAGCGGACTCGCTTGAATTGTTCCTGTCAAAGGAAGATTATTTCATTCACGAATTCGTACTGCGCAAAGTTCACGAGAGAGTCTTTCGAAATTTTGGGACTCAGAAATCTGTAAGAAGCTGGAGTAGCGCTGTTGGTTTAGTGACTGGAGTAAGGGCTGGACGGTCCTGGTTGGATTTTCTCCTCTCCAAAATGCCCAGGCCGGCCCTGGTGCCCACCCCAGCATCCTATCCAATGAGTACCAGGGCTCTTTCCCCGGGTAAAGCCGCCGGGTTGTGAAGTCAGCCACTAACCTCCATCTAGTACAGAGGTTAAGAATGAGTGGAGCTATACCCCTACTCACCCTATAAGCCTTCATGGCGTGGACAGGAAAAATTTTAAAATTTTCTTTACCAGCAATATTCGGCGATCTTCAGCAATTCTTGCCGTTGTACATACTTTGACAAAAGAACAGCTTCTATTTACAGTAAAATCTCCGGTATCCAGTATGGGATTATCCGGAAACCTATCTTAACCGGAAAATTGACAAAGAATGGTCAAATACTGCAGTGTGGTATGGCTAGTTGCTTTATTGCCTTCGCCTGTTACAGGGTGTTACAGTGCATTGCCTGGAACATTTCGTTTTTGTCATGGAAGTTGCCGGTAAAAAGGGGAAAAGAGTGATATTAAGGATAAAGGCAAAAATAGGGCTGTCCATGAGGTTGCTAGGTACACTAAGATACACATTAAGTATAATATTCTGATATCTGGAAAATTGCAATATCCGGCAAACCTTCGGTCCCGGAGGGGCCGGGTATCGCAGATTTTACTGTATGAAGTTTACTGTCAGTCGCGAACAAGTGCGCTCACACACACACACACACACACACACACACACACACACACACACACACACACACACACACACACACACACGAAACGAACTTATTCTCTTTAGGCCTTAGCAGATTCGTGAAAAGCGACCGTTAGCTGCGTTATGCCTGTCCATCCGTTTGTCTCTCTGCATCGAAAAAATTGGCTCCCACTCGACGGAATTTCATGAAATTTGATATTCGAGGATTGTTTGGAAAACGGTCGAGAAAATTAAATTTTCATTAAGATATGACAAGAACAATTGGTACTCTACATGAAGACCTATGTACATTTATGATAATATCACGCTGACTTCTTCTTAAAATGAAAAGTATTTTAGCAAAGTGTACAGAAAGTCAAAACTCACATTTTGTATACAACAACTTTCTCCGAAAATTGTGCCGTTTATGAGATAAATGTGGCAAAATATGGTAGAGCCAGGCAGGCCACAGATGACAATATGATGGGGCGCAAATAAAGATGCGCTTTACATGCCGGATAACTATGGAAAGAATAAAGACACAAACTCATAATATTTAATACTTATTGTTTTTCTACTGTAACAATGGTTACGCGAACGCGCGTCAATTTTACGTCACGCGTACATTGCCTGTCTTTTTCTTAATTTCACAGGGACGCAACAACAGTGGCTGCCGTGACCCTACCTGGAGCACTCCCACCAGAGAAGAAGACCAAGTGAGTACAGAATAATTGTGAACAGGTGACAGGTGACAGTGCGTCATAAAATGGGTCTTCTTTTAAGTTCGGTGTCAAAATAATGTACAACAGATTAAACTTTATTTCAGAGAACGAATAGTTGTTCTTTAAAACGACTCGCCATTAAGCACTTGTTGATTCATTAAATTTGTGTACTTTTAACTAACGCTGTTTGTTGTTCAAAATTATGGATTGAAATGGAGTCTAATATATACTGACATCCTTCTTTACAAATACATAAATTATGGGAACATAACCATTAAAATGCACATGAGAACTGAGACAGCAATAAACTTTCTTTTAATTCCATATCATAATTCACCCAATGGTCACTTGACGTACCACCGGTTTAACACTCAAATACTTACATTTTTGCCACATACGGTACGTCTGCGAGCTTTATGGATCTCAGGAAAGGCAGAGGCTCCTTCCTTATGCAGTATCAACTGACTCGTTTAATAATCGAGACAGAGCACACTTACCGCGCTGTACGAACTGTGTCTTTAAATATAATTCAGGTTAATTTTCGTCTTCAAAGAATTTGCCTCATGCTGATAGGCCTATCATGTCGATAGTCTTATTTATTTATTATTTATTTTTAATTCATTATGTGTATAATTTGGCTACACTTTCATCTACAACTACAAACACGAAATTTTGACCTTCCAATGAACACTTTCATACGTTGCATTTCCCTTTGTTAACGCCTCGCTAATTTGTCTGTGAAGTAATTCTGCAACAGACTTTCCGTACGAATATTTCTGCTGTTGCAGCAGATGGGTAGGAATTCATTTGCAAATTACTTACTTTGGAGTACTAATGGCACGAAATTAAATGTTGGGCTGGAACTTACAATGTACTAGAATATCTGTTATTAATATCTCTATTATCATTAAAGTCGAAAGCTTAATATTGTCTATATGGAAAATTAGTAGGTTCTGGCAATAAGGATCGTGAACCTACATTCAAATACCGAGGCAGGTGTTTGATGCAGAATGATACGTTAGTACTTTAAATTATGTAATAACTTATACACATGTATGTCTCATACATATACATTTGTCATTCATGCCCTTACGAATTCTGGCATGGGCTTAATAAGCTTAATACAAACAACGCGAAAGAAACGCACTAGCTGTGAACTATATAGCTGATACTGCAGATCCTCTCGATTCAGACCACAGCCAAGCATCAACTGTCCTAGGATATATCTTCCTCGCAAATACTGGGGCAGCTCCTTCGGCTAGACTGAGATAACTTCCTTCTCAATTCTTCTCAACACATTTTACTCGAACGTACGCCTAATTATATCCGATTTAACGACACATGTTAAGATCATATAGTGTCACAGTTATGTGTCCTATTTACAGAATATTGTGCAATACAGAAGTAGAGCCACACTAGGCTGAAACAAACAGGGCTGTGGAGTCAGTGTACAGAATTTCCGACTCCGACTCTGACTTCTCGATTTTTAAAACTTCCGACTCCGACTCCTCGATTTTTAAAACTCCGACTCCGACTCCTTCATAAAAGCTCAATATGTATTAATAATGGTAAACCTATGAGACGCTTCATCATCACCACGTGAATCATCAGGCTACTTTTTTGACTTATAACCTATATTTAAGTATAGGTCTAATGGTTGCTGTGGCTATCAGGGCTCTGGAGTTGGCGTGTCTATTTAAGATTTTAGACTGCGGTCGGAATCGGAGTCGGAGTCAGTACATTTTTACCAACGCCGACTCCGACTCCACCTAAAAATTCCTTCCGACTCCGACTCCACAGCCCTGGGAAAAAATAAACAAATAAATAAATGCTTGTAAGAGATGTTAATATTCACAGGCGTGAAACAGAGAAACATGATGTAGACAAACACGAGGGAGAGAAATCAGAGAAACAAGTAGACGATTCCAGGAAACCAACAGAGTCTGCAGACACGAAGCCAACAGAAGCGTATTCCAGACCAGCCCGAGGTACTGAAGAACACAAACCAGAATCTGTGCCATCCAAACCCTCAGGAGACACCCCTGACGCAAAGAAGGATGAATCAAAACCCAGGGACAAGTAAGTGCAAAATTTTTACATTGTTAGTTTGATTCTACATCGCACTGTAAAAGCCCTAGCATCAGATAAATTTGTACAGACTTGCCTCCGGGATAACTCAGCCGGTATAACGGTAAACTTACGGGCTGGACGATCTAGGGGTCGGAGTTTGAACACAGGCGTTAGAAATATAGTTTCTTCGTCTTCAAAGCGTACAGACCACCTCTGGAATCCACATATCCCCCTGTTCAATCGGAACCGAGGGCTGTTTTCTCGGTGATGAAGTTGTCAGGGCGTGAAGCTGACACATCACTTCAATCCAGTGCCGGTGCTAAGAATGGGTGGAGCCATACGTCCACTCCTCGATGCGCCTTCTTGGCGATGTGGTTAATCAAGCACAACGGTACCTTTACCTTTATGCCCTTTCACTTTTAAATTAGAAGTTACTAACAACGGAATTGTTTTGCATGGTTTTATATGTATCTGTATCAAATGAAAGTATTACGTACCAACACATCACAATAGGGGCAGTATGAAGATTCCATTGTTCTGTGATATGATGCCGTGTGCATTGACAGGGATATGAACCGATGTCTCGGAGACGCTTGTGCCTTCATATTCAGAATAGCCCAAACCAGGCTGGAGGCGAAAACTTCTTCTAAAACGTTAGTACCTGCTTAACAGTATACCAATCTACATGGTGTCATATCTCAGCAGCACGGAATTATCATCAAAATCGCTTTGAGAACGTCAAATATGGAATGGGATATTATGTTAATTTCAGGCATTGAGCACAAATACAAATACATCGTTACAGTACAGCTTTCCAAAGGTGTGTAAAGCCGATTTCTGACGAGTGTATCAACTACCAGAACATCAGGCCTATAAGTGTGTTTCTTTTACAGTTTTACTTGCAAGAAAATTAAATTAATATTCACGTAAGCACATTTTCTCTTCTCTTCTCTTCTCTTCTCTTCTCTTCTCTTCTCTTCTCTTCTCTTCTCTTCTCTTCTCTTCTCTTCTCTTCTCTTCCCTTCTTCCATAACATGCATTGGGTCGTAAGACCAGTTCCGAGACTTCGTAAATCAGCGCCGTTATCTATATCTCTTTAATTACACGCTGTAATAATATGAAGACATTCCAATAGTAAGATAAGTCAGATTATCCGAAGACATTCCATGGCGCAATGGATGTTTCAAAATTCAGGCCGTACTACTTCACCACTGGGGAGAATATGACAACTTTGGAAGTACAGAATAATCCGTGATCGGGTTGATGTGTTTTGTAAATTAAAATTAACGCTTCCAGTGTAATACGGCTTGAAAGAAGCGTTCCTTATCACGTTCAGAAAACCGCATTAAGCCTACGCTTAAACTAGGCTACAGCTGAGCAGTATCTTACCGAATATACAAAATCTTCAGTGATGTTTAGCCAAGAAAGGACAAATTCAATTACTGGACGTTGCACAAATACTTATCGGCCTAGTTACTATTTATTTTAGCCATTATCAGGGTTAGGACTGTGAAAGGCATTATTCAGCAGTGGAGGCACGCCATACATCTGGACTTGCACGTCACCTTCTACTGTATTTATGGTACATTTAAGGAATGTCAAGTGACATGTCTGAAGGCCTGAGATTAATTAGTTTGCTGAGACTACTAACCTAAGTCAGGATTTCTGACTGAGCCATAGGAGGCAAAGAGGCAGGGTGAGGAGGGGGTGGCATGGGTCATGCATATGGGGGAGCTGGCAACGAAAACCGCCGCCATTCTTGAAACGAGAATACCGAAACATGAACGCGGCAGATCTGCCTTTTCGCTGGTCGCTGGCTACTGCGGACACCCGCACTGTGCCCACCTGCATTGCTGCTGCATACATTGTGGTCAATTCCAGTGCTTTCCATACCGGTACCTGATAAATTATACGCGGTTCGAGCAGTTGGGGAATTTTGACACAGGAACAAATAATGTCGTATTGCACGTTGTCCATTCGTGGGTATTTTATTTTAGCGCATAATTTACACAGTTATTAACGGATCCTTGATCTGGGTCTGACAATTTGGAGAGGAAGGTAATGTCCCGCCCCCCCCCCCCCCCCGAACTTCCCCACACGGGCTCTGCTGTCTACGGACTGAGGCATACTGTATTTCTTCTCAGTTTGTCTACCAAATGGTGACACAAGACGCCTGAAACGTCTACTACAGTATATCGACAGTTTCAACAAATAACAGGGGCAACTTCATTTAGCAACTACACAGTTTTCGTTAAAACTCTAAGCTCAATTTGGTTCAGCAGGACCGGCTGCATTTCGAGCAACTGTTTTCAGTTTTAAAAATTAAACCTCATTTATGAAATAAGAAACAAAATTAGCCTGACTGTATAAAATATCCTGATAGAAAGGCAGCATATCTCATCTGTTTTAACATCTGAAATTTACTGGTCCAAGAACTCTTAAGCTGGGCCCAGGCACTCATAATATGCTTCGGTGTCTTTCATTTCTCCAGAGTGAATTCAACAGTTGGGCCAAACCCTTTCTGAATCCTCTGTGATTCATATGCCCGACAATCTTACATTGGAATTCTCAAGAATTCATGAAGTAAAGTGGGCGACCTTTAAACTCAGGTACAAAATAATGTGAGCAACAATTCAGAGGTTATATTTTTCCAGGCGTGAAGCAGAAGAGAAGAAAGATGAAACTAAGAAGCCTACCTCAACCGAAAACAAGTCAGATAATAAACGACCACAGCGTGATGTCACTGGAGCAGGGCAGCCAGAGAAACAGGTAGCCTCTCAACCAACTCCAAGTCCTGGTGCAAAGAAAGAGGAGAGGCGACTGAAGTGAGTGGTCCTCTTTAGTCTGTGACTGGTTTCAATTATACAACTTACGCAATTCTATTTGAAGTTAATGAGATCTACATCGAATTTGCAAGTCTTAAGACAGGGCTGTATAACAACATCTTTAATAGCTAATGAGACAGACATTAACTTCAAAAACTGGACGTTGATATATGGTTAAGACCTCAAATTATATCTTCAGAAATCGTTAACACTAACTGTTAGCGAGTGTTATCATCAAAATACTGTACTACCCCATAAGGATGGAGTTGCTGTACTTAGATTTGTCTCTCACCAAAAGCACGTTGTTAACATATTATTAATCCAGTATTTTACAAGATAAGTGTTACATTTTATGTATGCGTTTTACAACAAACCTATGCACTTGCACTATAATAAATTGTTTGCATTGTGAAAAGTAATTTCTTTGTTATGGCATACACATGTATCCCCACTTTCAGCATCTGTCCTGCCAGTATCTAGCAGTTCCATTGTCAAGAGAAGTAAAGGACTGTTGTCATTTATGTCAACATTCTAACACCTATTAATACCTTCTTTAGAAACTAATAGCAGTTCAGCTGGATAAAGGATTCCTTACATTTTTTGGAACCTTAAGGTTCATTACACTGTTCACAACAGCCCACCACACATACCCATCCTCAGCCATATTAACCAAATCTACCCTTTAAAATACTATTTCTTTTAAGCTTCATTTACTGGTCCTGTCACTTATGACTAGGTCTTATGAGCAGACTCTTCCCTCCAAATTTCCAGTTAGTCACGCATTCATTTCTTCATTCTCTTCCAAAAGTGGCATATGTTTCCTTCATCTGATCACCCTAATAATATTTCAAGACTACAAAGCATGAAGCTCCTCATTATGTAATTTTATCAAGCCTCCTTTTACTTCCTCCCTCTTAGGTCAAAGTATCTTCCTCAACAGCCTGGCCTGAAACGCCCTCTTTATGGACACAAGCACAACATACACCCACAACCAAACTGATAATGTAACTACTATAGTTTACAAATTAACTATCACAACTACATTTAGCATCACACCCACAACAGACTAATGTGTTGAATGAACACATAATCTATGGACTTTTAGTATAACACACTACATTACTGTAGTGGACATATGCACACTGATGGTGTAACACACAAAAATGCTGAGATTCTGACAATGTGTACAGTTTTAATTAACATATAATGGACATAAATATATATTATCCTACATACTACTTAATGTCAAGAAACCTGGATTATATGAAATCATACAGTAAGACCTTTGAGTAATTTTTTAAACTCACAAACGAATGTACACATAGTATTGTTTTTGAATGAAAACACACTTTAATACAAATATTTTAGCCAAATGTAAAGATCTGAGTACCTCCATCTAAAATTCGAAGTAGTTTTTCTGTAGATGGCCACAGACACCAAAACATGTAGCAGCCAAAGAATTAAGCGTAGTTGTGATATATACATTGTATACTTTGCTGGTTCTCATTACCAGTTAAGTTTGTGGTATGTGGTAAAAATGCACTATAAACACAGAACCAAATTTTTAGGTTGAGTAATTAGCAATCTCACTTCACATTTGGGAGTCTTTTTTTCTCCGAATCCTGTTCTGTGGATAGGTGACTCAGGCTTTGTGTGGTTCTTTCATGTAAATGCCATAAAAATGCTTCTAAATGGATTAAGGCTGCTTCCCTTTCACACACTTCTCAATCACCTATATAACCAGCCTGCCATTTGACCCTACATAACCTTTCTAGTAGTGAAAGCATTATTCAGTAACCCACGAGTCACTGCACACACCCAAGACTTCCTGATGCAGAACAGCTGTGGATTCCAACTACCCACCTTCATTCGGGTCAAAGGAACCCCATTTCTTTGCCTCCCAGGTAAGACTCAACATGTTACACAACTGGACTTTTTGTGGGACAACATAACTGCTGTCAAGGTGAGGTACTGCCAACTCAGAAGCAGTGCACTGTTGTTGCAGTCTACAAAACATGAAACATGTGGAGTATGACATTTTACAGACCAGTGTATTGGCTGCTTATCCCCAGTGCAACAAACGTTGTTAGCACCCTACCACTACAAACTTGAATGTATTTCATCTTACATTAACACTGATTTAACTGCTGCGTCAATGTGATGAAGGTGGCAATTTTTTGTACTTACAATTGTTCAAGTAACACACAATGTAGTAAGTACAATAACATACCCCACCTTGCACAGTTCTGGATAAGGTATGTCACTCAACAACCACATCATTTACCACCTCTAAAGGACACACATGCTACATGAATCTTGTTTGAACTCTCACATTCAGTCACTAAGAGCAGAGCCTGCTCAAAGTTTTTGGCGCCGCAGGCAAAGCATAGGTTAGCCGTCTGTTCCCCAGTGATGAACCTTGTCTCCTATTACTGTACTCTTAGAATATAAAATAATCAGAATAACAGACCTTCATGTCAGTTTCATGGGGTGCAGCCGTTAAGCTATTTTATTGTGACTTCCAAGTTTTCTCCCCAGAAGTCTGCCATTGTAGGTTACTGCCTAATTTGCCTAGCAGCTTTGGCCAGCCCTACCTGATAGATCCACCTTATCCTCCCTGATTTCATCATCTTAATATTACTTGGACAAACTAAGGATGTTTCAGAACTGGGTAAGGAGGAGAACACACGGGGAAGTAACAGGAGACTTGGAAAAACTGCGTAATGAGAAAATTAAGAGTTTGATGGCTATTCTTCACCAATGATAATCACATAAAGAGGACAAGATGGTCAGGGCGCACAGCATACATGATGTGAATACATGAAGAGTTTATTTGCGAAACTAAAACAACTGCACATACTGTACTTGCACACTACATGACACAACCTCCTACTATCAGTAACATGGCCATGGCAAGCGTGAAGAAGTGCACAGTTTAGATGGTTTGTATGACAAATCTTTGAAGTGTGCAAACTTCATATCATTAAATTTTATGGATAATGGAAAGCAGCAACAAGGTGACCAGGCAAAGTATTTTGAGTCCGGGTATCTAGACACATTATCTAGAGACAGCAAATTTGTATTGTTTGATGTTAGACCACTTTTCAGTGATGACTGCAGCACTATAAAATCCTGGAGAAGAGGCTTATTTTTGTAGGGCGTATCACGAACAAAATTTTTAGATACCTATTGCGACAGGTGGATAAGTAGTGATATACGATCTTTTGTACACTACACTGGTCTTAACAGTCATTTATTACGAATACAAATCCGCTACTGTGAAGATAATCAACAGGTATCACATTGCAGATGGTCAGAAATTACATTATTTCTTCTATTTTGGTAGGCTTACATTATTTACCATTACAGACTACTTTCCAAACAGTCATGTATGTTAATAAGAGCTGTATGTCACATCATGTACCAATTTCTTGTATTATACTCTGTTTTTTAGACAAATGATGAATTCTGATTTGAATTTAACACCAATGATTAATACCCTGAAATGAAGTATAAAACATTTTGCCAGAAGGAAGAATTTCACTGAATGCTGGTATCAAGTGGTTAGTGTGCACTCCTGTTTCACATCTGGGAGATCCTGAATCCAGGCAATGACTACCATGACTTGAGCGTCTCTGCGACTTTCCTCAATCCCTCCAGAGACATGTCTGGACATCATTTACAGCAGACCATCACTGCTCCTTCTAAAATTCTTTTAACATCATCATTAACAAATAATTTTACCATTCAACACTGCATTATTTCTACAGCTGAAAAATGTAATTAAATACATCGAGCCAATACCCAATTTTGTCACAATCTGTTCAGGGGGTTTGGGTTCAAACATATATGATGATCCCTCCCCTCCCACCTTCACCATTATTTAAAACACGGAAGGAATACAAGGAATTTATTATTATTATTATTATTACATTACCTCCTTTATGCAGGGTATTTACAATTACATACATGAAACAAACCATGTTTCTAGGGTATATAGTTCTGCAGCTATTCTCTATTTACAATTTATGCTATATGTAAAGCTATTTCCCATGTTAAATCTTTTGTACTTTTATATTAGTAATTTCTAAAGTATGTGTCCAGTGCCCCATACAACTGTTTTCTGTAGTTCCTTTATTTCTTCCTTTCCCAATATGTTGCTCAGGTATTTTCTGAATGATTTTGAGATAGTTTCAGTTGCCCCTGTTACTAGTGGTATCACTTTTGCTTTTATGTTCCACATACACTGTATTATTACCGCAAGGTCTTTATTTTAGAATTTTCTCAGCTTCTTTCTTAATCACGTCTCCTGAAACTGCAACATCTATTCACATACATGCTCTTTTTTCATTATCATGGATTATGGGATGCAGTTTATTGTTATGGATGGTTCTGTCTGTTTGCACTTGTCAAGTCCATAATATGGTTACGTTACCTTCAGGACTTGCTTTTCCTAGTTTTGATACATGTTCACTGTCTAATTCTACCTCCGTCTCCTTGCATATGTTAAAGTGTAGGTGAGTGCACACTCGACCATCTCTCTTTACGTATTGTTCCTTCACCCATATTGGGCACTTGGACATTATGTGTGCTACTGTCTCACCAAATTATTGACATAATCTGCATTTGCTATCTGTTTGTGTTTGTAATATATTTGTCACATGATACTTTGTCTGTAATGCCTGACCTTGTGCTGCTATTATTTCATGTTCAGTTTCTAATTTCACATCTCCCCTCGCCAGCCATAGGAACGTATCTTCTTCCCTAATAAGCTGTCTATCTGTACTTCTAATACATTCGGCATGCATTACTTTGTTTTGCTGTTTTTACTTTAAGGACTCTCCTAATCTTGCTTTTGTATGTTGCTTGGCTTCTTCGTTTCTGTCACTGTTCTCATTATTGGTTTAATTCTTTTACAACCTTTGCTGCTGTCTTAATTGTTGAATTCATATTTGGCTGACTGCTTTCGTGGCTTTCAACTATATTTACAAACTCGTCTTCTTTATATTTTGTGTTCAGATATTCTGCAATATTTATTATCTCTGCTTTATATGTCACTTCAATTTGTGACAAGGCCTCTTCCTCCGTCTTTCCTTTTTTACATATAGCCTATTTATATCAGCTTTTGGGCGAAGCATTTTATACACTCTTAGAATCTTTCTAGTCCTCGTGTCTATTTTATTTATTCCTTCTGATCTCCAATTCATTATATCAGAACTGTATCTTAATACTGGGGCAGCTTGGGACACAACTGCTGTAATTTTATTCTTGGCATTCACCTTGGAGTTCAGCATCATTCTTAATCTCCTGGTGTATTCCTTCTTCAACCTTTCTTTCATTTACTGGTGTTGTATACCTCCACTGTCCTCAGGCCCTAGACACTTTTATGTTTTTCCCTGTTCGTTCTCTTGCATTTCTCTGTTGATGCCAACTAGTAAATATTGTGAGTGAACTAATTTTCCTTTCTTCAGTAAATTCTTTGCACACTTGTCAAGTCCAAATTCCATACAGATATCATCACTGAAGGTTCTAACTATTATAATAATAATAATAATAATAATAATAATAATAATAATAATAATAGAACCACCCCCAACAATAAACCAGATATCATAATCTGGGATAATGAAAAAGGAACATGTATGCTAATTGACGTAGCAATCCCAGGAGACAGAAATGTGATAAAGAACGAACACGAGAAGATTCTAAAATGTAAAGACCTCATAATAGAAATACAGTGTATGTGGAATGCAAAAACAAAGGTGCCACCAGTTATAATAGGAGCAACTGGAACCATTTCAAAATCCTTCAGGAAATACTTGAGCAGCTTACCAGGAAAGCACGATATCAAGGAACTACCGAAAACAGCTACATTGGGCACGGCACACATACTGCGGAAAGTGCTCATGTAGAAGCACTAAAGAGTTTAATGGTGAAGACAGCGTTATACGCACCATTAACAGTATGTGCAGAATAGCTATGACACTGTATACCCTAGAAACATGGTTTGTTTCAGGTATATAAATGTGAATACCCTGCATAAAGGAGAAGACGACGACGATAATGATGATGATGATGATGATAATAATAATGGCTGCGACATTGTATAACCTAGAAACATGGTTTGTTTCAGGTATGTAAGTGTGAATACCCTGCATAAAGGAGATGATGATGATGATAATAATACAAGGTTTAAATCTCCATACCATGCCCGCAGTGCATACTTGTAATATGTAAATGTTGCTATACCCCATTTATATTTGTAGGCATGAAGTTAAAGAAAATATGGAATCAAAGAAATCTGCAGCCAATAGGCAATATCAGTTCCTTCAAAGGCCTCTATCAACAATTGCAGAAGAGCCTCTTGAAAGAACGAAACTTGATGCTTGACCACAGAGATCACCAGCTTGACACACGAATGAAATTGAAAAAATCATCCTGGAACCAAACCTCAGAACGGTGAGGAACATCAACTGCAACCTGTGGAAAACAAACATCCAAAACATCTGAGAGTACGATGCAGCCCTCGTGGAGGGTCATATAACAGTTCTGGAGGGTCACCTAGCCGTTCTGGAGGGTTGCCTAGCCACTCTGGAGGGTGGCCTGGCAATTGTTAATGGCTGCTTAGCAGTGCCAAACAACACATTACAAAATCCACCTTGGATTAGTGCTACAAACATGATAATACAGAATTAAAAGTTGAGAGTCAATAACCACACTCCAATTAAATAAGGATCATTGTTCTGCAAGCATTAAGAAATTAACGTTATGTATAACCACACTCCAATTAAATAAGGATCACTATTCTGCAAGCATTATGAAATTAACGTTATGTTACGTGCAAATTTATAAAATATGGTTACAGGCAATTACCCACATTTGAAAAAGTGTCAAGGTTTAATATTCCCACAACTTCCTAAAAGTGTAAGGAGTCACAGAAATGATTCTGAACATAATGTGAAAACTGAACAAAACGTTTTAATGCCCTTTGTGCTACAGAATTTAAGGGTTAATACAAAACAAACAAGACAGTATGGTGGAAATCTGTTTTATTCAAAAGACAGGCAGAACAATGTATAATATGTGGGCTCTGATAATGTTTACAGAGAAAAATAATCACACTATCATATGTTGCATCTGTAATGAATTAAAAGAATTCAAGATTTTGATCAAATGACCATGCATTTTTATTTTAATGACCATCTGGTCATTAACCTTCACTGTCTAGAATGATCAGATTTAAATCCCTCACTACTATGGTGACGATGGCTGGATTTAAACTTACCAAGTATTGATAGTGATGAAAAGGGGTGGGGGTGGGGAGTTGCTAGGCCTGCTAGATTGCATGCATGAGTGGTGCACTAGCATGGCACATGGCCAGTAAAGATCAAGTGCTTATAGATAACAGTTCTGGGGGTTTTGATTCACAGGATTGGGGGTGTTTATGTATAATATTTTGCTTCATGTGTTACAAGTGCTGTACATCTCAAGCAGCTGCATGCTTTTTTCAGATTTAGTATCAAGCCATTTTCTATTTGCCTGAAAGGCGAAATAAATTAGGAGAAGAAAATAATTTTCACTGTTTTGTGCAAGAATACAGGATTTTGCACCCAACATGATCAAACCTGCCTCAATATCATAGCCACACAGTACTTTAAATGCCCTGTGATGACAAACTCCATGGCTTAAAGACTATTTCCACCTGAATTCAGTACTGATGAAGCAAGCAGCACACACAGTTTCTTGGGTTTGAAGATGCTCTTGATTTAAATCCAGGCCAAAATTAATGATTCCATTTTTACATACATATTACCACATGAAATTGATATATATCTAAGTACAATTAACTGAATGTTTAAAGAAGAATGAGTCCAAATATAAACTTTAGTTTAGTTTTGTCATTTGCGACATGCGTAATACATGTTTTCTTGTAAATGCAACAGATCATCTGTTCAAAACAGACATGGCCTATTATCACGGCATAGTTAAAGAAGGCCCAAGCAGTAGAAAATCATATACAATAATATGATTATAAGTCTCTGAAAACGTCTGTACCTCCACTTCAAGTAATCTCGAACGTATAGTTGGTGTTACTTCTTAGAAATGAACTACCAATATAATACAGCCCTTGCCACATAAAACTGTAATGTCTACCACCCTGAAAAAAGTTATCTATTATTTTACTTAAAAAAATTAGCTACCTCAATATATACATAAAACTGCAGTCAGCTTCGCCTGTAATAGTTTTCCTCTGAGTTACAAAAATATTTGTATATTCACAATTTGTCTCCATTTATACAACAATAACTGCCTTTATTTAAAAAGTAATTAACTGAAAAACAATCCTGCAATTTTAAAAACAAAATATCTTCCACAATTCACATTAAGGACTTGATCAGTAAGTGCAGTCGCAAGGCATACTGACATGCAGCTTACTGGAAACTACATACACCGTAGATAGTTCAGAATTGGCCGCATTTAACCGCACTTCACATACGTCTTTCATGTTGTACAAAATGGAATATGCTAGCATTACTTTGTAACTTATGCTGCTCATTTAGGGCTTAAGAACCTAATATATACATGCTAGTTTGGACAGAACATATTGTCAGCTCTGCATGCAGTGATTATGCACTTCTGAATGCATATATTCATATTCTGTCAACCAATGTGAAAACACGCTTTGCATGTTGGCATTGTTATGTTCTATACTTTTAATGCCCAATTTCTTATTGAAGAGAAAATCACAACCTGATATAATTAAACTTCTATGTTGACAAATACTGTCCCTTACAGCAGTGACAGATTCACGTTCCATCATGTTTCATTTCCAACCAAAGAAATTCTTCTTGTAAACCAATTTGCCACAAAGCCAACTCTGCAACAGAGTACAATATCACAGCATAATCATAACATACAGCAAATGTACTTATGTCCACATAAATAAAAGAAAAATGTATGCTTCATACTCACAGGCAAGCTTCATACAAAGCATTTTCAACCAGGGGCTTTGTTTCTAGTTAAAGTAAATTACCATATTTACTCATGCAATTGCTTTCATCGTGTAACCACCACACCCAATACGTAAATCACAAACAAAAGAGTATTGTTTGCATGACACAATTAAATCTTACTTTGGTGTCCACTCCCCCCACCCCGTGGACTAAGAGTGGCCCTAATCCAAGCTACAAATACTTTCTTTCTAACTTTGTATTCAGGATTGTTATGAATAATGGAGTCATGATTTCATTTACTTCCCCTTGTATTGTTTACACTGCAACATCCTTTCCACTTGCCTCCTGCCATCTTAACAGACCAACAGTCTGCCTTCATAGTGGAACAAGTTACTAGGAAAGTCAATATGTTGTGCCTCAGAACACGCTTAAACTGTTCAAGTACCACACTCATGTTTATCTTCATTATTGCACATCCTTATGACCTGCTGTTGTTGCAGCCTTCAATATTAACCGTTGTCCACCTACGTCTGCTTCTTAATGATGGCAAAGAGGAAAAAAATTACAAAAATGCTCACACTCAATTGTTAAATATTCACAGCTCACACACACCACCATCAGAACACAGCAACAAAAACATTCATTATGAAGCCAACAATGTATGTTACACATCTCCCAGCTCAATCAACATTATTTGAAGAATAAACAAACAAACACAGTAAAAGTGCAAGTAGTTGGAAGTAATGATATGGTGTGCATTACACATACAAGAAACAAGTATTGGTAGTAAATTAAAATGTGCCACTATAAGGGTAATATTTTGAAATTCCCACTAGCAAATGCCATTCACTGTTGCACGAACACTTACCATGTTATAAAGTGGAAACAACATAAACAAACTGTGCAAAAAGTTGGAACAAGTATGCACGTAAATATAGAAAATTTTGACATTATGAATGGCAAAGCCATCAACAGAAGCAAGATTTCAGGTTCTCACAGTGGTGATGATGAAGATTCACATTTTTGGGATGCAACACCCTGCTGACTGGTAAATAGTGACCACGTGAGATGACAACACATTCCAGAAGACATGTACTTTCTATCAATACATGTTTTATGAGTTTAATGAAATGCAGACGAAGTGCATCAGTGAAGAGTTTTACATGAATTCTATTAATGAAATCAACATCCTTTCTTGTTAATTTTTCTATCAATACATGTTTTATGAGTTTAATGAAATGCAGATGAAGTGTGTCAGTGAAAGAGTTTTACATGAATTCTATTAATGAAATCAACATCCTTTCTTGTTAATTATTTATGCAGTCTTTCGTTGTAATTTCTATTTTACTAAGATCATATACAACATGTAAAAGTAAAATGCATAATATAGGTACCTTGTAAAATTCTCTGGAGCTCAATTAGGTTTAAGAGATCTCAGTATTTAGAACATGATAAAATTAAAAAGAACTTCAAAAACAGTAAAAAAATTACTGGATTCTGGAGGTATCAAAAATGGAACATCCATGATGTCCTTCCTGTGATTAATTGAACTGTTACACTCTTTGTGTTGCACATATTTATTAGCTTTTGAACCATATGTTTAAAACTCCTGTGATAAAACAGTCTGTATACTAACATGTTTCTGACTGATGTAATACCAACTCTCTAAATTAAATTTTAACTTTAAAAACTTGAGCTGTTCTTACAATGTTGAGTAGGACTGTTCATCCAAATATTCTGAATCACTCTTTATGATGAGGATCATGTTCTTTGTGCTTCTGGCGAGTTAATTCTGGCTCTAGCATGGCTGAGGAATTAGTGCGGGGCACCAGGAGGACACTGCCATCTGCAGATTGCTGTAGGCTGTATTCATATGGGGAGTACTGGTTTCCATCAGGATCCCGCAGATGCTGCAGAATGACATACAGTTCAGTAGCAATACCACTGTTATTTTGCACATATAAATACGTACAAGTCAAGGCAATTTTGCTACAATGAACAATTTCTTTGCAATGTTACAAGTCAGCGGTTCTAAATCTGCAGCCAGCAGCAGCATGCCGCCCAGGCTTCCATTTCATGCTGCCCAAGGACACCTGACATCAGGCGGGAAATTTTAATTCATATGAAAACCCAAGAATGGGGGGATGCGGGGATAAAGCAATATAAAATAAAAATACAGAAAAATACATAGCCCATTGAAAGATTAACAAAGCCCCTTACAGGCTGTGTATTTGTAAAGCAAGGTTTCCATAACTATAGTTGATAGGGGTGCCCAGATAAGAAACAGAAATTTAAAGCCATTAATCTCTCTTCCTGAACTTTTACATACAAGATGTTTAGAAGAACTGGAAACAAATTTATTTAAGCAACTCCACAATTCCAGGCAAAGTCAGTTGATTGTTATGTACACGTGACGAATTAAAGCAATGACATGGCAGACAGTCTACAGTATATAATATCTGTGTCATAGCCAGTTCCAAGTTCATGAAGAGGTCGATAGTTTATGGACCATGACTGTCAATACAACTGGAAAAGACTTGTTCTTGAAAGTAAAAGAAACAGCATTTCTTTGGAATCAGGGACGAAAAAATTTACAAGTGTAACAAATGATGGTGGCAGAAATATGTATGGCTCTAAGATTGGCATAGCGGTACAAATCTGTAAGGAAATTATAAAAAAAAAGAGCTCTGGCAATCTGATCTGTTTCACCACCTTGCTCATCAAGATGCACGGTGCTGCAAATTTTTTTATTGGAAATAAAAGAAGTTACGAATACTGATTTTAACAACAGACTACATTTTATGCATGGGTTTAAACCGCCATCAGTGCCAACATTTTCCAGGAAAAGTAAGATAAAGATATGGCCACATTTTTTGCTGCTTGGCAGTCAGACGGCTCGGCAGGAGGGCAGTGTTGAGCAAATTTTTTTTATTCAGACCTGAAGAGATACACTCATGACAGAGAAGGGTAAAACTGTACCACAGTTATGTGATAACAAATGGGTTGTGGCTCTCAAATTTACTGTGAACGTAAGACTTACCTACATGAAATCAGTATGAAATTTCAAGGAAAAGTAAAATTACTACATGACCCACTTCAGGATGTGAAGGCCTTTGCCACTTTACATTTTGAGAAACTGCTCTTGAACCTTCCACACCACTTGGGAATTGGCAGATACTAAAGGACAATTTTGTTGGCAACATTCCACTGCCACAAAATAAATTTGCTTCAAGGTTTGGAGATTTTTACAAGAGAACACACAAAATCTGAATGTACCAAAATCCTTTTGCCAGCAGCAATACTCAGGCTCCACTGCAGATGCAAGAGCCTCAGAGGTCATTTCACCAAATGAAATATTCAGCACCCATAAAAATGTTCACAAAGAAAATGCTAACAGTACTTGGCACCATTTAATTTGCAACAAACAATTTTGGTCATGAATCCTACCACCACCACCCCCCCCCCCCCCCCCCCCCCCCAACAACTGTTCCTGGCTGACTGGTGCCCACCCAACCTCAGTAATCCCACCAAACAATGGGATGAATGAGTGCAAGGACTTCATAAATATCCCTGTTCACTAAGACAGAGGTAAACATTTTTCTGTAATACTATGTTTGAAATAAATGAGGGTCTAATGTCCTACACCTGTAAATTATACTTCCAGTTGCGTCCTGCTACATCATCATCTGTCATTTCATTCTGCGTAAACTTCTAATAATCTTGTTATCAACATGTCCTATACAACTGGCCCATGTCATGAAGCTCACATTTGAATGTGGCCCAAAAGTACCAAAGGTTGTCAATACCTGTCAAAAGTCATGCTGCTTTGTTTTTTAAATTCCTCAACCGGCTCAGAAAAGAATATAACAGTTTCTGCAGAAATGTGTACTCATAATAAAACAACTATGATCATGGAAATTTGCCATGTGGCTCAGAATTCTTGTGGCAGGCTTGCCCAGCTGTAGCTCACGAGTTCCTGCGACACAGTGTCATACTGCCTGTGGAGACATTTGAAATCAGAAAATGTCCTTTAACCCTTCTCCTGGCAAAATCAAGATAGAACTCCAATGCAATTTAGAAAAATTATGAGCTGTTTATTTACAGACATATATTACATTACTAACCAACTTTGTAAAAATGTGCTAACAATGGTGACATAGTAGCCTACACAGTGCACTGAATTCTTTTAATACATTTTTCCTATTATCATCAAATGCCTACATTTTTATTGCACAAGACATAAAGAAAAACAAACAAATAAAATGATACATATAATTATATGTATACTTATTCAGTTTCCATTTTGTGTATTGAATTTCACGTTACCCCCATGCAGACCAAATTTTGCCACAGTTACCTTACACCACATACGATGCTGGGCAGGTCTGTCTTAAGGAGCATTTATGTTACCACATTTGTTCTAACATCTGCTCTAAAAACCTTGATAGACTCACCATGGAAATTTAAAATTCAAAAATAACAAACACATTTTATTGCTCTGTACAACATTTCAGATGTCTGCTTGCCTTTGCAGATTTCCCCTTCAGCCCAAGTAAATGTGCGAAAACAGTCTTCTGTCAACTGATACAAATGTTTCTATGTTATTTAGTACAGTGCACGGTCAAATAATCTTACCTGGAAGACATGTCTGTACAGTTGGCTGAATTTCTCCTTGGCTCGCTGTATCTCTGCCAACCTGAAGTCTCTCTCCCGGATTAGACGGCTCTTTCGATCCCTCATCTCCTTCACTTCATCAGCTAGAGTTAAGATCTGGTCCAGCTTACGTTTGCGGCAGTTCTGTGCAGCCACCTAGTAACAAAAATATTGATGGAAGAATTACATTAAAGTGAATCGCAAAGATCCCTCCCCAGAACCCACCGGATTGGACTGTTACGTAAGATGGGTTCCCAGTAAGACCACATAAACTGCTATACCAATCACAGACAATCAGCTTTGCAAACAGCCAGTAAGCCACGTCACAAGTCAAGCAATCTTTTGACAACACACTTTATAACTCATATCGGTGTTACATATATTGCTACAACCACAGCAGTCATAGGATTTGATACCTGTCTACCTTGTACCACATACATGAACTTGCTACAGTATTAAAATTCCACACATTCATTCTGCAATTCTATTCTGGAGCACACACAGACTTCCCTGTTTAAACTACAACATTCTCTGGTAATGGATGAAACTTTTTTTATTTTACAGTTAACAATAAGGTTAGGTGTACCACAATCACAAACTAATTATAAAATGTGTTTTATTCAAATAATTGTTAACTCTAAACAAATAAAAAATTTATAATACCTTGTTTTTCCCCCGTCGCCTGATATCTCTGATAAGTGAAAGCTGTGCCTCACTTAGGTCATATTTGGATAATCGTTCATTAAATTCATCCATGGGCAGGTTAATTATGTCAGTCACATTCATTGGTATATTCATTGCTCGTGCACGCTTTTCGTCTCTATTCAAGTGCTCCTCCTCTGATTTTCGTCCTGCAGAAAACAACATTACAAATTAATACCAAACATGTGCATCACTGTCAATTCTATAACTAACTCCAGTAGTAAAGTTCTCTTTCAGAAGTTAACAACAGGTCCGCAAGCAGTAAAGAAATCCCTGTATTTTGTGGAAACAAGATTCACTACTGGGTTCACAAGACCCCAGCCACAGCCAGATAAATCCAGTCCACATCAGTGGCAAATCCTGATCCAGATGTCAGATCTAGCAGAAGTGTACCCTTCTGCCAGACCTGACCTCTGGACCAGAGTTTTCACGAATCCACACCCTCCCAGCCTACACCCCTAAGGCCCATTTTAATATTAGCCTCCCACCCATGGCTAGGTCTTCAAAGTTGTCTCCATTTGTATTTCTCTTGTATTCTGCATGTGTCACATGCAACACCTATCCATTCCTCCTTGACTTACCACCCTACAATGTGGTGAGGAGGGCAATTTATGAAGCTCCTCATTATGCAGTTTTCCCCAACCTCCTGTTACTTCTTGCCTCTCAGTTCCAAATAACATCCTCAGCACCCTGTTTCCAAACACCCTCAGTCTACATTGTTCTCTTAAGATGAGAGACCACGTTTCACACCCATGTAACACGGCAACAAAATCACAGTTCTGTATATTCTAATCTTTATGACACTGACCAAACCACATAGCCTAAAAAAGGACAGAAAAAAGATCTAACAGGATGAAAATTTTAATTCTGTGACATTATGTATCACAGAAAGAACAACATGATGCCTCAACACAGAGAAGGTAAATTTAATGAATTCTATTCATTCTTTAAAAACTACAGATGATATCAGTTTTCTGCAACAGAGACCACAGACACATTTTCTGCATTAAATGTGAGGACAAAACTACGGGACTTAGGGACTACATCTGGTAGGCACTTCACCAAAATTCAAATTCTGAATGTATTAACCTGCCAATGCCTCCGTATTATGAAACATAACTGGACAAGACTCCTGAGAATCAGAAATGCCTTACTCTCACCTCTGTGCCCCTATCATCAAAGGCTATAAAGGCTACTACTACTATGGATGATTGTTGTCTTCTGGGATATGACACTATGTCACTGGGCAAGTAGTTGCTGACAGTCACAAGGACTGTAGTGCCTTCACAAGCAAGGTCACACAGTTCAAGAAGAACCGCTTTCCCCTCAAGAAAAAGGGAATACAATCCTTTGAAACACTGGGAACTACTTGCCCAGCGACACAATACAGCATACCAGATGATGCGTATCTTCAGCAACACTTGCTGTGAGAATTTTAAATGTTGCATACAACTATTTTTCTTGTAATCATGAGTTCTTAATAGCATTAAGTTTGTGTGAAAACTAAGGTACGATAAAACAGCATGGGATGAAATACAGTTTTCTCTCTCTCTGTCTCTCACACACATGCACTCACGCACGCATGCACACTGCAGTTCCACATTCATTTAGAAAAAAAAAATGTGAATTTCGAAGTTCAAACCCTACATCACCACCTTTTACTTTTAGTAAAGTCAGGAGAGTACAAAGGAAAATTTACCTCCCAACCAAACAACTGCTACGAATGAAGTTTGTGTGCAATACTAATATTATTTGAAGGTGTATGGGCTTCACAGGCTTGCCAAATTTCATTCTTAGAAGTGCCAAAACAGCTGTGTGGCAAGACATTGCAAGACTACAGGCATCTGTGGCCGTCTGTAATTTCTTCTAATATTTGATAATTGCCATTTCATTATAGTGTCTTCAAGAGCCGAGCACTCATTCAATTGCCTAATTAAGTGATTACAGTAAAAATAACATGCTTGTCTCATAGGAGCTCATATTACAATGAGAAGATGGTTCAAATATGATTAGCAATTAAGTTTCAAGGATTTTCATAAAATTAAGTTTACAGTCTTCTTGGATGTAACAC
This sequence comes from Coptotermes formosanus, assembly GCA_013340265.1. Lineage (NCBI taxonomy): Eukaryota > Metazoa > Arthropoda > Insecta > Blattodea > Rhinotermitidae > Coptotermes > Coptotermes formosanus. The sequence continues at coordinate 462,602 of BLKM01000841.1, read as the reverse complement.
CGCATAACTAGGCAGACAGGTTGTGAAGACAACATGCTCCTCCACAGTGCTGTTACCTGTCTACTGAACTACATGGCAGCACATGCCGCATCACTGTAATTTCAACTGTCACTGCCACAAGACCCTGAAATCTGATATTTTCACAAAACACCACATCGCTATGAAAGTGACTATATGGACTGACACTGAGGTATACTTCAGTACACATGTATTTGACCACTTTTGTGATTGTAAACTTGTAAGTCTGACCACTCACAAAACATGCTATGAGAAATATTCAGTAAGCAAGGTTCCCTATGTCACAAAAATTAAATGAGAATTCGTTACAATGTCAAATACAGCTCCTTCATTTCACTGATGTATGATTAATTTTTAAACACAATTCCCAAGCACACTGACACAGTTTCTCAATTATGCTAGAAACTGGGCTCTTGCATTTGCAACCATTCACAAACAGCCATTTCCACTTCCTCATGATTGTGAAACTGGCAATGTCCCAGATGTTATACCTGCAGCCCAAATAAACGAACAGAAGCTAGAATGCAATGGAAAGAAAAAAAAAACAGCTTCTCTAACAGTTAAATATTTAAACAGTGTCACTCTGCTGGAAAAGTTATGGTACCTGTTTCCTGGGATGCAGGTGTCACCTACAATGAATTCATGCCTCTGGAGACAATACTCAGCACTTAGGATGCTCCCAATTCCACAACAGTCAGAAAGTGAAAAAGACAGTTTGTGAATGGTTGTCATTGCAACAGCCTCATTTCTACCACGACAGAATTTTTACACTTATGCCAGGATGGGCCAAATACCTTAATGCGCTTGGAGATTATGCAAAAAATAATACATCAGTGGACTTATTGAGCTACATTTAATGGTGTAATAGCTTCTCATTCAGTTTTTATGATCTAGGAAACCTCACTCATTAAACATCCTTTGTACATACCTTTCTGCTTATCTCTTGTGACAGGGCGCTGCATGGCACCAGTGCTTTCAGGAGGAAGATTGTATGAATGGTTGTGTTGTATGTGTTCAAGAACAGGCCTCACATCTGGAACAAACCAATTCTAACATGTTATACTAATCCTTCCCTGTGACTTGTTGTGAAAGAAATCTGTAAAATGAGCTTAAAGAGCAAGCATGAAGGAGTTTACATTAACAAAGAACATCTGTTCATATTACTGATATTAATAATTTATTAACCAAATGTCACTCACACTGCTGTCATTTGCTTCACTGACAAACATGTTCCAACACATACATGTGACATCCTCAATGTGACAGTTTCTTCACATTCTACTTTTAACTAACGTATGTTTCACATTATTCACATAATGCACTACTAGTAATATTATCCTTTAGATTATACCCTACAGTGTGATTTTTATGTAATTTACTGGGCCTGTGCAATGTGGGGTAACAGTTTAAAATATGTTACACAGTATGAATGTAAAACTGAAGTTAAAAATCTGTTAAAAATATACACATTTACAACTTAAACACTAAAACTTATTATAGTACCCATAAAACAAGTTTTTTTTAAATACAGACCTACTACACTTGCCAAAAATTATACCTGCATGTACATGCATTTTTTTTCTGTAGCTGTGTACCTATATTTATTTATGATATTCTGGCTCTTTACAATGCTATATTTAATGTTATGATTTTATACACTTATTAAGCTTCTCGTTCACTGTCTTCTGCAAACTTTCAGTTAAAAGGCAGCTGGTTAAGACAATAAATTATTATTATTTACGCAAGTATGAGAAAATTAATAGTAATCTGAAGGGAGTCCTGCAACACGTGTTTGAAAAATCAAAATGCTGTATTTTAATTCAGGGTAATACAAACTACAAATCACATCCTGAAGACCCACACAATTGCAGAAATTAATCACCACATCAGACAGAATGATTCAAATAAATAATACTTTAATCTTGTAAGTGTCTTTAAACATACTAACAAACTGTTGTTAGCTTGCAGTGGCACAAATACAGAGGTGGAGTTGTCATGTTCCAACTGTAGGTGAAGAAGTTTAATATAATTTCTAGTAAACCAGCTTTTAAAATTTAACAACTTAGGTTCCTGTCCCTGAAACAGCCACCTTAATATCCGTTCAGAACGTAACCTGATCTGCATGTATTAAAAAGTCTTACAGCCATACTGTACCTGAATGGTGTCGGGCAAATTCCAAACTACAACTGTACTTCATCTCAGGTGGTTTGGGCCCCACTGCTCCTTCAACAGCTCCAGCGAATGCATTACCTGGAGCAACAGCTCCTGCACCAGGCTCTCCATACTCATACTTGATGGGGGTTGCAGGAAGACCAGGTGTGGTTCCATGGCTACCTAGTGATGAACCTCCTGATGGAAAATCATACCAGGTCAAACACTACATTTCAAATATTCACCATAGCACAGTAAGGTTGCTGGAATCTGTATAACATTTTTGAGTAACATGAAATGGAAAGGATCAACAATGTACGTTGTGTCTCCTTATACTTGACTTTCATTGGACATAGGACATATATTTTGGTAACATGTCATGTGAAATATGTTAAATAAATACAGTTTTACATTGTAAGAGAACAGAATCATATTAGAGATTTCCCCTACTTACTAATCTAACAGCATTAATGAGAACTGTAACCCCTTCTGTATGCTGCATAACCACACTTAAATAGGGGGCTGTGACAGAATGGTGACAATAGATCATTAACCACTGATTGTGACCCGTTAAAACAAATAAGTTATGGTCTCAGTCTACTGGATGAGAAAGGGTAACAAGATTATGCCGTGGTTACATTTCACCACTTTTCCTTTCTCTTGTATGAAGTAAAAGATTCGTTCATTTTAGGTCTCGAACACACAGCAAAGGTTTCTGCATATTTTAGGTTTTGAACACACAGCAGCGGTTTCTGAAAGTCTTGCTTTTCTGTTAGCTTACAATTTCTTGTTTCTTGCCGGCAAAAATTTTAGCCCACTCCACTGTGGTTTGAAGGCAGATGAAGCACAAAGCTGCCTACTCCCCTCAAAAACTAACACTGACATCATGCTTACTGAGCTTCCTGTCCACACAAGTACCTACACATCTCTCTCAGAACTGGCCATGAAGATACATATACAGCAGTCTCCAAAACATTGGTTTTTAATACAACTTTGTGAGAGCTGCTTGCCTGTGAGTATTTTAGTACATTTATTTACCATACAAGCTTCAAGTCCTAAAAAAGTGAAGTCATTTTTACCGTTGACTTTTGCGCTTGAGCACTGTCCTGGTGAAATGTGGATAACACCATCACTTCTCTCTTTCACATTAAATTTTACAACCAAGATAATTATGTGCCAAAGTTGTTCCATGAAAGTACTTTCAATTTAAACTATGATAACTGAAATTCTTTTTGCTAGATAATGGTTACATTCTGATTGGCCTTCTCAATTTGTAACAATTTATATGTTTCACCATACACAAAGGAATAAAGAATCATGCAACATTACACAAGAGTTTTAAAACATGTTACACACTTTAGAATGTTTTCATAAAGCATAATAAACATTTTAAGTTATAAAAACTGAATCTCAGAATTTTGTAAAACACCACATACTTTCTATAGGGGGTTGGGACACTTGCAGTTTTCTCTAATTCATTACTCGATGCACAGGCATTCCAATGTCACAAAGCACATATTTCACTGTTTCTGTGTGTCTAATTCAATACTAGCTAGGCCTATAAGCAATAACACTGCACTCCTTAAATTTAACATCGGAAGACCACTTCAAAACTAATCTAATACTGCATTATTTTCATAAAGAAGGCCGCAAAGGTGCCAAAATAACAGCCTCTTTGTACAGAACACACAAATTAAGTTCTTGATCCAGTGGAAGGAATTTATGATTGATCTGTAAATATGGTTTCTATGACTTTAAATCATACTATTTTTAAATTTAATGTAAGTTCATTATGCCGGAAGCAATACAAGTGAACACTCTGTCAGAATGTCAACTGAATTTCATAACCAAACATCTCAAGATACAAGCTTTACCTGAGCTTTGTTCTTGGAAGCAACGCTTTCCGAACATGTGGTGTTTCTTCTGAGCCATGGGAGGCATCCGATGTGAAGCATCTGATGATCCCACCCCAGCACTTGTGTGTTGGCGACTTGAGTAGCTGTAGTCATATGGCCTGTATTTGCTATTACAGAAACAAAAAAATAATGATATTACAGAAACAAAGAAAAATGTAACTTCAGTTCAACTTACCATAATTCTCTTAACAACTGTATAAATCTATAAAGTCTGAATGCACCTTCAATACAAAACACTCCACAGATTTCTAGGACAGTGAAAAATTCTGACTTTTAATTATATGACACAGCACAGAGGCAAGGAAATTTAATATTCATATGGCCATTGTTCACATTTTCACATCTATATGGAACACCATGGTGGCAGGTTTTCAATGGCAAATTCAAAATAAAATACTGAAACTATGGCACTTTGTGTCTGGAATTGAAGTGACGTCTGTGACAGTGTGTTTCAGTGTTAACATACAACCATTCTGCAAATAACATATGTTTGATAGACTCATATTCTGTTTATACGTATCTGTTCAGGCCCACACCTGGCATGGTAATCCATCGCATAGTGATCCCCCGTTGTGTGGCCGGAATCTGAGCCAGTCTCCATCCATTCCCCATCAGACAATGAGGGGACACGTTCTGAGCCCATTGAGCTTACTGCACTATCACTTGATGCATCCATGCGTTCCTCCGATGGGTGGAGGGCTGTTGCTATGCTTCCCACACTGCTGGCATTGTTTGAATTGTTGCTGTCCAGCAGCCGCATGGTGTACATGCCTGCAACCAATGTACTGTGCATTTCCTGTGACACGCTAGTAACACGTATATGTATTCTGGTGATGTAAATCCACTGTCACATAAACCTCATTTCACAAAGTAATGGAATCAATTATAACTTTAAAATTTCCAGTTCACTTAACCTAATTATGGCAATGGAAAGCATCAACTACATTGAGAGTAAAAAGGCGATGACGTACTGAACTTATTTTATAAAACGCTCTAATACAGGAACATATGTATAACAATATTAATTCATAGTTACAAACAATTTTTAATTGTTTAAAAAGTGCAGTACAAAGTAAGCACATGAAGAGACAAATCTCCAACGTGAATTACTGCATACCACCCTTCTTCTTGCATTTGTACATGACTAGATTCAACTACAGCAGACTAGCACAACATATTGTTCTTTAAGCCCAGTTCTGACAAAACTCCATATTTTAAATGTTTATACGGAATATATAAAGTGCAAGGAGTTAACATGCTAGATTTCCATCGCCGGCAAAAGTAGTCAAAGCATTCTGTAGTCAGAATTACAATGCTCTGGTGTTACAGTAACTGAATGTGAAGATTATATGGGGGTGGGCAGTCCAAATTTGTCTGTAGCCCCAATCAGTGAGCATGAGCTCTTCTTCATTCTGTGTATGTCAGGCACAGTCCACCTTGTAATACTTGAATTCTTTCAGAAGCTCAGAAAGTGACATTCAAGCCTGCATTTTCCTAGTAACCTTTAATTTATCAACAATTTTATGCTATCAAGTATTTTTCATTATACTTTTTTTATACACACAATTAAAACATCTCTGGGTATGGCTGACCAAGTTATGCACTGCCTGGATTCAAGATGTCCACACTAATGAGGTTTCCCTATATATGACTTATAATGATTACAGCCGCTCAGTTTCAAAATATGAAGATTCCAAGTACAGTACACAAGATTATGGACTCAAAACTCAAAGAATCTGTGGCCAAGAAGTTTAAATCACAAACTGCAGCAACACTTCCTCCCAGATTCCTGTCTTCCAGGAGCCAAACCACTGCATGTGTGCGCATGCATGTGTGTAGAACACATGACACTAGTTCACAAAATAACTTTGCAAATGAAGCACTGTTTTAAAACGTTGACTTATCAATCACATCTTTTGAGTTATCTTTTAGTTTAATAAGAGTAATGGAAAAACACTGAAAGATGAACATTTACCATTACATTATACAATGGAAAAAAACTTATGCAGTGATTTAGGCACAAAAAATACCTGATAGTGAACCAAATGTATTAGTGAGTACACATTAGGACAACATTCAAATACACACACAAATGCATGTCACATATTCTACGATTAGCCTTATTTATTTTACAACACAGGGATTAAATAAAGTGCTTGAAAACTTCTATTAGGTTCACATACAGAGCAGGAACACTGGTATAACATTACATATTGGCCATGATTTATTATCTTAACAATGTGTATGCTGTATTCTGTGCTGGCAGGTTGCCTCCAGTTTTAACACACAAATGGAAAAGGATGACTGTACTATCCTAGTGTTTGCCTGGAGGTACAACGGCCCTAAGGTGCAACTTAATCCCAAACCTCCACAATGCAGAGAAGGAAGTGAAACTGTCACATCATACTGATGCCCCATGCAACAAAATATTAACAAAGGCAAAGACATCTCAGAGATAGCACGTAAGGAAATTGTAAGTAATGATAAATTGTTAGAGAAGGTATTAATGTCAGCTGTGGCAGGACCACTGGTCTTTGTAGTTGATCACAAACACAACAAGCAAGTGTGCAGCTCTTGGTGACAATATATCATTCCAGCAACCACGGCATTCACTCTCCTGTACAAAAGCAGCCACTCAACTGACAGCAAGAAGATCTCAAGCCATTCCATATTTACTACATGACTGCTACTGTAAATAAATATTACCTGCTAGTACCTGATATGCAACACCTATAGATTATTTTGATATTGACAGCAGATAGTGCTGTAGTTTTTTGTCAAATGTTTATAACCTTAAGACGTACCTGTAGCAAATTATTACAAATGTAACTACAAAACAATGGCTAGTGCAAATTTCACATTTTAATAAGTTTTTTTAAAGGAACTCAGACACTTTGTACAAAATCACTACTATGCTGTACTAGCGTTGTCAGCACAATGAAATGAGTGTGACAGGGGATAAAGTGGTAAATCCTACCTTTACAATAAAATCACCCCATGATATCTCCTAGTATAAACAGAATGATTATCACAAATCTGTAGTGACCTCTGCTGCACTGGTCCCTAAATACACATGGGTGTCCTACACCATCTATACCTTCACAACAAACAGTCTTATTACCATTTTTTGAATCTGTCTTGAACAGGTGAGTGTTCATGCAAAAACAGCAAATGTCCAAAAATCCCTTTGTGGGGAAAATTTGACATAAGCAAGCACATTACCCACATACCAAGTTGAAAATTTAATTCCGACATGAACATATATTTCTCAACACCAACCCTGATGCTAGTTATCCTTTCAAAATAATTTATAAATGTCTGGTAATCTTACATTTTTAAAAACATATTTAGACTACACAATTACTTATCCAGAAAATTAATTTGGGAACAAGACAGATATTATTCAACACAAGTTTCAAAACATTCAGTACACTAAACACAGTGCTTAATTTCTTGTATAAATATTCAGCTTCAAAATAAGTGCCAACAGTCTACAGCACAGGAAGAATGCAGGATCCTGAACTGAGGCCACTTCATCATAACATTCTTACTAGATAACTGTATCCAAGGACACACACTGGAGAACAGAGGCAACACTGACATCAGGATCTCAGTCTTGGGTAATCCATTTGGTTATGAAAATAATGTACTTCTATCACAATTTGATGCTTCATCTAAGATCTGTACACTTTGTCATACAATCCTTATTTGACTCTACAAAACTGTCAGCTTCATAAACAGATTTATCAAGAGTTCATTTGACCCAAAGCACTATCCACTATTCGCCTACATCTTTGCATTCTGTGGTCCTTCACAAAATATACCCATTCCCAAGGAAGGAAAAACACACTTTCTTGCTTTTAGACCAACACTGGTACTCTTGCTATCTATTGCAGACTACACTTTAACTGTAACACATTCAACAACAAAACCTTATCTTATCAGAGCAGCTCACACCACATGAAATGCTCAGCGTACAAAAAGAAAACAAGGTCATTCAAAAAAGTGAGACCAAAATGCAAATCATTTCACTTACTACACACTGTCAAAGAATGCAGAATCATGCATGAAGGAAGGAAAATCAATATCTAAAATTGGTTGAATCATGATTAAGATACACAATGAGTTGGCCAGAAGTGGTTGTGTCTGCTGCTGACATACAAGGTTGACACATATCTCACAACTATCACAAATGACTTAGTCATCCCAACTCAACAAAATCAGTTCCGTTAAAATGCTAGTGTGTAGTGACGTCAGTCCCGTTCTTCTCATATATAAAATTTAAATGAGGTCTTATATCTTACTATGTTAGAAAGTGCAAGGCCCTTTTAATTTTACTGCCCTCCCCATCAAATAAATCAGTACCAAAAGTACCAAAGAAATTACCACAAATAAAAGGACTTGAACTTAACAAAACTTGTGTATTCTCTGAATCAAGAAATGGTGGGTATTTTGGTTCTATCAGTTACTAATACAGCGACTGCACAAGACAGATATGGTACTGACAGAAGTACTCCTGATTCTACTACATTAGGAGAAGATAAGCAGTGTGCAAAAAAAGTTTTAAATTTGTATTCATGACACTGTAACCATAATTGACAAAGATACAGACAAATATTAAAACCATCAAATACAACAAATTCTTAAAATTACATTTTAAGCATTTGCTGTGCATGGTGGTTTTATTATTTTACAAATTTGTACATAGTGCAGTTTTAATCCCAAAAAATTATTTTCACAATATACATCAAATCACCCTACCCTGACACACAAAACTAGATGGAAACTACACTTGCAAGGCATAGCATCACGCAAAATGAGAAGTGCTTAAGTTAGAGATTTCAAGAGTTACAAATATTAAAATTAATACAATCTGAAATTCATGCACATAACTTTCAAAAAGATATGTTTTAAACCACAATGTTAAACAGAAACTTTCATTTTAGTCTGAATATGTTATACCTCTGGTGGTTGTATATACATGGCATCTCCTCCAGTGGTCTCTGTCACATAGTAGGACACTCAACACCACCAATTCCACTTTTCCTACAACTTCCCTACCCTCCTGCATATACACTTAGAGAAACACACTGACAACTTATTAATTAGGATACACACAGAAATAACCACCCCAAAGTCTTTTGGTACAGAGCCTAGTTCACTGTATATGATTAGTTGCAATTAAAAATGCATGTATATTAATATAACACATCTACATTATTTTTTATGGATTAACACAAAGTTCCCAACCAACAATTAGCATGGTAATACTGAGGCACTGAAGGTTTTGATGGTAACCTTAGCTTCTCTGTGTGGTGGTGACAAATACTAATAGTACCACAGCATAAACCTGTACATAAATGTGTGATTCCATCTGTGTAATACAAGCCCCCTCATTATATTCTGTGTGTTTCTAGGTTCATTAATGTCAATAAACAATCCACTGCCCCGAACCAACCTTCCTGGGGAGATGACACCACCAGGATTTGCACAAATGTGGCATAAACAATCCAGTATGATTAAACAAATTTCTGTAATGAAGATAGAGGTCTCTAATAATTGCCTGATGTTTCACATTTAAAGCTGTTTTAAAAATCAAATATTTGACAAATTTGGTGGGCGTCCAAATACCAAGTAATAAAACTATAATTCCATTTTACTTCTGCATGATTTACTGTGAGACTTTGTTTATTTTGGGTCAGCTAAGCAGTTACTCAAACTGCAGTACAAACTGGTGGTGGTGGTGGTGGTGGTGGTGGTGGTGGTGGTGCAGTTCCTAATAGTGAAAACAACCACCTTGAAGCCAGCTGACAGAAACTGAATCATAATCACAACAACACCTGACTAAATGTTCAAGAATAAACTGTCACATTTTTTCACTGCTTATCACTTTTGAACCTAGAAATGTCAGTACAAAATAAAACTGTTGCATACACACAATACACAACAGATTACACACAAAATTTAGCCTAATGTAAGAAATTCAGTCATATTATTGTTACACATGGAGAAATATATAAAAATTCAGACAGACTAACAACTGAATTGTAAACAATCACAGATTTTGAAATTTCTGCAAGAATAATGTACATACATAACATGTAGTGTATATTCTGAGTCACAGCATTAAAAATCCATGACATTGCAAAACACCTTTATTTAGGAAGTCACATCACAATTCAAATAGAACTGTCACTTTTACACCTTTTTAGTCTTGATGGAAGAAAACTGAATTATTTTTTCATTTACATAGCACTGTGAAACTGTCACATCACACCCTTATCATGTATACACTCAATGAAAGTAGCAATGAATTCAGTATGTGTGGTGCTAAGTTCATGAATTAGTTCTCACATTAGCATGTCAACATGATGACTCAACACTTTTCACCTTCATGATAACAAAAGCTTTTAAAGTCATGCAGTGAAGTTCAGCAAGGTAGACAGAAGTAGTGCTAAGGTGATTCCACGTCTTGAATGTGACAGATTAAAATGAGACAACACACCTTCAATAACATGAAAGGTAAGATAATCTAAATTAACCCCTTGAAGACGAAGTGTATCTGTTTTAAATAAGGACTCAGTGCATACCGCGCTGTAAACACTCTCCACTTTGGTTATAAAAACCAATCTCTTAGTGTTTTATAAGGCAAATTTGCTGTTTGTTCTGAGATCCGTACAAAACACATAAACGCAATGTGGGCACCACGTAGAATTTTTTAATGTTAAACCTGGTGGTACGTAAAGTTACCGCTAGGCTTTAAAAGGTTAATGCTCTACATGTACATTGGAAGCTTAGGAAGGCAATGACCAAGAGTGCAGAAAATATCATTCAGCACCCCACAAACTACTTGAAACATTTCATACATACACACAAAACACCACTGTAAAGTGCAATGCTAACATGATTAGAAGAGCTTGCCCACAATACTGAGTACTTCAAACTCTCTTACTCTCAAAATCAAACATGGGAACTAACAGTCAATTAGCAGGTTGAAAAATTCCCCACCTTTAGAAACAAGAAGTTTCATTAACATGTTCAAAACAGCATACCAGTGGTCCCTATCCTGTGCCAAATAAATCCACTCCATATCCCACCTCCTATTTCTTCACGATCTGTTTCAATATTGTCACGCTGTCTATAACCAGGAGTCCTAAGTCTTCTCTCTTCTGATTTTCAGACTAAAAAGTTCTATACTTATCATTTCTCCTAATACAGTTTTACCTTCTACTACAAAACTAATAACAGAATGCATACATAAAGAGTGTGCCACGTAAGTAACTTGTACCTGCCATGTTTACACCAATCAAACTACAGCTCATACAAATTATTCAGTAACATTTGGTGACATACCATAATTAAGTCATAGGTACAACCTACATTCTGCCTAACACTTTATTCCTCAACAGCATATTAAGTTTAAACCACCAACCAGCCATCAGAAATCAGGTGTTTCTTGTTCAGACTGAAAGATAAAATCTGCAAGAGTGAACATTCTACCTTTTGGACACATCCAGATGTCTCAGTTTTCAGAATGATGCATGCACTTGTATTCCATTAAAACCAATGAAAACGTACAAGCAAAACTTTTAGGAATTTAATGGTATCCATCCCACTGGGTTCAATCTATCATGTAAATATACACCGTTCCATCCAACACAACCTCCTCTTTTATTGTTTTTATTTCAACACTACAAGTTTTGATTGATGTTAATCATCATCAAGCATTGTCTACGAATCCTCGAAACCACGGTAAAATGTAATGATTTGGGAGATATATCAATTATTACAAAACTCTCTCTCTCTCTCTCTCTCTCTCTCTCTCTCTCTACAATAAAATTGTAATAGTGATAATATTTCATGTAATTAGTATGATAATATCATTGTAACATTTTTTGGGGTTTCTTTTAGAATGCTAGTTCCTACAGCACAGCAGAGTGTGTACGCAACATACACAGTTCCTGAGATTACTGCATATGGTGGCCCAAAGGAAGAAAGCTGTTACATGTAGAAGAGACAATGCTGTTGAGTATTTGCAACTAAAATACTGCCAACAGTGAATGTATGCATGAAATTAAAGCGTAGTAATGAACTAACTTCTCCCTTTAGCAGGTATTTAGGGCAAAAGACCACTGCAATTTGTCTTTCTTAACCCTTCAATACCACTGAGGTTTAAATTCCAACTACAGCACATGATGGAGAGGTTTTAAATTTATTGTACACATAAATGTATTCATGACCATATAGTGCACAATGGCCAACAATGAATGGTTAATTTGGCAGTCTCTTTCCTTACAGGATGTATACTGTGTCTGTAGTATATCTCACAACTCTTCAATGATACTGCTTTTGTCAAGTCATACTCAAATATTTCTGAGTAGTTTTCAGGCTGACATCATTATTAACCCTTTGAAGACTGAAATCCATCAAAATAATATTCAAATTCAGTTCCTACTTACATACAACACAGCCTGAACCTACTATCCAGGCCAGAAGATTAATTCCACACAGGGAAACAAATGGTGCTTATTATGAGAATCATACGAAACATGTAAATATGGTGTGTCACATATTGCAGAAGTTCTTCACGTTACCACAGAATCATAAATTTCCCAGACATCAGGCATAGTTTGTAGTAAAAAAGATATGTATAAAACCTAACCTATTCATTCTGCCCTTCCACACATACACATTTGCTACAGCAGTCCTGCCACTGCTGGAAGCAGATACGGCAGTCCCCTTTTGGCATGAATGTGAAACCTGCTGTCATGTTCTGTTGAATTTCTTCCACAGACACGAAAAATGATCTTTGAGCACAATCCTGCATTTTGAGAAAATCAAAAAGTCACACAAAGTGAGACCTGGAGAATATGGTGGCTGAGGTATGGTTGGAATGTGTTTCTGCACCAAAAACTACTGGACTGCGAGGGACGTGTGACAGCATTGTCATGATGCAAAATCCAGTTGTTTCTACACTTTTCTGGCCTTTTCAGCCAAATGGCAACCTTTAAATGCTTCAGGACTTCAATATAAAAAAAAACTCACTCTCTGCCATAACTGTGAAACTTTGGCTACATTTTCATCATTTCTTGATGGTTAGACCTCTGTTCTACTGGATGTTCTGCACTGTCATGAGACAGTTTGCTAGTGACGTTTTGGGACACCATATTGGTCTCACATTCAGAGTTCAACATGTCCAAGATGTCATTCTCCTTGGGCACCTTGACCCTTGAAGACGGGACCAATATGCTGTCTTGAAACATAATTAACAAACTACTCACTGACCCAACAGAACATCCCAGAAGAACAAAGACCTCAACTATAGTCCAGCAAAAGCCTAAAATTTAGCAATCCTTGATGCTGCTGGCCGGCTGTTACACTCTCTGTCTGCTAGCGGTTCCTGATTGTTTTTCACTTGGTTGTATGAGTTGTACACAGCAGAGGTTTTAAAACCTTCATCTCAATAAAACACAGTGCGCCTTACAAGAGTTTCTGCTGCTCATTTCCCCAGTTAGCAAAGAAAACCTTCATATCTGCCCACAGTTTAAACTGACACACTGGAATAATCACTGGTACAATACTCCCACTCCATGGCTGCTTACAGCACACATCTCAAATGGTACCTACTTCCTTCACACACAGCACACAATCTACCCCTGCACACTCCAACCTTCTTTCGCTTCAACAGAGAGCAGAGTTATCTCAATACAAAATAACTCTGGGAACTTTTTATCCTCCCACATGCAATTACCTCTTGGCTTTAAACAGTTAACAAGAACAATGATCTTTAAAATTTTGGAAGTATAAAAATTTACTACCATCTAAACGTACTTAACTTTATAAGTAATGCAATTACCACTTGGCTTTAAACAGTTAACAAGAGGAATGATAATTAAAACTTCAGAAGTATAAAAATTTACCACAATCTGAATGTACATAACTGCACAAGTATTGTAGGATGTGCTCCTAGCAATGGCAGGACTGCTGGAGCCAATGTGTATGTGCAGAAGGACAGTACTTCTGAGGATGACAAGGTTAGGTTTCATCCTCCTCCTCCTCATCATCATTATCCATCACAAGTTGGGCCTTAATAGACCTATTTCAGCCTCATCTAACAATCTCTCCAAAGTCTTCCACACCATCTTCGTCCATTTGGTCTATAATACAGCATTATTTTGGCCATCCTGTTGCTGTTCACTTGCATCTTCTCAGGTTTAATGTATATCCTGTTTATCCCTGAATTCCAGGTAAATTTTTCATACCCCCATGTAAATCATAACATAATTTGTAATTTTAATTTTGGGCACAGACCATATCATGAAATTAGTGGCACTGGAAGAATTGTCACTACTATCAGTGACCAGTTATTTCTAGTGCTGAAAGCATTTCGTAACTTAGGAAAGACTGTATCAATACCACATGTTATGAATGCAACACTATCATCTCTAGTTAGCGCAATATTTAACCCTTTAAAGACGAAGCGTATCTGTTTTATATAAGGACTCAGTGCATACCGCGCTGTAAACACTCTCCACTTCGGTTATAAAAACCAACCTCATAATGTTTTATAAGGCAAAAGTTGCTGTTTGTTCTGAGATCCGTACAAAACACATTAACGCAATGTGGGCACCATGTAGAATTTTTTAATGTTAAACCTGGTGGTAAGTAAAGTTACCGTTAGGCTTTAAAAGGTTAACATGACAATGCCAAAATTTATCATTTTTGAGTAAATATGTGGTGGTAATTACAACTCATCCAATATGGAGAATCTCTGCACTTCCTTCCTGAAGATGACTGAGAAGATTAAAGACAAGAAACAGCTCTCCTATCTTACATTTCTCACAGGCACCACAAATTATGATGATGTTGAAGATTCGAGTCTTGTGGGATGTTAGACTACGTTCATTCGGAACTATTTACCAATCAACATGACCTCACATCCCAGAAGATTTGAATTTTCAGCACCACCACTGTCCAAACCTCAAATTTTGTGAGGACCATGTGTGTCAAGCCTTCAGATACAACCAGGCTTGACCTTCCGGCCTTCCACCCACATAGGCAAGGGCATATAATTCCTTTCAGAGCTGGAGACACCCACACGATCCAGTCTGTTACCCTCAACCACTAGGTCAGCACAGTGCTTTTCAAACTGTGGTTTGCATACCACCAATGGTACATGGATGGTCGCTTGGTGGTATGCAAAGAAGTTTCGAAACCTTCTCACTAATTAAAATTTAGAAACGTTAACTGCACTATTAAAATTATTTTAAGTGTGTTGAAATGTACAGAAACACACTTACAAAGTGTATACCAAGATAGGTCTACTATTTCATTGTTTGAACATATATACACTCTCCTTTGTTGTCTAATTGCGTTAAATTAGAGAAGCACGAACTGTGAAATTCAAGGTTTCCACAGCATTGTTGTTTCACTGGTTGGCAGGTCTGAAGACTTCTTCACACTTGCCAACCAGCGAAACATCTCAGAAGACCAGTATCCTGAAAGCAGGCATTAATATTTCCTGTACCCCGTAGTACACGTACGTTTTCTACTGTGACAGAGGTATGCGAGAAGAAAGTCTGAAAATCGCTAGGTTAGCGGACAGACCCACAGGTTACTGCATCATAATGTGGACTACAAATCACAGGATGGGGGCCTGGTATATTTTACCTACCAATCTGTGAGCAACACATGGATCTAACAAGATGGCAGAGTCAGAACCATCTGAATGAAACTCAAAGAACTTCAACCATGGCTATGAGGTCCCCTCAGACGCTGTGTTTCCTCTACTAACCCAGTTCATTCACAAGCACAATCTAATCATTATCAGTCATGATTCAAAACATCTTAAATTGTGACTTCAAAATGATCAAGTATACACATGGCCACTGATGTCTCAAGAGACTGATGAAAATCACAATACAGAACTTCAGGACAGCAACAAACAAACCTTATACATCTGTGTCACAAGTGGGAAATGACAAAAACTGAAAACTTCCCAGTGCAGCAGTACAGTCTGAAAAAAAGTCTTCTCATAAGGTCAGTGATGTCAATACATAACTGCCTGTTATTTACATGTCTGAATGCTGGCTAAATCTTCACTGAAAGTCAGTCGCCATGGCAGCTTAAAATCTTAGTAGCAGCACTTTCTTTGGTAGCTCAAGACAAACACCCCGTGTAAAGTGATTCTTATACTGTTCATGAAACAGCAATTTGTTGTAACTCCACACTTCATCAAAATGAGATTCCCGCATTGCTAGACAGTTCGGTTACAAACATACCTTCTGTAAAAATGTTGTATCCATTGCTTATTCTTGTATTTTTGTAAAAAAGTAACATGCTTACATGCTGGTTAATCAAGGGTCTGTCCAGTTTTTTCTCTGTCTTGTAAAACTGTGTACAGTGGGTTGTGGCAAATTGCTGTTTCATGAGAGATATGTTATCTGATAGATGGAACAGAACTGTGACTCAGTGCCAAAAAGTGTGGAGTAGAAATGTAAGTGTTCTTTTCCTACTGAAAAGTGGCAAGTGGTAATGCCCACATGCTCATTTCCGTCAAGGTATAAAAACAGTATTTTAAAAACTACAAACCAGTACACCAACAGCCAACTGCAACAAATCTGCACATCCAACTCACCTTCATTCATAGCCATGTCCATCAACTGGAGGTCTTCATCATTCAGTATGGACGAAAGGAACCCCTCAGTAGTCTGGTTCATTTCTGAGGTAGAATTCTGTGAACATGAACATACACACAATTAAGCTGGTTACAAACACTCTGCCAAAAGTATAACCTAATTGCAGGTAACAATTAGGAGGAATCCTCACAAACATAAGCAGCTTCTTTAATCATTTAAAGCCCAGTGGTAACTATATATAACCCCGTTGTAACATTTCTTAAAAATACTGCATTCTACCCTCACAGTGCGTCTATTTGCTTCATACAATTCTCACAGTAAAGAGCAACTACTTCCATACTCAGCACTCACAATGTACAACGCGAATTCAGATGTCATTGATTTCATTCGAAGTCTGCCATATTACTTGCTACAAAATTCAATTAAACTACAGTTCTACAACAGCACAGAAAGAGTTGTGAGATAAAATTTAAATTGTATCTGAAATAAAAGTGGTGTCAGCAATGAAGATCAAGGTCAACTGGCGATGCACAATTGCAAGTAAGAAAATCTGACACTCTCTTTAGTGTGAACAGCTTCGCAACAAGATTTACATGCACTGGTCACTGGTAAAATGTGAAATGAGGTGTAACACTAATTGTGTTGATACTCCTTCCAGGTTTTAAGTACACCATATGCTAGTTAATTAAGGTTACTTTCCAGACTTGCCATCTAGGTGGGAAAGTAGATTTGTATCTGAACTAAGATCTCCGTATTAGCAATAAATCAACGTTGGGGTTCCTGAGGTACATTAAATCACAAAGACTGCATTTGAAAAATATGATACTGCAACATCTTTATACTCTAGACTTACACAAGTACAAACAAATTTGAGTACCCAGACCTAAGAAAAATAGCACAGCAAAACAAATGTTCACATCTTTTTGGTGCCTAGAATATGCTGGTTTTGATGAAACTGGGCATGTTGACCACAGAAACGTCTGCAAAAACTTATAACATGCACAGCTTTCTGTCATCCTCTACTGTTACTGGCATGTAAGATGTATGAATATACACTACTTATTTTAAATCATGAACAATAACATTATTTAAATGAGAACAGAATTGTACAACATGTAAATAGAATGCCTCACAATAGATTACCCAGGGTAATGAAACACTATTCCCCAACTGGCAGAAGGAATCATGGAAGACCTTTGAAGAGACTTCTGGATATGTGAGACCAGAACGGGTCAACAAGTGGCCCAATTCCATGACAGACATATGATGATGATGATGATGATGATGATGATGATGATGATGATGAACAGAATTGTAGTCACTAATAAAATGCCATACTCACATATAATCCACAGCCTCTAATCTACAGTCCTGTCAACATTCACTAAGCAATGCTTGTTTTTGAAACATATACATAACAAATGGTTATTACAGTTCTTGTTAAAACTGTGACATGATACAAACTTCTTGTGTCAAGATTCGGAAATAACCATCAGAATTAATTTAGGAAGTTACCCCATTTTCACATCACCATAATACTGATCTGTGTAAATGTAGAATGAAAGTGCCCTCCCAATCCCTGAACTACATACATACATAAGGATCCAAGCTCTCTCTCTCTCTCTCTCTCTCTCTCTCTCTCAAGTGTATACATACGTACATACCATGGATCCATAAGCTTGTCAAAATGACAGCACAATGTGGAATAAGCTATAAAAATACAAAATATGCAAAGTATGCTTACTATACAGAATACTGTAACATTTTATATGCAGTATTATAGATCAACTTTATTGAGGGGGACTCATCTGCTGAGTAAATGGAGTGTGTATTTAAGTATCTTCTTAATGCTACTTTAAAGTAGGCATTTTCAATCTTAAGATATGTGAGACTATGAGGTACTCTGCTGAAAATGCTGATGTAGCATAGGACGTACGTTTCTAAAAGCATGAAAGGTTTGCATATGGTCTGTGTATTAATACTATGTACAGACAAATTTGTTTGAAAATTTTCCTAATCATTTACAATGAAGTTCATTAATGAAAATACATATTGGCATGGAGTTCTAGGTCGTGCACCAACCATAATTCTGACAACCTATTTTTGTAAAGTAAATATCTTTCCACTGTTGGACAAATTACCTCCCAAAATTATTCCACACTTGGAATTAAAATAAGTGAAATAAATTGATTTGAGAGTGTTAATGTTACTGACATGGACCACTAACCTAAATGTGTGCTCCACGTGACTTAGGAATCATTTTTTCAATATGACTCTTCCAATTTAAGAGGTCTGTCTGTCTGTCTGTCTGTCTGTCTGTCTATCTGCCTGCCTGTCTATCTGCCTGCCTGCCTGCCTGCCTGCCTGCCTGCCTGTCTGTCTATCTATCTATTCTCACAATTCCGTAAATCCAATCAGGTTAAGACATCCTTTTAGGATACAGAAATAGACAAATCAACATCATGCAACAATATACAATATGAAGATACTTATACAAAGCATCAGTCAATGATATACAGACAATAAACATACAACAAAACACCTATTATAATAAGATAACAATAAGGATACTAATATACAGAATTCCACAGTATTAGACTAGCCAATGAACAGTGTATAACAGGTAAAAACTGAAAAACCTAAAATATATAATATTACAAACTGCACAGTTAAAATGCATTAATGAGAAAAGATACTGAGACGAAGGGAGAATAAAAGACTGAAAAGAATAAAAGAAGAATGAAAAAAGTGAAAATAATAAAATGAATAAAACTAAGATCTTATATAGAACTACTACTAAAAAATTCCTCTAGTGAATAATACGTATTTGTCAATAGAAAATCTCTTACAGTTGATCTAAATTTATGTTTGTTAGTAAGGAATAGATTTTTTATGTGAGGCAGAAGACTATTAAAAACCTTGGGACCAAAGTAATGAACTCCTTTTTGGTAGACTGTTAATCTGGGAAGTGGAAGGTGAAAATTGTTTTTTTTTTGGTCTGGTATTTAAGTGGTTATCAATGTATAAACCAAGATATTCTGTATTACTGTCCCTTCTATATACTTTCCCTTATAACCAACACTTAATGCACAGTGTTGTGAATTACTCATTATAAATTTCATCATACTTGTTTTATGTAGACTTAGAACCAACTTACTGGCATCAAACCATTCGATCACGAGACAGAAGTAAGTTTGACATTGTACAGAAATCTCCAAAATTAATTATATTATATAACCGTCTTCACAACCTCAATGTAACACTCGTTATATAAAATTTTATTTAAAAACAATGAGGCCTCATTGTTTTTAAATAAAGAAGAGAGAGAGAGAGAGAGAGAGAGTGAGTGTGCGTGTGCACGCGCGCGCGCGCGTGTGTGTGTGTGTAATGTGGATCCATTCCACAAATGTGGTTGCATCATCTCTTTCTGCAACCAGTTATTGAGTCTATGATATTTTCAATGTTATTTCCTGAAAAATTTCTTCACAGCATTTATAGTATAATAAGCATAACCTTCTGACGGTTCAGTGGGTGAAGGAAGGAATTATGAAATATATAATGTGACACCTGATATTTCAGACTCTGAAACTTTCAGTCATAAGGACAAAGTTACCTGAGGATTTATATAATAAAATTCTGCACAGTGTTCTGTCATTGTGAAATCCGTACTAATGAACAGAGTCCAAAGATCTCGCAACCCACACACAGTAACATATAATCAGAATCTTCCATACGGTTAACAAAGTAAGCACCAAAAAATGTATCTCACCACAACACACCTCACATCTACACCATACCACATTTCTAGAGCCATACCACTATGAATGCAACACAATATCCCACAGGCATTCATAATGATCAGCAAACAGAGAACAGGCTTTCCTGCAGCACCTGATACTCAAAATCTGATGACAGATGATATTATTCCACTATTCTCTCATCACCATGCATCTTCTACCTTCTGACAATATCACTACAAATGACAGTAATCAACTATAAACGCTGTTGCTGAGATAATGGACAAAACTTAAAACGTGTTATGTACGAACTGGGGAAGACACATGTTAAAGTACCTGCATTTATCCATATTTTCATGAAAATCAAGTTTGCATTTACAAACTGAAAATATACAGGCACTAACACAGTGAATGCACCAGCACGGTTACACTATGTGCATGTTACTAAGCGTACTTAATATTCAAGCTTCGAAAGTACCATACCTCATGCTGGCACATTCATCTTGCTGATGACTGTGTAAGGGTTCATCACAAAAATCAAGAATTGATTTTACTGTAGATCAAGTACCACACTTCACTGTTTCAACCAGGGCTGTGGAATTGGAGTTGGAAGGAATTTTAGGTGGAGTTGGAGTCGGACGGAATTTTTAGGTGGAGTCAAGAGGCAGAGTCGGGAAAAACTGTACCGACTCTGACTCCGACCTCAGTCTAAAATCTTAACTAGATACTCCAACTCCAGAGCCCTGATACCTACAGTAACCATTAGACTTATACTTAAATATAGGTTATGAGTCAAAAAAGCAGCCTGATGACTCACATGGTGGCGATGAAATGTCTTATAGGTTTACCATTATTAATGCATATTGAGCTTTTATGAAGGAGTCAGAGTTTTAAAAATCGAGGAGTCAGAGTCAGAGTCAGCAGTTTTAAAAATCAAGGAGTCAAGAGTCTGAGTCAAAGCTTTTGTGCACCAACTCCACAGCCCTGGTTTCAACCCTACTCAATTCACCAACTAGTGACACTTACAGTGCCTGATCCTTAAGACATATTTAAAAAGGGCGAAGAATATTCTGATATAGCCAGAGATTGTCCAAAATATGATATGAAAAACTTCAGTGCCAAAAGATCTCTCATACCTGCATGGCAGTGAGGTGGTACACCATCCTGCTGGCAGACCTCATTTCTCTGAGCAGTCATTTGTAACTTGCAGGATCAGAAAGTTCCCTGCCATATTTAGATACACAGTACCACTGATGCAAGACAAAACAAACCGACTATGGGACTGTCCCATATGTATTCCACAATCATGTGGGCTGCTCACTTCTCATAATTCTAACAATTGGTGTTATCACTTTTCCTGAGGTGAGAATAGTACTCTTCACTCAAAATGGCATGTTCAAGCAAACCTTCCTATTCCTCAAACCTAGATTACATCTGCAGTTTTTAGGGCTGTAAATGAAACCTCTTATGTAACACTCTCTACACTGTGTTCTGTTGTGCATGAACTTACTGACAGGCATAACAGGTTCATTTCTTCTGAGCCATGGAAAAAATTTGTTCTCACTAGTTCAATGGTTTTATTTCATATGGCGCACTTACCACTCTTCCTATCGTGCCTCATACAACACCCAATCCAACAGAACTGTTGCCATTTGTGCAGCAAATAACTTCTGTGACGAGCTTTTCAGTCAACACTTGTGTGAAAATTTCACTGAACGTGAGTCACAGAAGCAATTCTTTCAAACTGAAACATGCAGTGTGCTCTTTTGGACTGCGTAAGTCTCCAGAATTATTTTCAATGCTGGAACATAAGGGCTGGCAAAGTTGGACACTAACGGCAAAAGCACAGGGAACCAGAAATTAAAAAGCTCTGTATCTTTGGTATTTCCCACACATTTTGCCTAAGGGTAACACAGTTACACAGGATTCCAGATGCGTGAAGCTCCTTTTGACTTGGCTTGTACAAGTTCTGAAGGTTTCAGAATGACCGAACGCAATACAAATACAGATACTCATAAACATATTCAAACATATTTATCAAAAACTTCTGACAAAGCATGGTTATTTGACTCAGTTAGTTGGAACAGCAAACATGTTCAAATGCTGAAACATGGTTGGGTTCCCTTGTCAAACCAACTAATTCAGTTATAAAATAAATATTTCTGTAGACTTAACCTGTAAAATTAAATGGACTTTACAGCCTTCATGTACACTGCACATTTACTACCCTGTTAAATTTCAACTCATTCTGTTTTTACTCCATTTGAGGCTTACAGTATAAATATAACAAGAAACTTGATCAGGATAACACTTATGAAAATCTGAAACACAAACACAGCAAACAGAGGCATCATGGACAAAGTTTAGTAAAACCTTTGTACTTTGAAACCTGTCACTACTACGGCATGCTACCTGGGCTGTACAAATGAGGATACTATACCTGGTTCAATGTTCAGTTGAGACTACTTACTATACAGTGGTCACTGAAGTTGCTGCCCTGCAAACATTGGGTTTACCCAAGATTTGGGGTTGCCACTGTGATGATGATGTAGATTCCAGTCTTCTGGGATATGACTCTATGTAGATCCCTTAGAATCAACAAATTTTTCAGAGAAACTTATTGCTTTCTTTTGTTACATCTTGAAAGCCACACAGTAGCCACTGACTGTAGTAGTGTGGCGACTGCCCATTTACAATACATGCAGCAATACGATATAGGTAGTCTCAACTGAACGCTGAACAGAATACAGAACCTTTGCAATCTCTGATGCAGGCTACCTCAGCTGCTGGCGCATGCTTCTGGAAAGGGCACTAAAGCACTGTCACTTTAATGAAAACATAATATTCAAGATGGCAGGATGCCTTGTTTTTGTCAATATTCTCACCTGATAAGGATACATCATATCATGAGGTCCTTCCATCTTGTATGCCCCATTAGGACCACTGTCTCCCATAGGCTCACTGCTATTAGTTAAATTCATTGATGTGGCTACAGCTGAACCCAAATTTGAAGAACCACCTGCAATATGAATTGTAACTGTTTACTGCAAGCACACAAAAAAGAATTACATCCTCAATCACAGAAAATTGTAATTAACTGTATTCCGCTTCCAGAGCAAGAAAAGGAGTATGACCTCATTCTTCACAGTAAAGTTGCATGTACACACACTCATACACACCCAATTTTCACGTCCTTAAATAAACAGCTCACTAACAGAAGTACAACATACATCACAAACATTTAAAGAAGAACGAAGTCCAGACATCAAGGGGAAACAGGGCATAAGTCTGCTTCCCTTAGCCAGTTCTACCATCACACTGAAAAGTGCAGATATGCAATGCAGCAAGTAAGTTCTTCATTTCAAGGCTTTAAAGCAGAGACTGACTTCGTTTGACCTTGGAGCATTCTCTTTTAAAACATAACTTGTACACAAAAGTGCCAGTGTCAATAAAGATACTGTACATGAGAAGAAACTGCAAGTGGCTTCACTGCCACCAGAAATCTGTGCCATATATTAATGGGTGTGAAGGTAATTATGAACAGCAAAAAAAAACCCTCATGAACAAGTTCACTAGTTTTTTCAGTATTTAGTAATTTATTTTTTCTTTTCTTTCTTTTCCTTTTCTTTTACTTTCTTTTTTTTTTTGCATACAATTCTTACTTCCTTATGAGAATAAAAAATGACTGTATTACTTGGCTACATATTCTACATATTCCAAAACCATGTACTCGACCCACTTTCAGTATTTGGCTATAAATTTATGTACAATGGTCATACTCATATTTTAAAAAAACGAAAGACCTCTTACAAGACAAGTCTTGACCATAGGTTCTTGCAGCCTGTATACACATAATTTTGGCTTTCACACATTAACCACATGTGCTGAAGCTGCTCTGTTTAATCTACATTACAGTGATGTTCAGGGTAAACAAGGTGGGAGGAGGATGTGGCCTGATATGCAAGTCTCACAATGGCAGTGACAGGGCAGGGGATGAAGAACATGGTGCCAAAGAATGGGAAGAAGCATTGCCAAAAATATAGATGTTGCACTACACTTAGGGGTGAGGAAGTGGACTCAAATTCTGCCACCTCCCCATCTAGTTGACAATTTAATTGACAACATACATGTCTGACATGTCATGCTCTTTCCAGCAGCACTTTCTCTGTATGCCCCTTTTCTAGGAGCTTGTGAAGGTATGTGTTAGACATGTTATGCTCCTTCAAGCAGCAATTTCTCTGTACCACATTGTTCTAGCAGTTTATGTTCTTTCCTCTAAGTCTACAGAAAACAGTCCTTCTTGAAAGGCTAAGAACTGCTCACTACTCATGAAATTCCACCCATTTTATGAAACCTAAAGGTCTAATGCAGTGTTGACAAGAGTGCACCACTGATCCTTATCCTAAGCCATTATGAATCCAGACTGCACACCTTAAACCCTACTTTCCTTAAGGCTCCTTTTAATATTATCCTCCCATTTATGCCTAGGTGTTCCAAGTGATCTCTTTCAGTAAAGTTTTCCTTTCTAAACTTCTTACATATTTCTCCTTTTTCTGGGTTTGGTACATGTCCTGGCCACCTCATACTGCTTTAGTTGATCACCCTAATAACATCTGGTAACACATACCAATCATAATTCTACTACTAAATTTCTCCATGCTCTCTCACTTCCTTACTATTCTAATTTGATGTCCGCACACTGTTTTGCTAAACATGATGCACCTGCATGAAGCGGTTCCTTTTTATGTTGTTACTTCAGGGAACTACAGTTGTAATTAGGACCTTACACTCTAGTGTTGAATGGAAGAATACAAAGATATGGGCTGCACAGACAACAGAAGTTATTGGTCTATGTGCAAACATGACCATAAGCCAAATAAAAACAACTGTCTTGCACCATAATGTCTGTAGTGCTCTACAGTACAAGAAACACATTATTTGCCCCATTATCTATTGTCCAATACAATCATGACATTCTATATTTATCATACCTCCATCTGCAATTCTGGTAACTTTTCAACAGTTTACACGATGTAATATGCCACTGTATCGCGATCTTTATCAACACCTCTGTGAAAACCTCAAATATGTAATGTACTGAACATGTCTCTAGCTTAATACATGATTCTGTAACTGTAACAGCAACATGTACCTGTGCACACATATGACTGTGCCACAGGGCAAATGTGCAGTCTGTAAAAGGTTAAAAAAAAATGGG